>OU744447.1:23871036-24195291 GCA_916610825.1 Haliclystus octoradiatus
TTGTAGTTTCTTGTTGTTGTTCAATAGGGCGTTGATAATGAAGTGAAATAACATTCACAAGAACACCTTTTTATTATATTAAACAGTCATTCTAAGATCTTCTAGAGTCTAAAAGCAAGCTACATCAATTTTGTATCAATAACACTACAGTAAAATTACGCGGACGGTGTAATCTGATGACAATTTGATTGCATATACAGCTGCAATGCACTATGATGCCAACCAGAACTCTAAGGTAGTGAGCGGATGCATTGTTGCTGCTTGATTGCAACTACGTCGGCAGTCAAGGTCGGTACTTCAAATATCAACGCCTGACTGGACGGCAAGTCTGAATTCAGTATTTATACATAAGATTTAAGGAAATATAGAGTACTTATTATTCAACTATTCGCATATACAGGATCCTATATGCGTTTAAATTTTTGACATTTTAATTTTTGATTCGGTTAAAGGTACATGTCTTTTCTTGTTGCTAATTTGAATCTGAAGGGTATTTTTAAGGACTTTATCAAAGAAAGCTCTAGCCAAAGTCTGCCTATGGTCTGCCAAAGACAGTAATCTTACCATTTTAAATAGCCTGGCACACAACATTGACAACATCGACAACAATTCGAGGTCAATTGAAAAAACTTCCCAAAAATAGCTAGAACTCGTTCTTCTTTTGTTGTTAGAACTTCAATCGTTGCTGGCCCAACTATTAACTGGAACGATCTACCTTGTAACATTCGTAGCGCAAACATTTTTGAACAATAGAATATCAAATGTTGCCATTATCGCCATTTGCAGGAAATTTAATTTGTCCAACGTTGAACAATGAGTCAATATATTTAATTATTAATTTTCTTAATCATGCATAAAGCATTGTAGGCTCTATTTATGATTTAAATGGAAGTTGTATTTTCCATTATTTGCCTTTCAATTTTACACCATTTGTTTTGAATTTATATCAATTTTCCATTCATTAACAGTTGTAACTACTGGGCTACATTTTAGTGAGAGATCATATTATGTGACTCTCCTTTGTTTTGCATGTCAATTTTGACAAAATAAGTGAAATGAAATGTAATGATTTTAGAATAAATCGAAACTGTAGCAAAATGTTTAGTCTGGTTTATAATATCGCTGATCAACGTAATGAAGCTGAATTCAAGTATCTCGTATTCAGGAATAGAATTCGCTTAACTCATAGTTTATATCTATCCACTATATAAACTATGCTCAACTTTGTATAAACATGGCATAAAATTGAATACTCACTGCTCTCATTGACGTAATCATTTCATTTCAAAATTCACATCTCTCCGCTGGACTCGTTTTCAATTGTTTGATAGTGAGGCAAGATCTTTTTCATTTATCGCGGCCGCAGAGAAAGATGGCGCCATAAATGTGCACGATTCTATATTCATTTGGTATCGCTCTTCGGACTTTATAGCTGTCAAGACTACTTTTTATTGACTCCTATATTGAAACAATTGCCGTCTTACATCTTTAAAAACTTTTAATTATGGCAACAGGAGCGAATCGAACTCCTTTGGGTCGACTCAACCCTGCCATGTCGAAGAAAAAGTCTGGTACCCCAGGTCGTGGAGATTCTCCCGGTGGTCCCAGTCTATTATCACAACACAGACAGCAGCCACAAGCTTATCGCAATGAACATCAGCCACCTTTACCGCAAAATCCACCTCCACCTCAACACAGTAAGTCGAACTTACAACCTTGAACCTTTGAACCAATACCAATAGAACTAATATATAGAAAATCTAGCCTATCTAGCCTATCCCTATATAGGCTAGTCGTCAAAGCAAAGCCAATCCATAAGGCCAATGAAATAAGATTAATGTATTCTTTAAACTATCATTTTAATATTTTTAATTAGATCACGTCCGGATTGATAACCACGTTTTAATGAATAATTATACTTTTTGATGCGGTATCAAAATTGGATGAAGGCGCTGACGAGAAAAATTTGATCTTATTCCATTGGCCTAAGCCACAAGCCCAGTCTGCAGATAATGGCAGTTTTCGCCGAGATCTCAGGTTCGCAACATCAAAGACTTTGTTGACGTTTGACCATAAAATATCTAAATAACGTTGTATCTCGGGTGTGCCATTGCCATAATCTGCAGACTGGCCATAAGCCAGCTTCAACTGGTTTGTTAAAATTTGGTAGCTAGGTGTGTTTTAAAGTGCAAGTCGTCACTAGACACTTGGCAAATCAACTCATGTGGGACAGCAAACCTAACAACGTGCTGTGTAACTGTACAAGTTCACAGCTGACGTAACAATACCGACTTGCAGTTGTTGTGTGAGTAGATCAGATGACGGCATATCTCGAAGGTTGGAGCACTGGACCAGACTTTCGGAGATTGTGGGTCCCAAGCTCGGACATGCTTTTCTGCTTCACAACAAGTTAATAGATTTTAACAAAGTGTATGGTTGTCAGTGTTAGGTTAGGCTTATGGTAGCCTATTCACACAGATTATAGCACAGTATTAATCAATACAAGACCATTGAAATCCTTTTCTTTCATGCTGGACTGGAATCATTGTACAGTACTTATATCCACAGCGCACACAATAGTCTCTTCTCAACCGCAGCAGCACATTTTATAAAATTGTGACATGAGATTGAGTTTTTCTTGCTTCTTGTGTTATCATCTGCTGAAATTGTTTCTTGGAAACTAAAGATGTTCCGATTATGAAACTAAAGATGTTCCGCTGATTATTTTTACCGATTATTGTTTTGATGATTGTTGAATCATAATCGGCAGATTAAATCTTTATGCCGATTATTTTGATTAATATTATCAATGGACAATATAGTAACAAGATTTTTGTACAAAATTTATTAATATTGTCTAAAAAGTAAGCAACACCTAGGGGAGACTGGGGTCACTTCGGACGCGGGTGACTTTGGACAGAACGGTTTTAGTTTAAATAATAAAAATACAATTAAATACAAAGATAAAATATACCTATTGCCAAAATTTTGAATAATTTCATCAAGTAATAATTATTCTTTGTTCTCGAAGAAAAAGTTCGACGAAGAAAATCCACGCAACCAACATGTTGATATTTGGTACTATTTTGAAGCCAGTGACGTCGTGTGCCTCATACTGAAGTTTCATGCAGGTTCGCTTTGAAAATTCAAAAGCAGAAATGATATTCTTCAATGTTTATAAAAGGGGTGACTACGGTCAGAGCGTCATAACATAGCAAAGCGATGAAGAAGTAAAATATCAAGCTGTGAAACAATGGTAAATCCGAAATTAAGTGGGTGTCACGTTTCTCATTCCATTCAAGTTTGACACGCTCCAGCTGTGATGTTGTGTAAACCAGTGTTGTGAGTACTCGTTACAAAAGTAACGCGTTACTTGGTACTCGTTACTTTTGAAGTAATTTTAGGGTTAATTAATTACTTTTTTGAGGAAAGTAATAAGTAAGTAATTAATTATTTTTTCAAGTAACGAGTATTCGCAGCCATAAAGTAATTGACGTTACTTCCCGATTACTTTACGAAATAATTTATTCCCGATTTATTTCATTGTTTTGTTATTATGAAGTAGGTATAAATATTTTCAGTGCAAAATTATTGTGAAGTCCCAAATGATTAGAAATGATTGTTGTTTGTGTGAAGTTGGTTATTGTTTTCTAAATGTTTTGATTTTGAAATTATATTAGCAGCGGCAAGATTTTCGAAATAAACTATTCCATTGCTTACATAGAATTTATTCGTCACGCCATTTGACACTTCTATTATTCAAGGTTGAAAATGTCAGCACATTTAGACTTGATGACAAAAACACGCAAATATTTGTGACTCATGAATGAATAATATGATATTTCATTGACGAAAAACATAATCTTTGAAACAAATTTTGGCTAGAAAAAATCATGTTCAAACACAAAAATTGACACTGAGATTAATCACATTAATTTGACCAAACTATTCGGAAAAGGTTTATTTATTTTATAATTTCTTTTTTACATGCGTATATTTATTGTTTGGTCGTTCAAAGTTTTGAATATTTCAATGTTGTTTGACTATGGTTCAGCTACAGACAGTAAACATATTATAATAAACGCTTCCTGTCTAGCCTAAAATACATATAATTTTGAATGTTTACAGACATAAATGTTTTGATAAATATTCCAAACGTATCAAAGGAATTAGTAATTAATTACTTTTTCGGCGAAGTAATTAGTAATTTGTAATTAATTTCTTTTCTCGGAAAAGTAATTAGTAATGTAATTTTTGAATTTTTGATAAAAGTAATTTGTAATCTAATTAATTGCTTTTTCAAGTAATTCTCACAACACTGGTGTAAATATTCCAGAGCACGTGTGATCCGTAGGCTTAGAATATATGGAAATAATATGGTCTAGTTAAATAAAATATCAAATTGTTGATGAAAAGCAAGTATGAAATGCATTTAATTACAGATATGTCTCAATTTATATATGTCGAAGAATATGGTTTAATCTTGTTGATTTACGAGCATGTTTGTTTTCGTTTGGGGCCGCTGAATAATCACTTGAACTTACGGCTTGCGATGACTATTTCGACGCGCTAAAAAAATTATAAATATGAGCATGGTTTGTAATTTATGAATAATTTCATTGATTTCTCTGAGCAGATGAATGATGAAGCTTTCGATTGGTGTCAATAAACATTTGTTTCATGCATTTTTGAGAGTTTAAATTCACTGTCCAGAGTCACCCCAGTCTGGCCGAAGTCACCCCGCTCAACTAGGGGTAAAAGAATGATCAAATACTCGCCACTCCAATATATTTAACTTTCCAACAATTTACCCTTTTAAACATGGCACATTAGCTATTAAATGATATACGATTTATTTGTTTCGAGCGAAAAATAAAATAATTAGAAGTAAGAAACCAAAAAGCGTCCGATGTGTACCCGGTCTCCCCTACACTGAACCAATTTATTGAAGTATCATAGAACAGTTTTAAAGCAGAAGTCAACAAAATACTAAAACAAATAAAGGCCTAATAAGAAATTGAAATCATCAGAATCCTTTACGACTCCCCCGGTTATTTACTCTAACGAGAAAATATAGTGAAGTAAGCTTAGTGTATTTTTTCTCCTCCAACAAGTTTAATTTAATAAAATATAATAATGTGTGTAATTATTTAACAATCTTTCAGAGTTTCAGCATGTATTTCCTTAGCCTGCGTTACAGACCGCGATTCATTCACGAAAGAATAGGGTCTGTGTGAATTGCTCGGTTTCTCTGTCCGGGCCTCGTATCAGAATAAGATTGATGTCACATAATTATGCAAGATTATTGTGATTCTCACCGGGATTCTCACATTGCTTTGTTCACTTCAGTTGACATGATTGCAATAAGTTCTATTTTAGGCTTCGTAGCTATGACAATTAATTGATCGAACAGAGGTGATAAATTTATTATCTAAGAACAATAGATTTACCATGCATCGATCAGAAACTTCCGGTCTACGTTTTCGTAGAGTGGCTGGACAGAGAACTGTGCAAATCACACAGACCCTATTCTTTTGTGAATAAATCGCGGTCTGTAACGCAGGCTAGTATTTCCTATCCTTCTTGTTCTTTCGCTGTTGTTTTACGGTGAAGGTGGATCGCTAAAAATAAAGTTTACATTGACACTGTCACTGTTGATAACTCTTTATTTACAGTATAAACATGAACTTTGTTTGTATTTTATTGTATCCCAAAAACATTTCCATAATTATATTTATATTGTTGTAGTTATCAAATCATCTTTAAAACTTTGTCGCGTTGGTATTGTGAATCAAATTTATTATTCATTCAAAAGTGCTCACGTGTTTGTCTCATCAACTAATGTGTTTGACCTTTACACATCCAACCAATAGCAGGTGTCAAAGAGCGTGACAAATTTAACGTGTTCAAATTTCAAAAGTGACTCGATGTAAACAATCTAGAATTATGATTTCCGCTTTTGATAAATGCTTGGAAATAATGGGCTAATCTGTAAATAAAATGAAATATTCTATCGATTAGTGACTGTGGTGAAAATATGCCCAAAATATGCGTTTATTAATACGGAAATTTACATTTTACAAACATTTTAATAGCAATAAAAACAGATTATTTTACCGATTATGATAACAACATCGGCCGATTACCGATTATGGAAAAAATCATGCCGTTAATCTGTTAAACCGATTATTTCCGATTAATCATGCCGTTAACATGTTAAATACTGTTTTTTTTTATTGAAAAGGAAAAACAACATTCACTCTTAGTTATCATTTTATATACGGCCCTGAAATGTCCTTTCGACATGATATTTATAGTTTCAAACACGCGGCGATATCGTAAAAACTTACTAGGAGTTTACATTACGATATTGCCATTAGTTTGAAACCATAAATGAAGTTGAAATCTACTTTTAAATTTACGCTATTTCCATTTGTATGTCCGTATGTAAGGCGGGGATTCACGATGCCATTTTTGATGCAATTGACTTGAAACACATATCAATGGATTCGTTATTAAACGAAGGCGTACATGGCCGGCACCATTTCTTAAATAAATACATCGAAGTTGATAAAAAACAATGAAAACTGTTTCCTTTTTCAACAACATTGCTTTCTCAGACTGAAGCGCTAACTTAGCAGTTTCGCACTTGAATGACTTTCTATTCCATTGTCTCTCAACGACAGTGCAGATCGATCTTTTGTTTTGTGTATGGTCATGCGTCAGAATGGAAATTGTATAACAATTACAATACCAACTTCCACTTCATCAGCGACAACAAATTAAAATATAAAAGAAAGTATGACTACTTTGATCATATCCTTGTTTTCACAATGATGTCATATTTGTAATTTTTTTCGTAAATTGACAATAAACTCTCGCATAAAATCTGATTTCTGATATCATGAATCGTTCTAATTTGCTTGTATATAACCTGATTTTGAGATTAAATTTGTACACATTATCAACAAACGGACCAGGTATGAGAGAGTTCCTTCAATCAGCTTATTTCTTTCTTTTCTATCATCTCCAAAACAAAGAATACTGATCTAGCTATTGTTTTAATTAGTTTTCAAGGAGTTTCCTCTCTTTTTTTTCCTAAATTTCACTCTTACGCATGAGGACAGAACAGGAGAACAGGTTCGATTTATGTGCTGCTCATAGCCTTTGATTTTTCGTTTGGACTGTTTAACAAAAACCAGCTCATGTCACAATCGATGTTCCCATTTTTCATAGCACTTATTTGGCTACCTTGTTCACAAGAACAGCAATTTTTTATTAGGTTGAATACTGAATTTACTTGAATAAGTAAGATTATTTGTACATACCGTAGTTAGATTATACTTAACAGAAATAATGGTATTACAGGTTATTGACGATGTAACTTTACCAGAAGAAGTGCAGGCTACAGGCTATCTTCATCTGCCTGACTGTTGGTTTTCATTTTTTTTTTAGTGCCACATCAACCGTATTATCCCCAAGGTAGCCAACAATATATGCATCAACCACCACTACCAACGATGCAAATGCAACAGCAGCAGCAGCCTCCTCTTCCACCGCAAAGCAACATGTACCATCCTCAGCCTCCTCCACCACAGAATCAACCTCCACCACCGCCTCCGCCGCAACAACCTTCAATGAAGCCACCTATGCCGATGGCCAATGATGGTGAGTTATTTATATTTGTATAAGTTACTAGCACTTAGTAATAAGTCAAATTCTATTTTTGACTCATGGTTACGTAAGTGACCTTGAGTCTATACTGTCATGGTGGAAACGTTTTCATTTCATTTCATTTTTGACTAAATCTATTGTTCTTTTGAAATAACGTTCAACACACTGCTTTGCGTGCTAACAAAGGACGAACAAAAAACGATTGCGCAAGAAACACCATTTTATTGTTAAAAATACAATGTGCATGCTGTGTGATTATTCCAAATTTTTAGCTAAATTTTTTTGACAAATTTTTTTTTCCATTGCCCGCCATGATGGCCGACTCACAGCTTAGCGAGATTACAATTGCATTTTTAAATGAAATTTTTCTAATACTCCTGGATTAGTTTACATCGTGATTATCTCTTCATTGGTAGAACATATGATTGTTTTCTTCTTCTCGTCATTTGAAATGGTTAATGAAAGATTTTAATCGTTCTGTAACATCACTATTTGAGGTGAAACTTCGAAGACAATTATTGTTGTGTTTTGACCATGAGAACTTTTGAACCGACAATTCATCATTTGGTTGGGGGCTTAGACAAGACAGTATTATATATTTATTGTTTGTATTGTTTTCTGAAGTTATTTATTACATCAAACTGCTAAGCCAGTCGTCATGGTTTTATTTGGTTTATTAAAATGTTTTAATTCTGCTGCGACATCACCTTAAGATTAGACAATTTCGCACGTCATTTACAACTCACACCTGTATTATAAGTAGTGAAAATCACTTCATTTGTTATTATGTTGGTATGGTGTAGGGGTGAAGCGTTTGCATTAGGCGTGCAGGGTCTTGGGTTCAATCCCATCGGTCTGCATAACATTTTTTTTCTTTTTTCTTTGATTTATTATTTGGATATATTTTTCTTTATATTATTATATTATTTGGATATTGTTGTATTTTATTTTATTTGATTGAAGTTGATTTTTTTATTTGATCTGATTTTTATATCATTCGATTGGATTGATTTACTTTTTTGAATTTGATTTGATTTGATTTTTCTTTGCATGATGATTTGATTGATTTGATATTCTATTGAATTTGATTTCAATTCGTTTATTTTAATTATTATATTATTCACCATGAGTCCGAGCGTAGCGGAGCTATTTTTTACCAGAGTATACAGAAAATGATTTGCAAGTACATATACATATATGTAACATTGCAAAACACGTAGTACTAAAGTAGCTATTTAGTTATTGACATAGTTTTTAGGGGCAATTCCATTGTGACTGACCTACGCAACAGGGCATGTTTTGGTCAAGGGCATTGACTTCAAAGCAAACTTTGATAAATTTTTGTTTCCTAGAGACTAAAACCAATGAAAGGACTCTGTTTGACTAACCAAATTATGAAATTTTTTTGCAAAATCAAATAAATTAAAAGAAGATTTAGGGATGTGACTGACTAACACAGACGCTAGCCAATTTTTCAATCAGACACAAACATTTGCATAATTCTGTGTAGTCTTTTCACAAATTAAAACAAATCATTGCTTTCCAATTCTTTAAAGATGTAAATGTAAGTATATGATCAAGCTGACTAAAAATTCTCAAACAATTCACGGCAATGAACCAATATGTTTTGTGACTGACCCTTGAACGATTTGTGACTCTCCCATGAGTCCCCAAAAGCATTTGTGACTGACCTATTCGGTTTCTTCAAAAACACAAATAATACGCTGTTATGAACATTTTCAGCATTTAATCTAAACAACGAGGATAATTGGAATAAATTTTCTCCTTCAAAAGCGACAAAATCGAAAACACGCCTGCTAATCTCAACAACAGCAACGACAGAATTATCATGTGGTGCGAAGTGTCCGATTCCAGCGGACAATGCGAACGTGCGGCTTCTTTGTTTTTGTGACCCTTGCGGTATTTTCTTTGAAATGCCGACCCTTGCGCTTGCATCATAAAAAGCCGTAGCGAATTTTCTATGAGTCAATCACATTGATTTAACTCACAAGGTTTACTAGAAGGCCAATATTTCCCGCAAAAAATGCTAATTAGTAGCCAACTAATTTGCATATGAAAAGATTTTTCAATCAAGCGTCACGCTGTGGAGTAAACAGAACTGCACGAAAGCGCTTCAAGAGGATCGTAACATAAATGTAATTTTGATGTAAAATACACTTGTAATTCAAACTTCATTAATTCAATCCTACATAACAGGCCATATTAAATTGATTTTCATCTTTTTATAGTTGAATATAGGGATGCACTGAATTTTCTGTTGGCCGGAAAAAGTTCTGTGGTTCCGGCCATTTTACCGAATCACCGAACCAGCCGGAACCATTTCCTTAGATTCGGCCAATTCGGTGGTTCGGCCAATATATACATTCTAGCATTACTATAAGAAAGATAATTGAAAAATAAACGTCTTAATCATTGAAGTACATCTTCTTTATTAAATAACCAACATCGTCGCATGTTTTTAGACCTTCAAGATCGAGATTGATGTTTATGAAAAAAACTTATTGAATCTCGAAACGATCTACTACCAAAAAGCGCCATTTTGAATTTGTCACTTTTTTCATGGTCACGCGTGTTCTACGAAAATATTTCAACCAGAAACTTTAGATTTAGCGAAGGATATTGCGTTTTAAACTTTGATTTAAAGTTTTGCTTTATTATTGTATTTGGGAGATAATATTTGTATATAATTATTTAATTTACAGAAGTAATGTAGTTGGCATGACTATTAAATATTGTAGAATTTTGCAGAGTTAAACAACAAAGAGAAATCATTCTAAGCAATAAAAAACAACACAAGCTCTTTATATGGCGCTATTTTATTACACATCTATTTATGCTATGGACAGTCCAAGCCTATTATAAAGTACTTGAAACTTGTACATGTTTGGTAGAAAAGATCCGGACAATACAAATGTTTAATTGTATCTAATATGAATATGAATATCATTTCCTACAAAGTACTTCGCAAGCAAGCAATCGTCAGTCAGATCAAAAAGCAAAATATGTTGTTGATAATGACAGCTTCATAAATGGAATAATATTACATCCAGGCTATCCAATTTAACATGAAATTCCCCTACTGTAAAGTTCTAAATGGCGTGTTGTTGTTTGTGAAATTTAAATACCCATACACAAGCTTATCTAGTCAACACAAAATTTCCTAAAAATGTTTAAAGTTCTGCAGAATATTTGGCCGGAATTCCGGCAAACTTGACCGAACCTTCTGGATCCGGCAAGTGGCCGGAACATGGGTTCGGTGCATCCCTAGTTGAATATCCCGATCACAATTGCGAAATTTGGAATTTCAGATGTTATGATTTTCACAAATTTTCAAACGGCCACCTCGACGCACTCTAGAAAACATCTTTTTTCTCTAAATTAGAATTAAATTTATAATATTAATAAAACATTCATATTATGATCGTAAAAGTATTAATTGTAAGGAAAACAATTAAATTTTGTCTGGAATACACAATCCCTGAACCTGGAAATGTAGTCAAGATGAGTTGTATATTTATACATACACCTGCATAACAAATTATCTTAAATTCCATCACAGAACAAAACATTTTTTTTCCACTCCATTGAATAGAAATCAACGTAGAACAAAATAGAAAAACTAAATTTACCAGGAACGCTAATATTAATTGGGTAGATCTAGGTAGGCCTATAGATGGTACATTACAAACACTCTGTTTGCTTGCCTGATTCAGATTAAACAGAAAGCTGTTACCATATACAACATCTGTGAAAATTCGTAGCATTGCTATGTAGCAAGAGAATTCTTGTGCTTGGTATATTTCAGACTATTTCTACATCTACATCTACTAAACCTCAATATCATGCCTTTTGCATTGGAATTTGTTAGGAAATATCAAAATCCTCAACTCTGTAGGCTGCTTATTTCTACATTTGTATTACTGCGTCTGATGTTTGAAACAATGAAATATTGTAACTCAACAGTGAGTATTAGTATGAGTTTGTACCCTTTTTATTTCCTCGGCAGAGAGTCATCAACAAATGTTAGATTACATGCAGAGGATACCACAACAAAGAGCATCGGAGAAAGCCAAAGACGCGTCAGGTAACATTAAGGTTTTATAATTCAAGTTGTGTATGTTTTCATACTGCATAGCAGCAACATGTAAGCAGTAGGGCCTTCAAACTTTTGTATGTTCAAGTTGTGCTGTTAACCGGAGCTCTTCACATTATTTGCATCCAACAAAAATGTATTTATATATTATAATTCACAATATCTTAATCTGGTGTCAGGTTTAAACATATAGTATTTTTATCTCAAAACCACCTCATGTCGATAATGCAACTCATTGACAGATTGTTGTCTGTTTACAGCATTATAAAATGTGGAAGATTGTCAGGTAGTCAGCTCATTGTAGACTATAATTTATTGTGCATACAAATCAAATTCCGCTTTTAATTGAACGCTCTTGGTCCTTTCAGTTCACAATAGTAATGTGACAGATATGCCCATATCTTTGGGACACCTTGTTGTCCATATATGACTGAAATTGAACGTGAATTGTAGAGTTTAGAAAGGCTTTGTTAGACTTTGATTGAGTTTTCTGTCAAAATGGTGTTAAAACACTGGATCAACGCATGTCATCGAGCAAAGTGTTGAGTACTTGAGCAGCGCCAAAACGCTTTGTATTCACGGAAGATCGACCAAAATAGAGCAATGAACGTTTTGATCATCATCTACGGTGAAGAGAATACAAAGCGTTTTGGCGCTGTTCAAGTACTCAACACCTTGCTCCATGACATGCGTTGATCCAGTGTAACATCTTTTTGACAGAAAGACTCCTTCAAAGTGTAATAAAACCTTTCTAAACTCTACAATTCAGATTCAATTTCAGTCATATATGGCCAACAAGGTGTCCAAAAGATATGGGCATATCTCAGCTGTTCTGGAAAGTGAACAATTTCTTTTCCGCGAGAAAAAGTTACAATGTTTTGACTTTGCTATTTTTCCATTTGTCATTTCGACATGAGTGCCGACTTTCGAAGTAGCATTATTTCTGAAATGTGGTACTTTCAACATTAAATAACTCAGCTTATAAGAGTCCAAATCGAAAACTTATTGCCGCCATTTCTATTTATTTTGCTTCCCCATTATCCTCAATTGGCAGCTTATACATTAGTAGTTGATATTGTTAAATGAATGTGGTGTTGTAGTGTTCTGTAAGATTCTTCTGTTGAAACACAAACAACACAAACAATTCAATTTTTTCATCCAAGGCGATCAACCTGTGAAGAAACGAAAAAAAAGAAGTCGTTGGGGTGATACTGAAGAAAGAACAAAAATACCAGGAATGCCTGTTGCGTTGCCATCTCATTTGACACCTGATCAACAAAAGCAATATTTGTGTGAGTAAAAATGGTGTCTTTATTAATTCAAAAGTCTCTGTTATTATGGATTTATGGAAAGTTGTGTACAGGTGGTTCCCATTGATGTCGCAACTTATCAATTACTCTGTTTATTCAGATTTCTCTGTGTTGTTTTGGTTCTATTTGTAAATTTATTTTGTAATCAATATGATTCTGACTGTATACACTGGCAGACATGAAAGTGCAAATATCGAAAGTAGGCTGAAACAAAGGATTTGGACTGAAAATAGGCTGAAAGTAAGGATTTAGACTGAAAACAGGCTGAAAGTAAGGATTTAGAGTGGGAATAGACTGAAAAGTACAAACTGTAGAATTTATTAAGGCAGAAAAAGACTGAACAATTTCATGTCTGACACAGTGTATTTGCTATAATTAATTACATCAAAATATATTACTTTTTCTTTGTTTTCTATTATTAAAGTACATTTCCAAATTGAAGAAATCAGTATCAAGCTGCGGTCTGGTAATCTTGGCATTCCAGAAAATCCTGATGACCGGTGAGTCAATTTATACATCCATTTGAATTTTAATTGTTAATGACACATGTGTGGGCTCCTTTAAACATGATTGATTGCGTTTGTAAGTCAATCGCGCACGAGGTGAATATCGGCTGATAATGACCGAGGTCATTATGCCGATATTTATTGGGTGAGTCTGAAATCAATAATTTTTAGTTAGAAGTTAACAATTAACAGGTCAATTTTGAATGTATAATCATTGTGATGTATTTTAATGTATTTTAATGCTTCAATAAATCAGTTTTCCGTTGAGCCATAGCGGTTAGAAAACACAGAGCAGTCAATGCAGTTTAGAATTGACCGGGGTTCGACCATATTTGACTAATCGAATTGCTCAATTTTGTTTGATTTCCATATCTTTAAAAGTCAAATTATTGTGTCTGCTTCATGTTGATTTCCTTGTAGATCACCGTCACCAGAACCTATCTACAACAGTGAAGGAAAACGTTTGAATACAAGAGAATTCAGAGTGCGAAAGAATCTAGAAGAGGAACGCCATGCTTTGATTCAGGAAGCGTATGCTTTAAATCAAGAATACAAGCCACCGCCTGATTATAAGTAAGTTTAGATATGAATAATTGAACCTTGAAGTTATCTAATTCAACTTTCGTAGTATGCAGAAAGCAATAATCCCATGTGAGTTTTTTCTGCTGTGTTGTTTTACATTGTCTCGAGGGAAATCAGATGTATCTGTGTGCATATGTTTTGAAGTAAATTGTGTTTTATTTCCCCTGGATAATAAAGATATGACAAAATCTGAAGGAATTTATATGGCTGTCATTCATCGTCAAATAGCCAATCAAACAGGGATTCCAGTCGTCTATTCATTATTATCAGCAGGCTAATATTATTAGTTTCAATCTTCTAATTTAAGTTCCAACAAGGCAGACGTCACATCAATAATTAATTTTGCAATTTCTATGGTATTGTAAAATAGTCCATCATTCATTGTTGTCAAATGTTTTCCCTCAACGGTCTTTGTTATATGGGGTGGTTGTAGTTTCATTTTCATTCAAACTCCCACGTAGGAAATAATTTCAAACCAATTCCAAACCAGGACGCTTTCAATTAGTCATATAGTGTTTATATGAAATAGAAAGTTATTTCCAACAAAATGCTCAAGTCTACTCTGCTGTTAAATATTTGAAAAACAAACAAAGGTCAAAGTACTCTCTACGAGATCTATTGTGATCTATTGTAAAAAGATTTATAACTTTTCCTTCCGTAACGTGATAATTTTCCTGTAGACCACCATCAACAAAGATACAAGACAAAGTCATGATTCCTCAAGATAAGAACCCAACAATCAATTTCATTGGTTTGCTGATTGGTCCAAGGTAAATTAATTATATATCTTTTGATTGATTATTACAAGCTGCAAATTCTTAATTTAAATATTTATTTCTACATCTGTTTGTTTGTTTGTTTACATTTAATAATATTCTCTGTCAAACAGGGGTAACACTCTCAAAAAGATGGAAAAGGATGTAAGTTCATGGACAGCAGTCAGTAACACGAATGATGTATTTCTATGCATCATGAATGTAACTGTCAGAATGGGTTCAATACTGAACCCTTGAAACGAAATTCTTCTATGGATATAACAAATGCCGTCAAAATAACGCATGTTTTTATTACAGGCGTCATGGTGGGTCACGATTAACTGATTTTAAAATGGCAGCAGAATATGTGTGTGCGGCAATTACCAAATTCTGTTAACATTTACTCAAATATATATTTATAGTTCAAGGCTCCATAATTCAACCCAATAATGCTCCATAATGTTGCAATAATTTTATGTTGGCTGCTACTATGCATAACAAGCTACTAAACATGGCCATGGTTCTGGATTAGTGAACATATACACACATATTCTGCTGTCATCTAATATGAATTTTGTATTGCCTTACAGTAGAAATAATGATATTCTCTCCTTGTTAATTAGGGGTTTTAATTTCAGGATCCTTTACACAGCTATTAAGATAATTCTGCTTTGAGTTCTTTCTCATTAATGTCTAGGAATTTAATTGCAGGATTTCTATTAACGAAGGTTTATTTTCAGGATGTACCTTTAATTAATTAACTGTGCTGGATTCCCTTTCAGAGTGTGCTAGTTCCAAACATTCATGCAACCTTTTTTGAGGACTTGATGTTGATTAGGATTTTTGTAGTTGGGCTTAAATTTAGGACTACATGGCTTAGCTAAGGAATCTACTTCTTCAGGACTAATTTGGTCTTAGTTTTTGAATTATATCGCATAGCTAAGGAATTCACTAATTATCAAGGGTTTGGAGTCACGTAGTCATGACTGTTAATAGATATTGGACTATCATTTATTATTTTTAATTTATATTGATGTGAGAACATGAATTGATTCAAGGATAAATTATTCAACAGTCATGTAGAGTAATGATTCTATAAATGTAAAGTCAGGCATCTAGCAGTTTTAACTGGAATGGAATCTTACCATTTCTATTGAGTTGCATTGCAATATATTTTGTATTACTTATACAGACTGGTTGCAAGATCATTATACGCGGCAAAGGCTCTGTAAAAGAAGGAAAGGTTGACACAATATTTTATTTCTATCACTTTATGTTGTGCTTATTCACTTTCTCTAATATTTTACTAACATTTTTTATCTCATTCTTTATTCCTTTTATATACCCATCAAATATGCTGTGCTAAATCAAATAATGACACTTCTTTCGTGTCTAGGTTGTAAGTAGTCCATTTCTTAATTCATTTATTGATATTTATAACAAGCAGATGTAATTGTGCACTTTTAATTTTCTGACAAAGGGACGTCCTGGTGGTCCATTACCTGGCGAGGATGAACCGTTACATGCTCTTGTTACTGGTCCATCTCATTTAGATGTAAAGAAAGCACTTGATGTGGTATGTTTTTGATGCACTTACGTAGTGCTGCAGAATTAAATATTAAATTGATATATATCTTTGTGTGAGGCTTAAATTCTTTAAATATCCACCTTTATTTTCCGTGGTTTGATTGAAAGCAACAGTAAAAAGGCTAGAATGATTCCGGAAATTGTATGGCAACAGGGATTTTATCGAATCAGTAATCCTATTAATCCTGACTTGGACTGGTCAAATTGAATACACATCACACCACCCAATGCTGTATTGCTTATTTCAGATTAGAAAAATTATCAAGGAAGGTATTGAATGCCCAGAAAGTGCCAATGAACTCCGCCGTATGCAACTTAGAGAATTGGCTGCATTGAATGGAACGCTGATTGAAGAAGATATGGTCAGGTATGTAAATTGCATGAAGTGCAGCCTTAGTATAGTGGCTAGGGCGTTTGGACAACAGCATTGTCACTAGCTGGAGCATTATTGGTTGGTGTCAGGAAGGGCATCTGACTATTAAACGCACACAAGCTTCAAAATACTAACAAAACAACCAACTACCCCAGTGAAAACAAGCTGCAAGCTCACCCGGCGGTTTTTGGATAAATGATAAATCAAAAAATAATTCAAAAAACCTCATAGGCAGGGTGTTTAAAATGTTTTACAATTTCAAAAGCTGACATGTTAAACCAATAACCCACTATCAACGTTGACCATGTTTCATTTTATTGATTTCTTTCTAAAAGGTAGAATTGTTTAATTAATCATAGGTGTCGTAATTGTGGTGGTACAGATCATCGTCATTGGGAATGTACTGAACAAAAGAATGTCACCAATATGGTGGTTTGTACAAAATGTGGTGGATACGGTCATGTTGAGAATGATTGTGTTTATCAAATGTATGTTGGTAACTTTATTTATTTCAAATTTGCTGTCCCACTCACTAAATTGGCTGTAATATTGACTTGTTATCGTTTTGTATTGTTCAGTGAAACAGGCGAAGCTGTTACACAGACTTTTGAAGACAAAGTCAAGATGGATGAAGAGGTATTTATCATTTACAATTATTAAGAAATTAATATGAGATCCCTGAAGTTATGCCAACAGAATTACATTTATGTTTCTTCTGTAAAGCCTTGAACACGAACATTTTGGGGAATCATATATTGTGTCAAGACAAAATTTAGGGTATTCAGATTACAAATCTTTTTCGCGTAACATAGCCAAATGCACATTTGAACACATCCAGTATAACACCAATTGAAGTCTCCTTCAGTGTAAAGGTTAATGGCTGCCTGATTTGCACAGGTTTAATGCATCTCAAATATTTGATTCATGCCGTTCAGCTGAGATTGGATACTGTCAAATGTACATATAATCCATGGTTTAATATTGGGATTCCTTGATACTGTACCAATATTTCTCTGCGTATACAATGAAATTATTGTTACAGTACAATGTTATGATTTTCTTTGCCATTCTTTAGTATATGTCATTGATGGCTGAACTTCAAGGTGGTGATCCAAACGCGGCTGCATCTGCTGCTAAAAATGCTCAAGCAATGGGAATGCCAAACAAACCCAACGTAAGTATACCAGCTATCTACAACCAGGATCCTGGAATGCGGCAGGCTGGAAAAACTTATGAAGAAAACCAATCCAGACATATTGTGCGTATGACATTCAGAAGTCTAAATTGTTTGTCAGTAATCTGAATGTTCAGAATATTGGATATTACTTTTGGACTGCAATACAAAACATATCATTCCAACAATTCTGTATGAACTACAGGTATACAATATGACTTTGAGTTTGTAAAATAGAATATTCTAATTTTAACAAATTTTTCAAAATTCTCAGGCTTCTGGAAGATAGCACATTTTTCTTCACTCATCATAATCAAGCCATCTTCAATAGAGCAACACCTCAATATAAAATGTACTCTGAATGTAGACATGTAGTAAGAGTGTTAAAGGCGTCTTCAATTAATGCAATCCAGACTGCATAATTTTTACATTTATATTTATCATGAAGACCGTTTATAAACTTATAAAGACCAAATTGCTATAGGTCCTTTGGTGTTGTATAACTGCTGTTATTTAATCCTTTTAATATATCTCTGATACTGAATTCTAATTTCAATTGTCCCAATGTTGATTTCCTCATTATAGGATAACAATGTTTCTGGTCCACCTCCAATTCCAGTCAGTGCACCATGGAATGCTCCACCCAACCCATCAAACCCTCCACCCTCGTTACTTGGCAATCCACCTAATCACCAACAGCCCAATAACCGGTTACCCAGGCCTGTACCTAGACCTGCACCGTTAATGTCAACAAATTCTCCTCAGCCATTGATGAGCAGTGGTCCAATTGGCATGCGTCCTTCGTCACAACCACCACCGTGGGCATCAAATAATCAAACCAGAGGTAATGCTCCACCTCCTCTTGCTAACTTTGGAAACCGTGGCGGACCACCTAATCAGCACTCTGGTAAGCATATTCTTACTCAGTATGAGATTCTGAAATCTGACACCTGCATGAATTTGAGACCCTCATATTTTTCACATGCTATCATGTCAGGCAGTCTTCTTTTACACTTCATATTCAATTAATGATTGTGTATTATGTATCTACCCCATGATCCTGATCTCATAATGATTTGTTTGGAATTGTGGATCTCAGACTGAGAAGGTTCTCCTTTAGCCTGCGTACCAGCCCCAAGGGTTTTTCTGAAACCATACAGTTTGTGAACTAATGTGTGGTTTTCCGCTCAACAACTTTTCATGAGTTTGGATGTAATTCATACATTACGCTGTATTATCATTAAGATCATTGTGGCGGCTGATACGGGAATTTCACTTATCCGAATTGAACATAAGCGAGTTACACTGTGCTATGTCTTAAAAGTAAGAGATTAATTACCAGCAATAGGATCGTTATTCATTCTTGGTAATTAATTTCCCACTTTTCTACTTCACATACTGTCTGTGCAATGTACATGCTATCATATCAACTCATTTAAAAAGCCATTTATATCTTGTCTTCAATTTAGGTCGAATGCCTATGCCAAACATGCAAATGCGTATGCAATCACCCCCTGTTAGGGGTATGAACCAGCCCCTACAACCACCACCTCCACCTCCTCCTGGTGTTAGTCCTCAACAACCTGCTACACCAGTGAAACCTCAAAATGCACCCAACCAGAGTGGATCATCCTGGGATGCAGGTAAGGCTAACTGCATGATGCTTGGTAATTCAATGTTCAACGCGTGGCCAGGCTAATGATTATGGACCACTTAATAAATCAGGCTGAGATATCGTTATACAGTATACACTATAGACCATTGACGCAATCCAGTTTGGTTTCATCTTTCAGGATATAAGGAAACCCAGCTGAATCTTATTGTTTATTTACGCATCATGAGCATGGTCCGACAAAAGGTTCATTCTTTTGGAATCCTAAAGGCATTTCAACATTTTTTCTGATTTTTTTGTTGATGTTTGGCCAATAAATCATTAAAAATATCAATTTTCTTCTGAATTTACTCTGTCTATCTAAAATCTAGGATTCCTACTTTTGTCAGACCCTGGTCATGAGACCTTGTTTTATTGGAGGCGTTTGGGCTTGCCAGATTATGTGTCAATAGCATTGTGTCACATAGGTTAGCCTACCACGTTATCAGATTGAATTCAAAATGCTTTGTAAATCTGAAGAAGAGTTATCAACATTTTTGAAATTCAGCTTACTTTACAACTCATTGAAAGTATGGAATCCAAAAATGATAATTTCAAATAAGAATACAATCTTGGTAATTGAAAACATTCTGAATTTGTGTTGGCCTTCCGGGGACCAATTTCCCAAGATATGGCTCTCTGTTACAGCCTGGCCATGAAGTAGTGGTATTTATTTACTTTTATTGGAATCCCTTCGTATGTGTGTGATATTCTTCTACCAAGAATTGTGAGACAGAAAATACGCTGAATATAAAGTGATACTAATAACTTGTAATCACTCAACGACACCTCTACTACATCTAATGAATAATGTGTTACAACATTTATATATGAACAGAAAGTAGACTGGGACTAGGTCTAGGAAAATAAATATCTCAATAGTCAGATTGAATGGGATGGGGTGCACTCTAGAAACTAAATTGTTTAATCAATGTGCAGTATTATGAGCCAGAGATTGTGCATTATAACCAGAGACAATAGGACCTTAAGAAAACGAAAGTGTGACACATACATTATCTTGAACTCTCGTTACTAGATCTCTTGAAAAAGATGAGAAAGCTGGACTGTTTACAAGCTTTAGATGTTTTATGTTTAAGCATTATTAAAACTTTAATATTGAAGGTTTTCTCTTAAATTATATATTTTGCTCTTTGTTGTGCTTCATTTGGTTATTTTATATCTATTTTCAGTTACTCCTCCTCGTTGGCAAATGGGTCAGCAAACCAGTGTTGGCTATATGATGCCTAATATGAACCCTTATGGTGCCGCCCCACCTCCTCCACCACCGGGGCCATCTGCCCCTGCACCTGCTCTTCCTCCATGGGTGAGTTTAAAAGCCACTTTGTCATTTTCCTAGTTATTAAATAGATACAAAACACAAAGTACCGTCTAAAATCAAGACAGTGCTATTTTGACTATTGTTCTCCTTTTGAACTTTGAGAGGATGCATGCATTGAAAGATTCGCCTAATGATCTCAGATCACATTGACCATATGGCATGTAGTATTGTAGTTTGATATCAAATGGCCTGTATCACTTGCCGAAACGCTCCGAGAACGTTAGGGAGAATTGCGTTGGCTACGTTTTGACGACGTGAAGCAGAATTCGAATGATTTCTGTTTCGATGTCTGTGCACTGTAATCCAGTCATATACATTATTATGCCATTGTATCTTTTTTTAGGCTACTGCACCGCCTCCTCCTCCACCACCGCCACCAAGTTAATCATCAGATGACAGAATAGCTATATCACATACTAATCTATACTATACTGTATGACATCAAGCTATAGAACACAGTTACATCTGTCATAATTTATGAAAAGAAATGAGGACAAAACATACCAAGTCAGTGAATGTCTAAATGCATTAATTTACTTTATCAAATGTACAATTATACTGCTGTACTGATTGGTGTTGTGGCAATGTGTGTGTAAACGCCATGCTAATTTGTACAATTAGATTAGGTTCGATTCAGTGTAACTCGAAACCTTTTCTCAAATTATAATATTAGATTCTATCAAGATTGGAGCATCTAGTACTATCCTTTTGTGAATTTTTCATCTTTTCTTTTGTTTACACGTAATGTAGTTTGCCATGCTTGCAGCTTAAAGTTAATACCAAGTATATAGTGGAACCCGCTCAAGTTTAATTCTGATTAATGAAATTCCCGCTTAAATGCAACCTGGCTCTAAACTCTATTGACTATTTTGTAGTCATGTCTATTTCGGATAACTGCAATGAAAATCGGTCTGGGTCATAGTCTCTTGACTCTCTTCTTGTACTATGTTTCCCCGACAGATTTATTTGTCAATAACTGAGTTTGCATTATTGAGACAAGTTAGCCTAATATGGGCAATACCGTCACCTGTCTACCTCTGTTGATTTTTTTTATCAAATGTCGTACGATAAGTTGTTTTAATTCAACAAAAACTGCTTATCACATCGACTGATAAAACCTTGGTGCCGAACATATAATATAATCTACATTGATCATCTTTGTTTTTTCGATTTCTCGTCTTTCGTATAAAAGTAGTTAATCTATTTTCAAGATTTTGGTTTATCTTTTTCTGCAATTTGCAGCAGTTTAATGAAACCAATGACCAATCAATGCTCATATTGGCGGAATCCGATCTGAATGTAGCGAACAGTCGTGATATTGACTGGAGTGAAATTGGTGAGATTGGTGAGATTCCTGGACGAGAGTCATTTGAATGCTAGCACAGATTCAGAAGAAAGGACAGTAAATATCTTTAATACTTTTTTGTAATCAGAAGAAAAATAAATGACTTTCTTTTCTTTAAAAAATAAATAAAAAGGTGCAGTTTTCATCACACTTTTATGACAGTAAACTAAAATATAAAAAGGAATTGAAAAGGTTTATATAATTTTGATGAGAATCCCGGAAACTATTATTGGACCCTAAAGCGGCAGTCTTTATAGCGGAATTCATTCTATTTAGGGCTGAATTTTCACAAATTTTGGTATCAACATCAGCTACGATCTGAATTTGAAAACTCGTGCACACAATAGGATTTATCGCTCCCTCCTAACTTGAATAAGTAGAAATTATTGATACCCAAAGTGATACCCTTCTATTATTCAAGAAATATGAGTTCGCGCAATACGGATTATGAATGGATTACGCAAATTAATAAATGCTAAAGTTAGCTCTAATTAAAGAATCAGTTATGTATCCAGTACAGAAAACACGCTCAAGTATTGCCACAGTTCGTAAATCTAATCAATAAAAAATAGGAAATCTTGAAACTACTGAATCATATAATACATATAACGGTACAATTATGCAGATGTATCGAAACTGTAAAGTCTTATAATGATATCGGGCTAAATCGGACAAACCGATTTTTTAATATAATTTCAGAGTTGTTTATTAATTGAAATAATGATTTTTCATACTTTCAACGAATGCTTTACGTTCTTTACTAACTTTATGTGAAGTAGGTTCTTCTAAATAATAACATTCAATAAATTTATTCACTAACATAGGAGCTGGTAAACAAAATAATAATATTCCTAGTAAAGCACATAATGATCCAACAATTTTACCAGGAAATGATTTCGGATAAACATCCCCATATCCAACACCAGTTTGTGTAATTGTTGTATACCACCATGCATCTGGTATACTTGTAAACAATGTTATTTCTGGTATAAATAATCTTTCAATGTAATACATAATCGCAGCAAATAATATCCCAGTAACTGTAAATAATACTAATATTGTTGTTAAATGAACGGACGATTGATAAATTGTATTAAATAATATTTGTAATCCATGATTATGTTTAGCCAATTTAAAAATTGGAAATATCCTTGTAAATAATATGAATTTCCAAATATATAATTTAAATGTTGTGTTGATTATTGTAACATTAATAATTATTATATGTATATAAAAGGGTAAAAATGATAATAAATTGATGATTCCATGTAAAGATTTCAAATATTTACGTCGATTTGGCATGCACCACAGTAGTACAAAATGTTCCAATGTAAAATAAATAACGCATATTAATTGCATTATAAACCAATGAGAATGCGTTAAAACATGATGTGACGTTGTATAATTAATATTATGTACTTCTGATGCCGATGGGAAATTTGATTGGGATATTTGTGGTACTGTTTCAGCACAAATTGCTACAACGTAAAATATAATTAACGTTGCACCGACGTAAGATACTACTTTTGACGCCATACCGTAATCTTGACGTTGAATTAAATGCCAAATTAACTTACGTAATTCTCCTATGGGTTCAACAATTGGTCTACTTCTTTCTTCACTTTTACAGCATTCATAATAATGTCTTTGATCAAAATGTGCTTTGATTTCATAAAATTCAACTTCTGCAGCAAATGTTTTCCAACTCACATCAGTTGAACGTGCTAATATACCATTTGATTGATAATAAAATAAAATTGAATGAAATGATACGGAATCGCGATCTAAAACATATTCCATACTTTCAAAATCATAATACTGAGCACGTTTATCTTTACAACCAAGTAACGTATCTGGAAATGCTGCTAACGTATCTTCATAAGTTTCAAAGCGTGTTCCTCTAACGTTGAATATTAAGCGTTTACGTGAACGTGGTGAACTTAAATTTTCTCTTTGAAATACTGCAGACGGAATATTTGCCCCTGATATCTTTTTCACAAATCTTTGTGCTACTTCACTAGCTGAAACCAGCTCACCGACTAGCATATTGATTTTAACGTTTGATTATTATTTTAAGTCTTTACATTAAATTTCTTTCTTTTTATATCATTTAAAAATAGGGTGATTTCAGATCTAGAAGTTTTTAATTTTATTCACTTCATATCAATTGAATCTAAGACAAAGAATAAACAAGATACATTATGCATCAATCGAACTTTGGGATCCGTAAATCCAGCTGAACCTTAGGCAATTCTATAAAACTGGGAATCAGTCGTCGAACTCAGTTAATATCCCCTCTTTTAATGCCCCACCTTGAATAGTATCACCACATAAAACTGATTTCTATTTGCCATTCTCCATATAAATTTTCACATTCCTACTTCGTTTAATGTCTCACTTTTCATCCGTACCAGAGGAGGGATATTAAGAAAGTTCGACTTTACTTCAAATCTTCAAACAAGTGCGTTAATCGTAATGTAAATTCACATTAAGTCATACCATGGTCATACAGTAGTACTGTTACTGTTGTTGGACATTAATATCCGCTTGATTTATTTCGGAGAACCCTTTCCTGTTACCCGGTGTTCACGCGTGTCGAAGCTTCGGTCGAAACTCGGAGTAACAGGAAAGCTCTTGCCATTGCTTTGCCTAATTTGTATATGTAGATTACTAGATTTGCTAGTGCAGCATGCTATGTTTGTAAATGTGCAGATATATATATATATATCTATCTCGTATTCTATACTAGATGTTTTATAATTCCTAAACAGTTTTAACAGTTATGTCGTTGCGAAGTTTGGACTTTTCGGGAAATTTATGTGTCCTTTAAAACCTTCTAAAATGGTACGTCGTGTTGCCGCATGAACTTCTGTCTTTCACCTGCGCTGCACGGACCAAAAACTTAATTTCATGTTATCGACTGTAAGATAATTACATGAATTCAATAAATTCACAATATATCAATACATAATCGATTATTGTGATAACAGCGGACATCTGCTTGAAATATTGTCGAGGGCATACGTATTATCTATACGTATTGTTCACATCAAACAATAAATGCGAATTTTTTACAATTATTGATTGAAAAAGTTTAATATTTGTCACAAAGAGACTGATAATTGGAAGCCTTGTTCTGAGTTTGTTGATGAGAAGGTGTCTGTTATATTTTTAATTATCTCTATAGGAAATGTTAGACTTTCATTCAAATTGTTTCTTTTATTTCATAAGATCTGTTGAGTCTTGTTTTTAATGGTTTTGAAGATGTATGGCGTTATTACAGTGTATTAATTGTGTTGTTTTGTTAGTTGTCATGTATAAATAGCACAGTGAATAATGATTGACATTCCGCCTTTTTCTCCGGTTAATAGCAACACCTACTATATACTATATTGACGTTCCTGAGATACAGTATATAATTATACGCTGATACATTCTGAAAGATAATGTGCAAGACTTTAGTAAAGTTGCAACAGGGGTTGTGAATTTATCATTTTATCCACTGCAGTCCATCATTTTCTTTGTATTGCTCAGTTTTATGTAACAGTGTAACCCGCTTAAGTGCAATCCGGATAGGTGAAATTCCCGCTTATCTGCAACTAGCTTTGACTTTGAAACCATAAAAACTATTTTCTGGTCAAGTCCTTGGTAAACCATGCCGGCTAACTGCAAATTCGTATAAATGCAATGAAAACCTTTGACAATTTTGACTGACACTTGAGCGGGTTACACTGTACTACGGAATCCTTTTAACAATCTTACAGATCAAGGCTCAAACCATGCACTATATCGACCAATATCACAATTATCATCATCATTTATTCAGAATAAACCTGTTAAGCTGTAAGCTTTTTGCACAGGACTGATTTTGAAATGGTATATATATAGTAAAGAAAGAAGATAATCGAGATAAAATTAATATAAATGAAGTTAACATTACTGGTTGCAACTTTCAACTCAAGCTGAAAACTGTTCCACTTTCAAACACGAACATGTCTAAATCGTATCATAAACATGTGCGTTGGAAGTAAATATCCTTCAAAATGTAATTTTAAAAATAGAGCGGTAAATCAAAAAGGTCATTGAAAAACACTCACTGCTTCACAAAGATTTCCGCATATTTTGTAAATCAATTAAAATATTATTTAATATTTTCAGCTACAGCTGGAATAAAATGTCAGTAATATTTGGTGTTTATAGTAGTAAAAGTGCATAATTTTTTATCTTCATAAATATTTGCTAAATTCGACAAATTATAGCTGCTGTGACACAGAAACCGTGTTATTATTTACTTCATGAATCTTTTAAAGTCATTTTTAACATTGAATAGGATTCATTGCTTCATGTTGCTTGCTAACATGTACATATTTTAGATTTCTAACCACAAATTTTATCAACATTTTGTATTTTGGAAGAGAATTAGATGATATATACAACCTTTATCTCGAAGTATGTCGTTATATGCTACCCTACCTTATTATAGCGCCATATAGGGTTTTCTTCTAGTTTTTTCTTAATTTGATCCAATGCCGTAGTGTTCATCCATATCTCCGAATGATAAATTCTAATTTGACAGGCATATAAATATACTTTTTAAACTGACGATCAATTTTGTTCAAAATAAATCGCAAAATTTATCTTAGAAATCTTAACACTATTAAGTTTTTAGCAATTTATATCACCCTTTTAATTGGATAAATAGAAGTTTTCAAGATATTTAACAGATGATTAAATTATCCAATAGATATTTTGTAATGACACATCAAACTAAACTAGTAGAATTTTATGGAGTTTATAGTGTAGTTGCGTTGTTTAAAGTAAAGACCAGGTGGAAAATTGTCATCCAATTTTCAACTAATATTTACAATTGTCAACGCATACAATGAATACGATATTAATAAATTCTTGTTTGATTCCATTTAGTTTAAATACCGATTGTAAAGAAAGATCTATTTAACTTAAACACAAACTAAAACTCGAATAAATTGTCGTGTTTTTAAATTTATGAATCATAATTTAGGATTGCGCATTAATGTCTTCTTTTTTCTACAACGTCAACTTGGGCTGATGTTTGTACACATTTTACCACACTAGTCAAATGATTAAAAAGAAACATCTAAAATCAAGATACATGTTGTGTAGAATTCACAGAAGAGCTCAAACGTTCAATATTAATCACGCTTAAAAGGTATAAAATTTGCAACCTGCCTTGATGATAAATTATTTTGCAAATTGCATAAACATGATGCTATAATTTTATATTTTACCGCAATTTGGAGTAAATAGCTAGAATGCATAACTAGAATACCACATAACATTAATAAAAATTTTAAATCGTTTTCCGACTTTAGGACATCATCAATAATTTAAGAATGGATTAAAATTTGTAATAAAAAAGTCTAGTACTTGGCATAATCTGTTAAACGTTTGGTCGACCATTAATTCTAACAGTTATGAAATTGATAGTAAATTAATTGACTTTAACTTGATCGCGAGTTTGCAGAAAAAAGCTATATATATATATGATAGTAGATTATATTGTGATAATATATTGATGTCGTCGCATCTTAGCTGGAACACACTGAACTAAAGTTTTTTACGATATACAATTGTTTAATCAAAGGCAAAAGGACAGCGAGCTGAACTTATAAAGAATGAAATAGTTTTAATTAGTTTTAGCACGCCTCTGTATCGTTTTTTTGTTATTTTGGAATAAACGAGGCTTTGAAAATACAAAATATTATTTCTTAAATTACATGAAATCGAATTTGAAACCGCCGGGGTTGAAATCTGGACCGAACTTTCAAACTTTTAGTCAGGGGCTACATTGAAAACACTGAAAATAGTCTAGGATTACTCGCCGTGATCGGGACCGTGATATTCTGAACTATTAGAAGCAATAATTAAAGATAGAAAGGAAAAGAGCCTGGAAATAGTTTAGTTAGTATTTTAAAATACATTTTTATCTTAATTATCAAGTTAAAAATATCTAATTAATGATAAGTTAATGAATAATTCTAGACTATTTCCATTAGCAATCTAGTAGTCTTGGTTGAATTTTTCTAAGGGACTATACAGTATACTCTCACACTTCCGCGCGGCCTTCACTGGAGCGCGTTAATGAGGGCCGTGATGGAATGAGGCTAACTTCACTGATGAAAAAATGTCTGGAAAAGCATAAAAACTTTCTCTTTAGCAGCTTGCCTGTTACAGTTTCATTCATATATTTTTATTCAAATTTCAAAATTTCTGACGTCATGGCAAGTGAACAGAAATACGTTCTAGTTCTGATATACAGTATTAAATTTTGATATATTTATTTGGTGTCTGTCCTCAAATAACAACATTCACTAACCCAGAAATTTCAAAAATTGCGTCGATTAGGTGTATAGAGCCGAAAAGGAATGTATGGCAAAGCAATCAACATTGATGGGAGGTCATTCTGTAATGCTGGAGTCAGAGAAAGTCATAAATGTTCTAGTCATTGCAGGTTCTACCTTTTGTCATCCTGTTGTTAATGTTTGCAACTCATTACCTGATAGCATTGTGACAGCGTTAATAACCAGGATGGTCATATTGCAGATCATTTTAATTTAATTAAGTTATACATTTAACGTTTCCTTTTTAACTTAACCATGCATAAAGGAATTTGTAGGTTTTACTTAATTAAATGTTGTGCTTCCCATTATTTGCCTGTCAACTTTAACCATTTTAATTTTGACAAATATATTCTATTCTATTCCACATTGACATATATAGTATTTTTATGACGTGTATTACTATATGACGTCAATGGTCACCTGCTACAAGGCGAATAAAGACGTATTGTGTACCTTACTATATGGCTTGAAAGCATATAATACATATGCTTACGTCACAGAAAATGAGACAATCAATTCTATATTTAGAGGCGTTTGAACAGATAATTAGGATTCCTCAAATCCCCGTAACCCGTCACAATCCATATTTCGTGCGTAATTTCACATTCTCTATATCCTAAATGCAGATCCACTCATTTCACAGTACCGAAAGCAAAGAAGTGCATTCCCCTCTTGTGAAAACTTAATTACCTAAACAGAAACACACACTGCAAACAAAATGTAACAGAGATAAAACCCTATGTTTAATATTAAGGTTTCTCAATAATAATAATAATTAATGATTAATATTATGTCTCTATTAACCATGGTTAAATCTAGGTTTAATTTTAGACACCGAAAAAAAGACAATGACGGGAGGAGGAGCTCCATATACAAGATGCACACAGGACGTTCCATTTTTTAAGACTACCTTTCACGCTGTTCTCCTGAAATTTTGGGTATGGTTTTTTGATGTATCCGAAAATATCGGCTTTCTCTTGTTCCTACGATTTCAAGTTTCCTATAGTATATAGTTTACACAGCACAATCGTACTAAAATGGGGGAAAGTTTGGTTATGTTTTCCAGATGCTCTGAAAGCTATGATTCTCAACTCTCACACATCTCTTCTTTGAAATTTTGAGTTCTATATATTCTAATATTCAAAATATTAATGATTAAATCATATTTCCATCGAAAATTGTCGGAGACGCAGCTACTGAAGTATACTATTTTTATGGAGTACAACAAATTGTGCATTTTAAAACCGTTTCAGTTGCTTTAATTTGGAAAACGTATGGAATGTAGTAGTGTAACGCCGTTACCCTGTGTGCCATCACGTCAGAACTCCACAACATATCGGCGAGCCTCAGGTTCATGGAGCGGCAACACGGGATGGAGGATCTTACCAAGGAATGTAATATCATAGCCTCTATATTTTGGTCACCTCATTGCTGTGGTAATTATGTCATTATTTTCTGAGCTTACGTTTGGGTCACCCCCCCGGGAAAGCCGCTGATACCCGCATAATCACGGCAGTAACTACATGCCATACTGGATAGCTAAAAATGACATATTTCCATCCCTAAGTAGGAAGCAACCCCTAACTTCACATGGAGGATGAAGCAATATATTTGAATCGAACTTTCTTAATAGTCCCTGTATTGTGCAAGGTTGAATGGGGATTGGGAAGCGGATACTTAATAACCAAAACATTTCAACGATTTCTGGAAAACGGGAAGCTTACATAAATGGGGCAATACTTGTATGATATGAAGCAGCCTTCTATTTTCATCACGGTCTTCATACACTGCTATGACTAACTAGAGTTTTGGCACAACGAATCGAAAGAAAGTAAACTCACACGTATCACTGATAAAATAAATCAAATATATTTGATAAAATAATTTCTATAATGTATCCCCATTCATAATAATTTGTATATTTATAAATCTCTCACTGTGTATATATAGTATAGAATAATATGATTGTTTCATATAAAAATCAATGATTAAATTAGAGCTTCGAACATTTGATATTAATTATAGCTTGAATCTGATGTGAAATAATTGAATTAAATATAATAAAATAGTAATATTTTCGTGATTAAATGTCCACGTATTTTTTAAAACAAAATGACAATGCTACATAACTATAGCGTTTTAAATAAGGAATATAAACTAAGTACTGATCTTCTAAATATCCCGCAATTTAGAGAAAATTAAGAAATTTATTTTTTCTCTGTCTAAATAATTAACAGAACTGTCTCTGTCCAAACAAAATATAAGGATTAAATAAAAATGAAAATAATAATAATTAATACAATCGCATTGTAACAAAAGATGTAAGATTTTGCTTAAGCTAAATATTTATTCAATTGAATACTAATTTTTATACTATTGTAAACAGAGAAAACCCGATTAATGAAAAATTCAACGACTGGATTTTCAAAAATATTAAATATGTTTTGGCTATAAAATATGACTAACATTAATAACACTAATGCACCGCAATGTTTTAAAAATAAAATAATCAAAACTTCATTTGGTTAAAAAATAATTTCTGCGAGGGTAATTATGTCTGGTAAAATAATATATCTAAACTGTATTTGCAATTCCCTCAAAACATGAAAGTCGTTATTCAAATAATATTAAGTTGACGATATGTTAAAGTTGCCTCAAACAAAAAGATACCTGTGTCGATTGACCAATTCTCTTACACGAAACCATTCAAAGGAGTTATGTATGTATCTAACAATGTTGAGAGCTGGTAAGCTTAGTTTCTACATCTATATTCAATGTACGAACGACCAAATTTCAATTGCAAAGTTCAATTACTCAAGGTGGTTAATTAAAACATTTTTCAACGTGGCAGCGAAATGCATCGTCGTCTGCCAATCGTGTTTCACACTTTTGGCAAATATAGCCTTCTTCTGATCGTAGTTCAACGGAACTTGATCGAGAAGAATTACCACTTCCCCCTGAAGGAGATACTCCCAAGAATGTAATAGGTGAATTCCTCTCCATCATTCCTGAGTCATTGAGTGCTAAAGCTCCAAGATCATTTGTACTACAAGATGGTGACCACGCATTATGAAGTGGATTGCTAGGTGGTATGCTTTTATCATAGGAATATTGCCAACAACCAGGCGGTGGACGTACAGCTGTATTGAAATTTGGTAAAGGCTGTCGAGGACTTGGAGGAGCTTGCCACATATTGGTGGAGCCCATATTCATGAATTGCTGAAATAAAAAGCGTCAACTTTATTAAAACTATATCAGCTGAGAGAGAAGAGGTTACGTAAGATTCTAACTTCTTGAGTGAATTCCTATATAGAGAACAATATAATGGTCTACCATGGGGACAAATGACCGATCAATTTCGTCTTTCTAGAGGCATGTTTTTTTCTATTTATAAAATATTAAAATGTATCAAATGACTTAATAACCTTGTACTGCTTATTTAATTATAATTTTATAAAGACAAATTCTATTGAAAGTCTTTTGCATTCTGTTCGGATTCTCCACATAAGATATCGGCAACAAAAATGTCATTGAAAAATTAAACTGTTCTCTGTTCCTAAAGTAAAAGAGGCACATTTTCAGGTTTTTACCCTGAGAATCAGCAACCAACGTGAGTGGGCTAGAAAGTATCCACTTTCTGACTATATCAAATTTTATCAAATCTCTAGTACTCACTCCGTTCATATGATGTTGAGATCTTGTATTGCCAAGTGATTGTGGTGGATTACCGGGCATGCGCCAAGCTTCAGCAGTTGGATTTAGTAAAGGAGAACGAATAGATTTATTGTTAAATGATGCTACTTGATTAGACCTCTGTTGGTTGTTATGGTGACCACGCCATGAATCATACTGACCAGAACTGAAAACAATAACCGGTTAATGTTTAATTTACAAATTACAATGTATTGCAGCTGACCTCAATTTCAAGTTTTTGCTAGAATTATATAATAGGCAAGTATGAAACCCCATGATATAGAGACAACCGAATCGTGTTAGCGGAATAGTGGATGGTTTCAAATCTCTAGAGGCCATATCTAACGAATAAGATTTAAAAAGCCAGAGGAGAGGACACTCCTACCAAGCATGCGCGGTGATTCACTCGTGAGTCTATGGGTGTTTCCAAGTCTAGGAGGTTTGTATGGCATTAACATAGTTTTATTCCAGGCTAGAACTTGGCTCGTAATTTTCAAATTCATTTGGAAGGAATAAGGCCTACAATCTCTTTGTAGAGTCTTTGAAAAGTTATGAAAACTTTTATGGTACTGATTTAGGAGAACAGACCCAACTTTAGCCGCAGAATGTTTGAAGAGGAATACTAAAGTATTGTATTTTTCCTTATTAGTTTGTGTTAAAATTACGTGTGATATTTAAATTCACAATTCAACATTTCCGTACCTTGACTGTCTTCTATTTTCAGTACCAAAGCCACGCCCACCATTTTGACCATTAGAAAAGTTCTTAAAACCACGACCACGACCTGCATTGTCCAATGACGGGGCTGAATTAGCATGACGTAATTGCGGATGCTGCTGCGATTGATACGGAGCACTACCAAATGAGACTGATTGCTGTTGTTGTTGAGGTGCTTGAGCGGGACGAAGAAAATTTCTCTCTGGAATGGATTTATTGCCATTGAATGATTGTTGACGTTCGAATCGGGGATTGAAGTGACCGGAGGATGATGGTGATCTTGATATCATGGATGCTGGACCCTGTGATAAATAAGGTTTAATAATCGGATTGGGTTTTAACCTATATCTGAATCATTGTAATACACGATAATCGGTAATATAATTGTATTTATTTATCTGAGATCACGACGTCTCGACTATTGTCCTTTGCCATTTTCAAATAATGATTTTATTACAAATGGATCAAAAATTTGCAGTACAGTAGAAGATTTAGTAAAGGAATCGAATTTGATCTGTTCGGGAATGTTTAATCTCGATAGAAAATATAGCAACAAACCTGGATCATTTTAGAGTCAGATGCATGTCGTCTTGGAATTGAGTTTTGCCTCTCATCTCTTCTTTCGATCATATCTGGTAAAGGCGGTTGCATATCTGGGTTAGATAAACTCTCAATGAAAGCATCACTGAAGCCATCATTTGAAAACTTGTCAACTTGTTTGATGCCAGTTAAGGTCTCAAGTTGACCTTGATAATTTCGTTTCTCCAAGTTCAATTTCATGATATGTTCTTGATATTTGCAAACCTATGAAAACAAGATAAATTGTTCTCATTTATCTTCTGATTAGTTGTGAGGGCTATAGGCTCGTATTCCACCCTTTCCTAGTTGCAGGTTTCTAGTAAAAAACGGCATTGTACGCAGTTTGTGTTACTAGAAATTTGTGATGATGGAATATATTGATAGAGCCGGATCTACTTTTTGAGGCCCAAGGCACCTCTCCGAAAAAAGCCTTATCTTTTTAAGCCTATTATCAACATCTTGCATTATCCTTTGTTTATCATAATACAGTTGAAGTGTAGTGTGTCGCCTTTTGGGACACAACGGATTTGGATGGAACATTTTTTTCTAACCGTTCGTGTCATTGTTGCGTTTTTGCATAGCGCGATTCTTTCCCCGTCAAAATTGACCTTGAACAATAAACATCGTATTTTGGAGATTCTCGTGTCCCACTTTTTGAAACCAAAAAGGAACGATTTTATTTTCCACAAGAGAGTTTGACCGTGATTTCTGGCCAATGGTCTACGTTTTAATTGCTACACGGAAACAAATGTCGGAATCGTTTGGTTCAATTTCATTAAAAAATTAACTGTTCATCCCGATGCTGCTAGCTACTTTTCTTACAGTATAACATATTCTAAATAGAGCTATATACCTCCAAAGTTGTAACTTTTCGTTTTAACACTTTCTAGCATATACTGATCACATCATCAGGATGATCGTGTTGATATCGTGTTGTTATAAAATAAAAATCAATTATAATCATCCATTATACATGTTCCCTTTCGTAAAAAAAAATACTTTTGAAAAAGCTTTTTGAAAAAGCCTATTTTTCTCTGGGCCTATATAGAGCATGTTCTAATTCTGCTTACAACTAAAATCGATCGATTCATTTTATAACATACGATTTCATATAACTGCCACATTTGTACATTCCACATAATCCCCACAAGTAGTTTGGATTGTCCATACCTGTTCCTGCAAAGATGACACTCGAGCTTGTGCTGCCTCAAAATCACGCCTAAGCTTTTCTCTTTGGGCTAAAGCTCGTTCTTTTTCTTTTCTTTCTCCGATAATATCTTCTTTGAACGACTCAGCCTACCAATGGAATTGATAATAAATTAATTAATTCCAATCATCTTGTGCTAAGCCTGGACTTCTAGGCACCCGTATGAACTAAGAGTGAACATGATTATTGTTGTAACCGAGCTTTTGAAAAACAAAAATAACTATTAAAAATAGGCGCGTTTGGACTATGATTTAGATATCAGATTTGCACTGCCCCTTTAGAATATTGCACCCCGGGTCAGCATTCTGTATATCGAAGCCACTACACCATTCATTTCTTTATGACACAGAAATTCAAAAAAGTAAGTACATGATTATATCAAGAGATTTACTTGCTGTTGCATAACAATTAATTGATCATGATTTGGTAAGCCATGCTCTTGTATTAATGATTGTAATTTATGGAATCGATCAACTTCTTGTTCCAAATTATTGTGATGTTGTGACATGTCATCATTGCGCATCTATAAAAAGGCAATACAATTGTGTGATGACTACTTAAGCATAATACGTACACAATACGAATCCAATCAACTGTGGATCACAAATACATAGCCTGCTCGCAGACTCACTGTCAAATATAAACTTGTGTTAACATTTACATTTGACCGTGAGTCTGCGAGCAGGCTAATAAATACATTATACAGTTGAGAAATCGTTGAGGGGTCTTAACCGAGGAACATTTAATAAGAATCGAAAATATTGATACCAATATATTTGTGAAGGTGCACATCAAATGTATTATATACCTTATGCAGTAGATATTATTTTATTTTAATCGGACAATCCGATATTGGAATAACTTAAAATCTGATATTTGTCACTGCCGATTCGATTTACGAATTTAAAACCAAATTACTAGTTCATCTAAATTTTAATTGTACATAAATATATTTAGCCTACTTAACTTACTTAATTAACCGTATAATCTTACTGTCTTTTGCATAAGTGTTCCGTACGTGTACCTCCCTACGTGCTTCTATTTTAGTAAATATTTTCATATTTTTGCTAATAAAGACATATATAATATATAGATAACTTGCATATAATTGCAAACATTAACATAATTATCCATTGATTATTAAAATAATAATATAATTATGCAATTCTTTAACACATGCGCGTTTTACCCAATAATTTTACCTGGTAAGATTTTAATGCATCAGTGACTTTTTCCAATTTTGAATTTAATTTATTCTTTTCAACTAACAATTGATATTTTTCTTGTCTCCCTTTATCAACGGCAAAACGTGCAATGCTCAAAACATTCTCAATTGATTTTCTTCGTTTTTCATTATTATTCATCAAATCATTTATGGAATTTTTATAATGTTCAATCTCTTCGTCCTTCATTGAAATTTGATGCTTCATTGATTTCGTTTCTAGCTTCTGATCTCTTTCCAGTGACTTTAACTTCGATTTCAACTACGGATTAAATACAGAAATTGCGTTTTCATCAGAAAGACATCAGTAACTAAGGTCTCTCATGAGTCTCTTGGCAGGGGCGAAACACGTATCAGATAAGCCGCTTTATCAATATGTTCATAGTCTGCCATTTTATTTAGCCACGTTACAAAAATATCAATCCAAGGCTTGATAAAAGATTCTGCTATCCTAAATTGGCTGTTACAACATCGGAAGGCTAGCAATTAAATGTATTAAACTGCAACGGTTTTATTTGAAAATACTTTTCTAATTCTACTCAATTGCATAGAAATTTCTAGAAACTACAGTAATAGAGTTTCATCATGTCACTTACAAAGCCTCACAAATTTTTTCAACAAATGCAAAATGCAACAAATCTGTAGTGTGAGCTTGCTATACATTTTTGATGGAAAATCGAAGCATTTGGAAGGTAAAAAACGTTTATCGAAAACATGTTTCAATAGCAGAAACTAACATTCGCAAATATGCTCAAGTCAATAGTATCATCAATGCAAATGTATAGGTATGCAACAGCCCTAAATAGAATTTTGCGTTGATCGATAGTATTGCGTCTGATCGTAGAGAATCCCATCAATGCAGTCTGGACGAGAACAAGACAAGATCATCCAAGCAAATAATATTAAGAAATAGAAGGATGATTGATGCAATTACGAATAGGACTAGCAGAAACTTAGAAGGTAACAAGGCATGTTAACTCGACATTCTTATCGAAGTCCAACCTTTCCGTTTTGTCTCAAATGCGAAAAGAAAATAGGTTAAATTAATTTCAAAAAGTTTCAATCAAGCTCAACACAAAATAGACAGGACCGATTAATCTTATATTAGACGGCGTACTGCTTTGACCAGGCTTTGACGGGTATAGCTTCTAACTCTATTAATTGATATGTCATATTATTGCTATAGTCTAGAGACAACGAATCTGTATCACTACCATATCTCCTCTGCCACAAAATAGCTTTTGAAATCATTGATCAACCTTCATTCTTTAATCTTAATTTTTTACACAATAATTTAGAATTACCTTTGTAGTGTTTTCCTCGTTTCTTGTATCGCCTACAGATTTCCCGTTCTCTTTCAGCGAATTCGTAGATTTCAAATCATCAATTTCATTGTTGAGTTTCTGAATTTCTTGTTCATGTTTCGATAAAGTGTATGATGCCTCGTTTTCAAGATTTTTAATTTGTTCTGATTGATTCTGAGATACATTTTCAGCACCTTGTAATTCTGTTTGCAGTTTTAAGACGTTGAATGCGAGTTGAATTGGCAGGGTTGATGATTGAATGTCTGCAGGATTAAAAAGAGAGAAGGATATATTGTTTTTATTTGCGTAATTTTACTTTGGAAATGACGACCAAAACTCGTCGAGATATGAAATGGAATCAATGTTTTAGGGGTTAGAGACTGACGTGAGTGTTTTGGTTACGAATAACTGCACGAGTTGGCTGTATAATGAAAGAGAATCTATTTGCCCACAGAAGTAAGAGAGCGATAGGGAGTTACTATCAACATGCATGCATTTGCATAACAATAATATGTCGACCAGTTCGATTGGTTATGGCGGCTTCGGATACAGCGGGATCGATATGAGTGATTGAGTATCTGGGGTCCAAATCCGACACTTGAGCGAGCCTACAATTACTGTTATAGTGTACTGTATTATTTGACAACTGTTCATTTTAGCCAAGGATTCTTCGGAACAACAATAAGTTAGCAGTAACCAATCCCAAAATAGAAATACAGAAATCAAATGTTCCTATATGATTATAAAATTATGGGCGTGGTCACAAAACCCGTATCTTGAATCAGGATCCCCGTTGTGCTACTACCTATTCCTACTAGTCAGAAGTGAATGTCAAAGTGTTATTTGGACTAGGGGTAACTTCCATTGCGCGTCCAATGGGTCATTCAAATAGAACCTAATTGGCAGATGACCATAAAAAGTTACAGATCATAAAAAAGACATCCAAAATATATTTGAAAAAAGATACTTCTTTTAACAAAACATAAAATTTAAGCAAAAAAGTAAAAAAGTTCAAAATTGGCCCTAAAGAATAATTTGTTTTCGAAATTCCGAAAAAGTTACCCTTTCATATCTGAATGTCCCACTGGCTAAAAGTATGGAAGTCACCCCACCGGGTATTTGAATCAAGCCGAACTACGAACATCAGGAACATTACAATGCCAACTTCAATAACTTCATTTATGGTAACTTACCTTGTTTACTCTCCCCGTTATGAATAGCGTGCAGTTGACTTATCACAGTTTTGAGTTCTTCGATTTCATGTTTCAAATCTTCTTTATCGCTTAGCAAACGTGCACTCTAAACCAAATAAATATTAAATCGGATGTTCAATAAATTTGTAACTTTCCCTCAAAATATAATACTATAAATCAAGTACACACGATAATTATCAATATTCCAGTACAAATATTTGTTGAGCAAAATTTCGGCAATGAAGAAATTATCAGGTGTTGCGTTTTTGGAATCGAAATTGACCTCGGTTAAGAAAATGGATATATTTCATGGTCAAAACGGAAACACTGAGTTATTAGTCCTGAAATATATATGGTCTGGTATACTGGTATGTTTCCTTTTGATCAAATAATTTAATATTTAAGTTCTGATTTTAATAATTGATGACTGTGTCTATACAAGTGCAGACAACTCCATCTGACTATTCATCTATAAACAAATGTGTAGTAATATCAAGGTACTTTTGTTGTCTTTGCTGTTCAATAGTGCTCGATGCCATAAATGCAGAGCTGTTTATTAATTGCCTAATAATCGTCTTGGCATGAAACTTATTCGTATATATTTATTATTAAACAAATGTATATAATTATATATATACAGAGACAGGTTATTAAATAAGAAGATAATCCAAACTGATTTAGACATTACAGTCGAATAACATTGCATATTTGCACAAGAACCAGTCCCAGATTTTTTTCATTTCTCTTCAACTTGAAGGTCTTTGAGGAAAATGCTGATCCCGAATGCATGAATGTAGAAGTGTCCCTGTAGTCTACACGCAGACTCTCTGTAAAAATATGGCATAGGGCTGTAAATTTGAACATATTTGAAGAACGGTAGATCATGGGTAGATGCATATAGTTGGTTGTTCTTTCTATGTGACCATTTACTACACAGTAAACACAAATAGGTTATAGATGGGAGATTTGTTTTATTTAGGGTGATTGTTTACCACGACCATTGATAAATAATCTGTAGCATATAACTGCCCCATGTAGGTGTTGTTGAATTTGGAATCAAATATTCAAGGGTATGAATATATACACGTGGAACGTGGGAATTATCAGAATTAAACTTGACTCTTATTTCGTTCTGTGGAAAACACAAGGTTCGTTGCGCAGCCTGCATTAAGGTGCAGATATGCCTTCATTGATATATAGGGTACGTATGCACATACAACATTAGTTATGAGATTTATAGTTATTTTTAACGGTGAATCTCTAATTACAGCATATATTACCAGCTTCCATATCCGTTGCTGACTGCTGTTTCGGGTAACGTATTTATACAATATTAACAAAAATCAATGCTTGTGACATGAATTGGATCTCATCGACTGATAGATTTCAATAAACCGAGTTTAAGCTATTTATACCCACAACATTTTAGCCTCGCGTGCTGAATAAATTGAACATCTAATCAATTCTACAATTTTGCCATCCTATTTCAGACATTTCACATTGCAATGTCAGATGTTTTACTGCATGATATTATTTTTGTTAGTGAATCTCTTTCCATATTTTGAAAATATTGTCTGATGCTATGCTCGACTGCACTGCTGAAAATTACTACAATATGATGGACCGGCGTTTGAAAATCTGCGATTTCCCTATGATTGTTCACTTTCAATGGGAGTAAAAACAACACAGAGCTCTAAATACAAAACCACATGTGCAGACAGAAAACATGAATTGACTTTCACGTGAGAATGAAATGTAAAATAACTAAATACCATCACTAACGTCGAGTGAAAATGTTATGTATTATAGGTCGTGCGCGTACCACTGTTTTAAACTCAAAGGCATCGTATTTCTGTTATGTCAAACATTTCATACTCAAGATGTAATCAAAATCTCAAGTCTTAAATTGATTAGGAAATGATTTGTAAGACTATTTAATCAAACACTCACCACACTTTGTTCTGAATTGATTGATTCAACTTCTTTAAAACTAGGTAAACCATTCATCATACGATTTAGATGTGAAAATTGCTGATTTTCAAGAATCATATTACCAAGATTTGGTGCAGACGTTGATGTCGTAGATGAATCATTATTCACTGGAAAAGCATCTGACAAATCAGCGTTGTATACACGATTGAATGTTTCCATGTCAAAATATGTTGTTATTGTATCATTACTAGCTACAATATAATCAGATGAGTATTTCATGTTATTTTGAGATAATACTGTCTTGTCTTGTTGTGTAAAATTTGTCTGATAGATCATATTACTACAATGATTTGATGAAGACCTACCAATTTCATTTTGTGTTGATGATACTTGTTTTTGATCGTCTTCCCATAATTTATCTCTCATACCAGTATTTAAACTTAATTTACTCATGTCTAACCATATCTTTTCATTACTATCGTTATTTGATGTTGTTAATGGCATATCCCACTCCACATGTTCGCTGTTTCGGTTATTATCAAAATGAACTCCTTCATTTTCACCATTTGAATAGTAATAATCGGATGTATTTTCCATTTGAAGAGACATTTAAAACTAGACTCTAATTATCTCATATTAATTAATCCATTTATACGCTCAGATTATTCGACACATAAACAAATACTATTGTGATCTTACAAATTTCGTTTTTGTTGATTTCCTGACTTTTAGTGTCATGTGAATGTGTAATCTCAGCAGCCAGATTTTGACTGAATTATAAACAATACCCATAAGTGACCGTTTTGGATCTAATATGGTTACGTTTACTCAAACGTATTATAGCTGCCTGAATAGATTGGGCACATTCATGATTTGACGGAAATGATCGAGAACCAGAAGTGGTATTTTCACACCTGTGTATTATAAAAGACTATATAGAGCGGATGCAGACCAAACCGGAAAACGCAGGTCATTCTAGAAATAGTCTGTCAGTAACATAAAACCACAAAGAAACTAAATATTATCTTAATCCCTCTCCTCTATCAATATCGCTCATATAAATGACATTAATGAGTTGACCGTTACGTGCATTGTGTTGAATATTAATTTTGATTTTAGATTGACGCAATAATAATCACATAAAATAAATTTGTTCATCGAAATTCAATTTTCAAATCTAGGGACCCCCCTGGAGGGAGAATATAAAAATCGATACCTTTTTTCTTGTTTCACGATTGTAAATTACTTTTGACTGTTGCTTTGCTATACAAGCCATACAACTGGATCAGAAAACAAGTATATTCTTTGAAACACAACAAAAACAGACTGCATTATGATAACTTCATATGTCTGTGTCCATAACTATACTTGTTATTTCACAGGGCTTATGACCCATACAAGATCAATCTGTCCCCAATCGATCGGAAAGATTTCTTAAAAAAACATACTTAAATTCACAGGGTTTCAAGATCTTGTTGTTTTTGCTCGCCGTTGTATGGGTTTCCATTGATTGACAAGATGGCTGATCGTGAGGTAAAGAAAAATAATCGTATCGTTTGCCAACTTTAAACTTTCTACCCGTCTTAAACTTTCCACGAGATTGTAAATTTTCACAACTTATTTCTTTGATTATTTCTTAGATTTTAATACAATTTGGCGAACAAAGAATAACGAAATCTTTAAAAGATATCTTAACTTTGAACGACCTCATTGAATCAGTGAAGCAATATTTTTCAATCACAGACAATAATGGCAGCATAATTTTACAGCGGTATGACGATTCATGGGAAGAGTGGGTTGATATTATTCATTTCGAAGAGGTAAAAGACCGTGCGAAAGTCAAAGCTATACTTATTCAACATATAGAAGATGTCATTGCAGAAAAGAGACCACCAGCGGTTGTACCACCTATACTTGGTAAAGTTGGATTTGAGACCGGTATGTTTATTATCTCAAGACGTGTGCAGACAATCTGCGTTAGGACACTGCTTCAGCTTAAATTACAGCTCCATTATAACCCTGTTGGACCACTCCATAATAATGATGGTTGCAGAAATATAGCTTTGCCCAGTTGAAAGTAGCTTACTCCGAGGACTAGTCCTGAGGCTTCTTAGGCATCTTATAAAGTAGAAGTAGCCCTAACAACAAGCCTACACGCGATTGCCAGATGCTCTTTCAATACAGTCATTTGCTATTTAGATAAATTTAAACCTTTTCCGGCACATCAAGCATTGTGAATTTATATTGATCATCCATAACAATTTATTTAAATCTGATTGAAAATGGAGAAGGTTTATCAATCAAGATGCAAAATGGTATATGCCCAACTTTTGTCAATCCCTTTGTTCCGCAAGATATAATAGACAATTTGTCTAGGTTTTGCTTTTCTTCTGTGATAAAATTACTGTCAGACATCTCAATTCCCCTAATTTGCCTCCTGAGTCTCACTCAGCATTTGATGATATCTGAGCTCTAAGAAATTTGGGATGCTTGAAAAATTGGATTGTATGTCAAACCACTACTGTGCAAGATTAAATAACGACACAATCCATAATGTTGCTGCTCTTTATTATGATAATGCTAGGCCGTGTCTGCTGATATTACAGGGAGAGATGCTAAGGGCTACTATGGCCGTTAGTCAGAGCTCTTTGATACAACAGACACAACCGTACAGTAAGATAGTAAGAGGCGAAAGAGATCGTTTACGTGTTACAGTTTACACACATATAGATTTACAGGAAATGATTAACAATAAACACATATACGATGACACGAATACAATATAAAACCACTACATAACTCCCCCCCCCCCAGCAAGACGGAGTCACAATATTAAAAATTTTAATATTATTTGTATAATTGTAAACTAACACGTATGTTGCGGGGGTTGATTAGTTAATGTGTAAATAATTGTTTGAAAATACAATGATGCACATGAGTTCTTTTGAATGGAAATCTTTGAAATTGTTGTAGATAGTAGAAAATTTATAATGTTGATAGATGATGTGCTGTTGATGTATAATATTGATTATCTCCTTCAATGATGAATGTTTATACAGTGATGATATGGAGAGACCAGGCGTCTTTGATAAACCATGTAAATAATATATGAACAATAAATGTTGAATGACGATTCCATATTCATAAGCGAAAGATGTAAAATTTCGCTATATGATAATAAACTTTCAGTGTTACATAATTGTATGTTTGACCGGCTGCGTGGTCTAAAGCGGGGTCACCATTGGTGCAAGATTAAATAACGACACAATCCATAATGTTGCTGCTCTTTATTATGATAATGCTAGGCCGTGTCTGCTGATATTACAGGGAGAGATGCTAAGGGCTACTATGGCCATTAGTCAGAGCTCTTTGATACAACAGACACGACCGTACAGTAAGATAGTAAGAGGCGAAAGAGATCGTTTACGTGTTACAGTTTACACACATATAGATTTACAGGAAATGATTAACAATAGACAAATATACGATGACACGAATACAATATAAAACCACTACACTACCACCCCAAGAGACCAAAGAACTAAAGAGTCTGTGGAAATGATTCAATCAAGCTGATTGGTTTAGAGTTTTGATGCCAAATCACAATATCAATGCAGAACAAAACTATGTTTGAAAACACAATCGATCTTAAAATTTTAATTTGATACGACATATGAGAATTTCCATATACTAGGTTTCGAGTTGCATGCAAATGCATGCTTATATTGAGATATGAATCGTCTGGCTTGACTCTTTATAAAAATTATATATAAAATATGTTTATATTATAAGTAAATTTATGAAGAAATCTATGTAGCCTAGATAATCTGATCGAAGCCTTAATTTAATTGATAACATATTCTATTTCATTTTTGCTGTTGAAAAAAGCAGAAACGTTTTAAAGTGAAAAGTAGAACGCACATGATTTTATTTACTAAATTAGGTAGGCTACTATTTAGTTGATCCCAAAGCATGTGGAAGTTGTAGCCATACCCCTCAAAAAATATCCAACCAGAACCAATACTAAACACAAAAAATCTGAATTAATATCTGTCGTCACGTAAATAAATATTACTTGTCCAATTTTAATAAATCAAAAACATAACAAATAATAATTTACTGAGAATAAAGGAAACCATCACATTTTTTTACCGCTTGTATCGACAACAGCAATAACAATAGCATTGTATTGAACAATAGAAAGCGGCATTACGGATAGTTTATCATAGAACGTAGATCATGTATACTTTTCATTGAATAAAAAATCTATCTGAAGACCGCTGTGAAATGCATGAAACTTGAGTAACAGTAAAGAATGTGTATTCTTTGACTCTTTCGCCATATATTATTTTTATATACCGCTCTGTCAAATGAAGACATAGAGTCCTATATTATCTGCTATTAGATAAACATAAATTTTATTATAGTTATAATATTAGAAATATTAAAGCTTAATATTGGCAATTGGATAGTGCTCAATGCTAGTGAATAGCAGAGCGTAAATAATAATAATAAAGAGAATGTCAAGAAAGACGCATTCTTTGGTTGTAAGTTCTCCAAGTTTCACCCAAAAAAAAAGGAAACTTGGAAAAAAGGGTGAAACTTGGAGTTACAACCAAAGAATGTGTCTTTCTTGACCTTCTCATTATTATTATTAAGTTACCGGTATAGATAATACATTTATAGTTATAATTCATAAGACGTAGGCTATACACCGCTATATAATGCATAACTTCCACCTGCATTATTTTCATGTCAGATACAACCAATAAGATCTATCTTTCAACTAATTGTAAAATTATTTAGCAAAATTAATACTTTGGAAGATCTAAAAGTAGACTGTTAATAGCTTAAAGAACTCTTAAATTAATACCTGACGGTTTGGGATGTGAATTATAAAATTGATGTTAAATGTAAATATTGAATCTTATTTTTCCTAAGGCTATATATATAGCAATCGAAAATGTTAGATGAGATTTTATGCTACATTCCAAGCAGTATTTTAACTTGCTACCCCATGTTTGGAACTCATTGAACTGAAATATTTTGGTTACACCCCTGCAAAAAGCAATTCAAGAGTTCATGAATAGTTCATGAAAAGTTGAGGCCATTTAACGTTCATGAACTGTCCATGAACTCCTGAACTGTTTTTCGCAAGGGCAACTCAATTTCTTGTTAGACCATCTCCATGAATTTGTTAGACAAGAACTTGTTTTATGCAATTCAACTATTCTAAAAAAATATGTTTTCAAATTATTCTCATGTATTGTCCATGTCCTGTTGCCACTATGACAACATCAGGATTGCTGCTAATATCTTTATGATATTAGCTATGTAGGTGTGACTTGATATGTGATCGAATGGCTAGACAATTTATATGTTTTCTTTTTACTTCTTTCAGTTGCTGAATATGAGAAAAGCATTCAAAATGCAAATGCTCAAACTCCTAATAAATATTCTACAGTCAGTCCATCTATGGTGAGCAATGATGTTTTCTGGATTTTATTAGAAGGAGAACTTCATATTCCCTTTGGGAGTCTTTGAAGTACGATTGCAGGGGCTCAGGGAATGTCTTGTGTGCTGTCATGGGTGTATTTTTATGAAATATTGAAAAGATATAAAGTTTGCCAGTCTAGACAATAAAGTCGATATTAGGCTACTTTTCATTTACACACTATTTCTTTTTGAAATTAAATTTATATTAACATTATATTATTTTTATTATCCCGTCATATTAAGATAACTACATACCTAGGTTTCAGCATTGTTTTATAAAAAATAAGAAATTTAATTTAATTCTAGATCTGATTTAATCTGATAAAAATGAATTTAAATTGATCGAGTTCAATCCGATCCGAATAATTCAGATTAGGTCAGACTCGCACACCTTTATTCGAAACACTAAATACTTACTTGTAGGTTAACCTTTAAACGATGCTAAATTCAGGTTGTCAGTTAATTTATTTCACAAGGAATAATCTGAAATAATCTCAAAACTTTACATTGCCTTGTAATTCTTAATTTCTTATAACTTTGTAGCCTATACTGGTCTTGCTAGCTGCACAATTACTGACATCAAAACTAGGCAAAAAATCATGAAATTTCAATGCATTTTCATGGAATTTTCAATACATTTTCACATTTTAATGTCGTGAATTTGGATGTTTTCATTGTTTTCACAACACTTGATCATGGTATTTTCATGGTTTTGGTGTTTAGTAGTGCTAGTAACAAACATATGCTTAACTCCAAGCATTTTAAAATTAGTAACCAACTCTGTAATGAACTGTCTTAACATTTCAGATTTCAGTTCATGGGGCGTCAAATTCTGTCAACTATGTTATTGACCAAGAGGAAATAAAGAGACGATCACAAATTTACAACTTAAATCCTGATGACAGACTTTATGCCTATCGCAAGGCGATCAATGAAGCAACATTTGTCCTTGCATTGAAAAATCCATCCCTTCTTGACAATAAAGTGGAATTACAGAGACAAGCAAGACATAAATTAAATGATGATGGATTCCCTTACAAACATAAAAAATCTAGATCCAAAGAATTAGGTGGAACTCAATCTACTCCCAGTCCTAGTAAAATAGCTCCGAGAGTACATGTTAGTCAAGAAATTAGACGCAAATGGGCGTCAGAGCTACATGAAGACTTGAACGAAGTACAATTGCAAATAGATTATGCTACGTTGGAACGGGAAAGATGTGCCAGCTCAAAGAATTTTAGCAAAGCACTTCATATTTCAAAACAAGTCGAAGAATTAAAAATAAAGAAAAGAAAATTTGAAAATGAGCTCACTCAATTGAACAAAAAAGAATCACAAAATAAAAGAGTGAAAAAATGTATCGAAGGGAAAGCAAAAACAGGTCCTTTGAATGTAGCCGGAATGAAAGAAACTGTAAATCATGCTTCTAAAGACACAGATTGTTCTCAAAACATTCAGCATACACCGATTGGTCATAATCATACAACCAAAGAGGAGGATTGTTCTCCGAACATTCAACACCCACCTGCTGTCCAATTCAAAGAAATAGAACATGAGTTACCAGATCTTACCTCTATTGGGATTTACTCCAATCAAAACGTTGCTTCATCTCATTGTAACCAAAACCATCAAAGCTACTGAAACTTTTATTTAAGATACAGTATATCCTTTTTCGCTAGAAAATAGTGTCTCTGTCAGACAATGTTTTTTCAGCAATGGGGGGAGAAGATTTATTCTTTTAAAATATGGAGTCTATGGAATAGCTCAATTTTAACGTGTACATACATGAACATATAGGATTATTATAATTATTAATTTACCAGTACTGTATTATTATTATTAGAACATTTTTCATATTATAGGGCTGTGTTTGAAATGAATTTTGTGATGCACGAAATTTCATGTATTTTTAAGAAATTGGAAAAGATGTGCACATTATGTGTACGAAGTCATTGGATTCTTCTACTACTATAACTACTATACTCTTATGCTACAAAAAATTGAAATAATCACGGAAGAGCTCACATAACTGTATCTGCATTTAGCCATTTTTGTCAATGAATGGGAGATTATCCTGTAACCATTTCTTACAGCAAGATGAAATGTCTATTAATAACCCCCAGCACAGTGATGGACTGCTTCAAATGTCTTAGTCATGCTATACTCGTCAATGACATAACGTAATGACTCTAAAGCCTGGTTTGTTGTTCAGAACAATTCAAAGTCCTACTACTTTGATGACAAATAGGACTATATTGTTATATTGCCTTGTTATCTAATATCCAACTGTAAATGTATTATTTATATCAAATCTATATAACTTATTTCCTTTAGCATGCTTTTAAAATCAAGAAATACATGTCGGATTTCTTATTGTCCTATATCAAATCACAGTTATGTGCACTCCTCATGTTAGATGTACATTGAAAGAGGACATTTTTATTATTGCGCTACATTTAAATTGGATTCACTCCTGATTGGCTTTAGTAATGGAATATATAATCTTAGTAATCTAGGACAAATTTAGTCGTATGTTCTTTTCATAATCAATTTCACCAATCTTTCTAACCTAGCATTCTCAGGAGTCAGGGGTATCTGAGCTGCTGAGTATAGGTTTTTTTATCATTGATTGAAAGGAACATGATTAAAATAGGATCCTGCATGCAGTCGACAATGATACTTAATAGAAGATGCTCATAAAATCGGATCTAACTTGGATCCTTTCTGACAAATCTCTTCAGATAAATAGGATTGTGCCCCTTTACGGATCCGGATCTTAAAACCAAGGTCTAAATGCAAGGCTAATAAAATATTAATACACTACATTGCTATGACCATACTGCATGTATCGTAAATGAAATGTCAGCTATTTGGTAGGATGGTACATTTGTTTTCAACCTGCCAAAGTGACCATTCTCTGCTGTGGTCACAAATGAGAGGTTGTATCAAATAGTTTTTGCATTGGAGTGATCACATGTTTATAATTATACAAATAATAGAGAATGGGCAAAATTCAGAATTTATAGACCCAGATATTCAAAGCAGTCAAAACAACAAATAGCTTTGGTATGCGTATAATACATTATTCAACACTTTCAGTGGATATACTAATGCTAATAACAACAGCTATCATTTAACTGCAAAACATAAAATTATATACAGACTGTTGTAATATATATTTTGTGAATAAATATAGGTCTATACAGTAGCTATAAACAATGTTGATCTATACTAATATACAATATCACAATGTTAGGTGAGTTTGCTGTGGATCAAGTCTGGCATAATCCACAATGTTAACATATTACTTTTTGGTTGTAGTTACTAATAAAGATGTTGAATTAGGATCTTACTAGAATTTGCAACAACAACACCAATGAAGGTTTTGCGTAAGTGGGATATCTCTAGTACTACTACGGTAGAATAACTTGAATTTTTTTTATAATAGGAACCGTTCATCAACTAATGTCTTTCTAGCAATATTTTTTTTCCCAAGTGTATCTCGCAATAAGACAATTATCTGATCAATTGCATATGTTATTATTCCTGATAACACATAATTAGTAAATATGAGATCAACAATTCCAAATAATAATACATCAAATAATAACAACGTCCATTCTTTACCACATAATAAAACATTAGTAAACGATGATCCTGCGTCATTATAAAAGAACCCTCTATCCATCGGTGTCTGAAGTTCCATATCTAAGACTTTTTCAAGAAACAGTTTATCACGAACTACATAATCACAATCTCGTATTGAGTGCTCTAAAAATGTTGATAAAAATCTGTTCATTGCATTATAAGCTACAACGCTTCTTTCCACAGCTGGAGCCAAGCCAGTGCTAGTTCCACCTAGAACAGAAATTAAAAGCTAAATATTATGAAAGATGTACGGCGTATGTTTAGAATAGTTTAGGCTTATAATCAGTGACAATTTTCCTTAATTTTTATAAGCAATTATGCCTACTAAACATAATACAGCCCAGCAGCTGATCTATTGACGTCTGTATGGTAGGCCTACGTCTAACTATGTTATTGGATAATTCACACATGAAAGCACACATATTGAAGATAAACTGAAGGTAAGGATTGTTATTTAAAGCTATAGGAAAAAATCCCACACATAAATGAGAAGAATGTGATGACTCAAGCGTAGTATAACAAATAGAATTTATGAAACATAGTGATGTTTTGTAAAATAAAATAGTGGGAAAATAGCTTGTAATTCCTGTAGGGATCAAAGACCCCTGTTTTTAGGGGGTTCACAGGCATGCCTCTATTACAATTTTCAAAATTATAATATCTCAGGAGCTCATTTCAAATATCATAATTTACAGTTTATAATATTGATAATATCCATGATAATGTCTTATGTCACCCGGAACAAGAAAACAAACATGCTGTAGCCTATAAATCTTCAGTTCAAATTCACTTCAAATAGCAATAGTGAGGGGACGCAGTTCCCTGAAGAAAGATGTGGGGAACGCTGTTCCCCCACAAAAACATCACTGGTCTTACCTGCACTGCCTGGGTATTGTCCTCTTTTAGGTAAACCTTGTTCCCGACTTTGTAGTGGTTCTCGAATTCGCTCAAAATGTAATCTAAACTTTTGTGGCAAAAACATCTCGAACGTTTGACTATCAGAATTTGGTTCAAGTCCTCGTTGTCCACATAAATTATCTTCTTCACGTTTAAATTGTTCATATAATTCTCTTAAATCTGTATCAGATCGTCCATGCACAGATCTTCCATGGATATAATAACCAAAATTCTTATGGTTGAGAACAAATACACTAACGTTACTCAATGAACAGAAATCAACAAAATCACCAATTTCATCTGCGATGAATCTTTCATAAATAAATCCAAAAAATAACCATTGTACTACAGCAATACATAAAAATAAAATAGATGTAATGGCAAAACGTAAAACAAAACTTGTTTCACCTATATATTCATCATTTGAATTGACTGTTAGACGATTCAATGGATCGCTTGTTGTTAAATGTTTCAATCCAATCACTTCTAAGCAAAATAATACCAAGATAACTTGAAATGTCGGTTTGATTTTTCTAATGATTTGCAATTCACGCCATTCATTTGCAACAAATAACGTACGCATAATACTAACTGGTATTTGATTCTTTGTTTCTTGAACATTTCCTGCAGCACTGACGGTACGGCCCCGTGGTCTTTCCCAATCAATAAAAAAGACATCATTAAATACTTGTGAATATATTATCCATGCAACATCAAATAATTTGAATATAAATCCTGATATAAGAAGACCTTTCAATAGTTGTTCTTGGCTACTGGTTGGTAACAGTCTATAGACAGTTGTTTGTTGTTTATAAAATATTAACCATTGAAAACAAGTACCAGCTACTACACCAAAAAATGAAACAGATAATGCACTCATGCAGTAAATAATAAAATAAGCTAGACTTGCACAGTCAACATAAAAGCTACCATTACGCTTGCGCCAACTAATAATTCTTGCCAGTGCATAGAAAATACCAAGAGCTGATAAAACACCAGTTGCAATCTAAAATAAGTGAAAGGAGAGAACTATTGTTCACAAGATGTAATTAAAAACTATCACATCACTTTGAATCAAATCTGCTAAGCCACTGCCTCATTGGTGTAGATTCCAATACCCATTTATGCAATATGAAACGGGTAAGAAGTATGTGCAGCATTGTACTACAGTCAAACCTGTTATAGCGGTCACCACTACACAGCGGCCACCTGTCTGTAGCGGCCACTCTTGTTACTGTATGTCTAAAATAGTATTTCCTATTGAATCAACCCTGTGTATAAAGGTCACCTGTGTATACTGGTCAATTTATCAACCTCTCATAGCTGGCTGTTATATACAGGTTTCACTATTCTGCTTTCTGTAGTGAGATACAGAAATTAAATGGATTAATAATAATGTCAGACATTGTAGTTCAATATCATAACTGCAGTAACCATTTACTATGATTTTTATAGCTAGACTCTTAATGATATCTTGCTGTTAATCGATTCAATCAGAATGTTTAATAATGGCGTGGTATGAATACACTATATCATATTGCTGAATTAATAAAGTCATGTCTATTATTATTATGAGTTGATCTTGATTTATCATACACATATTTGGATTGAGCCAAATTGAAGCTCAACAGCTGTTTTTTCAATTCTTTTTTTGATATCGATCATTTATTTTATTTTACCAAGCAAGAGGGATATATGCCTAGGCCTACTTAGTTGCTAGTATGATACTGTCTGGCTCTTCTTACCTGGATATTTTTGTCCATACTATCAGTATTCATTTCATAGTTGGTTTCAAATGTCGCAGATACAGTTGTATCAGGATTAACACGATCTCCACTAACTGGTATAGATGAATATTGAATAGACAAAAGAGGCGGATAGATCTGACCATCTGTTGTTCTTAAACGGAAAGATAACTCCAGTGATGAAGCATATCTTACAATAGTGGCCAGAGAATTCTTTTGTAGGCGTCCACTCAAATTATCAACCAAAAAGAAACGACGTGTTAGCCTCCATTGTGTTCGGTCATCGTTATCATTTATTTTTCTTCCTTGGAATAATACATTACGTATACGTACAGGAATAGGATATAAATTTTGTTCGTTAATCAATAAATAGCCATCATAAAATAACGTTTCTTTATATTTCCACATATCTTCAACAGATAGTAAACATGTGATTTTATACGAATGCGCAAACATATCAGCAACATTAGACTTTGTTGCTCGATCATCGCAAATTCGTAAAATGCTTGTCGAATTTTGCCAACCAACAAATGACCCATTTGCAGTATAAACAGCAAATATTAAAGTCATTTTTTCTCGTAATTGAAACTTCTGAGAAATATCAATTGAATCGAGAATATTTACTGGATTGCGCTGTTTATAAAATAGCCACGGCATTGTGGCTGGCCAATCAGGTAATGTGAAACCCCCAACAAATGTTTGCACAATTTTTAAGAATTCTCTGCATGCATCTGTTTGCGTTGCTCTTGTATTTACAAAATTTGTTTCATCGTAATCCATCATCACACATAAGTTTGCTAGCAACTGACAAGACGTATAATTTTGATAAGTTTTGCATAATTGCTGAGCGGCAATTATGTTTTCCTTGAAGAAATTGGATTCAAAAGTAAATGAATCATATTTGATGGTATATATTGATGGGGTATTTGCTACTAAAGTAGAAGGAGGGGTCATAAAACAAGTACCCCCAAATTCAGATACTGTAACAATTCTTGAGCCAGCTATCGACGTACGGCTTTCCCGAGTTCCAATTGGACATTTACATGACTCTCCAGTGGTGAGACCGGTTGTTACAGATAAAACGTTTTCATTGCAACGCTTACAAAAACTACCAGTTGAAGGTTCTGTTACACCCGAACAGCTTATACAAAGTCTTCTTATCAGATATCCACCAGTAATACTTTGATCAGTAGCTACACTTCCATCAGGGCATGGTTTACATGATTCTGTAGCAGGATCATAATCAGCGTCAGAAGAACATTTTATGCATGATTTACCATCAAGTGTAGTCACTTGTAGGGACTCACATTTCGTGCATTGTATAGTAGGGCCACCAAAATCTGTTGTTAGTCGGTAGCCATTGTTACAAGCACATCCAAAACCAGATATTGTAGTATTCAAATTTGGTCCACAGCTCACGCAACCTAAACTAGAGATTCGAAAGAATTGATTTGATGCACACGAGGAAGGCTTTATAAAAGGAATAGTTTGACATACAGCAGTTGAAAGGACTATAAACAAGAAACAAAATTGAAGCATCATTCCCGCCATTGATAATTCTTGAAAACAGTAGACATAGAATAGAGGCATTTCCAGCAAAATAGCAAATAGCGAGGCTCTTAGAAAATGGTGCTAAATTTGTCCCAAAATTGATTTTTGTCTTTAGTTCTTGTAAATCTTGTTCAAACTCAAAGGGACCTATGAAAATCAGAGGAAAATGGAATTAGCAAGAAAGTGTACAATATGATGCTTTTGAAAGAATAGTAGTTATCTCCCATATTTATTTTAATATTCAAAGATGACATCCGTTTGATATTTAACTTCATTTTGTGATTTGTCTCATTTTGGCATTTTGTGTTTTCTGCTTCTGAGTGAAGGCACACTAGCACTCCAGCACACTGCACAGCTTACAGTACTAGACCTGTTCATGGTTCATCCACGTATTTTAGAAGTGTAGTTTGGCATAATTCGTATTTGCAGACATGGTGAAAGAGCAATACAGAGAAACTGCCGTAGGCAAGAAAATGTGAGTATATAACCAAACCAGAACGCCTTCATAACATCGAGATAAAACTCATAAGCGGAGGCCGTAGTCAAAAAGGTGATAAATTATGACGTATTTCCTGATAAAGCACGCAGCGCGGACGCACGCATGCATGCTACAGACACTGGTGCAGGGCCCAGTTTGCAGAAAGGGGGTTTTTCGACAAGATCTCAGGGGCGCCCACAATATACTCATATGCAGGCATGGACGTTTGGTGTGTAGCTCAATGGACTTGAAATATTATCTCGGGATGAGTTGGCCATGTGTTGGAAAAGGAGTTGAGAATGATGAAAATCTGGCCAACTAAAGCCAACAATCTATTGTTGGGCGATTCCATCAGTTCGTGAAACCAGAAATTTTAGAAGCGTCAAAAATAAAGCAAGGAATTCAGACAAAAATCAATCATTTTCTTTAAAATAAATACTTTTACCATCATTATGTATATGTTTGATTGAGATTATAGACTTGAACGATGTGAATAAATTTAATTTTTGACTCATGGTTACGTAAGTGACCTTGAGTCTATGCTGTCATGGTGGAAACGTTTTCATTTCATTTTTTACTAAATCTATTGTTCTTTTGAAATAACGTTCAACATACTGCTTTGCGTGCTAACAAAGGTCGAACAAAAACAATTGCGCAAGAAACACCATTTTATTGTTATTGCATGCTGTGTGATTATTCCAAATTTTTAGCCAAATTTTTTTGCCAAAAATTTTTTTCCATTGCCCGCCATGATGGCCGACTCGCAGCTTAGCAAGATTACAATTGCATTATTAAATGAAATGTTTTCTAATACTCCTGAATTAGTTTACATCGTGATTATCTCTTCATTGGTAGAACACATGATTGTTTTCTTCTTCTCGTCATTTGAAATGGTTAATGAAAGATTTTAATTGATCTGTAACATCACTATTTGAGGTGAAACTTTGACGATAATTGTTGTTGTGTTTTGACCATGAGAACTTTTGAACCGACAATTCATCATTTGGTTGGGGGCTTAGACAAGACAGTATTATATATTTATTGTTTGTATTGTTTTATTAAGTTATTCATTACATCAAACTGCTAAGCCAGTCGTCATGGTTTTATTTGGTTTATTAAAATGTTTTAATTCTGCTGCGACATCACCTTAAGAAGAGACAATTTCGCACTTCATTTACAACTCACACCTGTATAATAAGTAGTGAAAATCACTTCATTTGTTATTATCTTGGTATGGTCTAGTGGTGAAGTGTTTGCACAAGGCGCGCAGGGTCTGGGGCTCAATCCCATCGGTCTGCCTTAACATTTTTTTCTTTTTTTCTTTTTTCTTTGATTTATTATTTGGATATATTTTTCTTTATATTATTATATTATTTGGATATTGTTATAATTTATTTTATTTGATTGAAGTTGATTTTTTTATTTGATCTGATTTTTATATCATTCAATTGGATTGATTTACTTTTTTGAATTTGATTTGATCTTATTATTCTTTGCATTTTTCTTTGCATTTGCATTGATTTGATATTCTATTGGATTGGATTTCAATTGGTTTATTTTGATTATTATATTATTCACCATGAGTCCGAGCGTAGCGGAGCTATTTTTTAGAGAGAGCGTTGAGTTAGCCGCTCGTGAATTTATGGAAACAACAACAAATTAAAACTTGAAATTTCGCGTTTTTCTTTTCATCATTTTCTCACAAAAATTACATCAATCGATATGAATTCACTTGTTTTGTATTATTAAGTAGTAAACATAAAGAATAATGAATGTATTTTACCTTGAAATTATATAAATTTTTCGAGCACTTCGGGCCACTGTCAGTCAGACACGAAAAAGTCCTAAATGTTTTGTTTACTCCACAGCGTGACACTTGATCGCTATATTCTTTCGTATCCAAAGTAGAAAATAGCTCATTTGCATATTTGGCGGGAAATATTGCTCTTTTCTTCAATGTCATACTTTAAATCTGCGTGTCTGACTGACAGAAAATATTCATACGGACAGTTCAAATCTGCGTGTCTGACTGACAGAAAATATTCATACGGACAGTTTCGACCTAAGCGCAACAGTCGGCATCTCAAAGCTAATGCCGTAATGATTATATAATCAAAGAAGCCGTGTGACCGCCTACCCGTTGTTTTGGACACTTCACACCACGTGGTAATTTGATGTCGCTGTCGTCAATATTTAGTCATGCCTGTTGACTATTTTATCGCAGTTCATTAGGATTATTCTCCACGGTCGTTAGTGGATTCCGAAAATATTGCATCAATTCAGCTATAGAATCGATAGAATATAAATAAAATTTTGTGCAATGCCACTTGCCAATAACTATCATAGACAGTTTTATAATGTTAGCCAATATAAGGCAGGAAATATAGGTCTACAGTAATAAATTTTTCTTTCTTTTTTTTTCAAAACTAAATAACTAATAGGCTAAATTAACAATAATGAAACTATAAACTCTCATAACATGCAATGATGAATCTAACTAATAACTAATAACTAACTAATCTAACTAATATTATTAGATATTATCCAATAGCAGTAAAACAGTGCTCGATGTCAGTTGACAGAGCTGTAGGCCTAAATATAAATAAATAAGTCAAAGACTGAACATTTTGTTATATATCTAACTATTAATAATACATTTGATATTTGATAACCATTAATAAATAGTTTTGCCTTTTTCTTTCCTGGATTTCTGTTGATGTAGCCTACCACCAATAAATCAGAAAAATATCAATTCTCTTCTGAATTTTCTCCAGCTTTCTATGATCTTGGATTCCAGGATTATTATTTAAATTGTCTGTAGATTGACTGTAGTACAAGATTTGAGTAATAGAATTTTAATTTTACAAACCATGAATTTTCTTATGATTTGCTTGAATCATTATATGTAAAAATGTTGTTTATTTTGTGATTCAAATTGTTGAGGTTTGTAGGCTACTGCTCCATTATTGAAAATTTCATTGAAAACAGAATTTGTATTTAATTGAAAAGATGTAGGCTACCGTCTTGCTTGGAAAAACCGAACATAACAATTTGTAACATATCTAAAATATCTAACATACCGATCATATGCAAATATAATTAAATTTTAAATTGGTGATTTTCTATAAATATGACTGTGACTTTCTTTGTAGCAAATCAATTGAGTTTGGATTGATGTCTGCCAAGGAAATGATGCAGCAAGCCCATTTGCAATGTGTCTCAAAGAATCTTTATAGTCAAGACGGTTCTAGAACACCAGTGACATTTGGTGTCCTTGACAAAAAAATGGTAAGAATTTCAAAATGTTAGACCTATAGGCCTATAACTTCAGGCTAAATTTAATATGGATAGAAACCCAATGTGGGAGGAACGAGCCCCAATGAGCAACACGTATAGTAGTAATTTACAGGCCAAAAATCAGTTAATTTAGTAGCCTACGGTAAAAGGCATAAATTAAAGCTTATTAAAATCATTAAAAGTGATAATTGTTGACATTCGGGTTCAGTATTCAAAACAAACCATTTTAGATTTTCAGCATTAACTGTTGTTGCAAAAGTGCTGGTAATACAAAAGTTTTATTTTTAGCATTATATCAAGAATAATAATAAGTAAGCAAAAGAATAGATGGATTGATGCGTAGGCCTAACAGTATTATCATTCTGATAAGCTATAAAATAGCTGCTAACTTTGTGCCATTTTCGTGAACACTTCGGAATTAGTTTATAGGACGAGTCTCGACTAAAGTTGAGGGTCAATAATACCTGCGCTGTAAGACAATTTCGTTTTGTTAGTTCTTTCACTATTACTGAGCAATGATAGTGTATCTTAGATTGATATTATGTCAAGCGCTCTTGGTGCAATTGCCTTACCATGGTCTGAATGTATGGTATGTGGCTGTTTGCATTGGCTCAGATGGCAGAACAACAGACTCACTGAGTCACAGTTTAATATTTTATTTGATGCTCAATCGATCCTACGCATGTCAACTAAGTTAACAAAGTACCACTCCTCTAGAAAAACAAAAAAATAGTACAGCTGTCTTCGATATAGCAATATATTGTCTGTCTCATTCCTTGTGAAAAGAATTTGAGTTTATTAGCAGTTTATGAATTTTAAACAGTTAGATGGCCCAATTTTTGAAATTGGGCAAGTTAACGTTCACAAATTGTTTTTACAGGGTCTATCACTTTATCAGTGTGTATGCAGCTTTTAATGGAGTAAACCCTTGACAAATAGGATGTTTTCAGAATTAATATATTGTTGGCCTGCAAAATTGTATCTGAAACATTGTTTTTAACATGGTTTTAACAATCTATCTTAGGGTACCAGCACAAAAGACAAAGTCTGTGATACATGTGGTAAAAATCTTGCTGAATGTGTTGGTCATTTTGGGTATATTGATCTCGAATTACCCGTTTTTCATGTTGGCTATTTCCGCTCAACAATAACTATCCTGCAGCAGATATGCAAAGTAAGTCACATAATTACCATGAGTATCACCATTTTGTTTCTGAATAGAAATATATAAAGGCTAAAATACCCCACTCCTAAAAGTATTTTTGTGTTGCTTTGCGTTTACATCGAATCTAAAGCCATCATTATCTACGTACATATTGAATTTGTTTTCTGGTTGCAGCAATTTGAAATGACCTGAAGCTGATCTTGATCTATATCTATAAATTAATCAATTTTTGAAAGTAGATTGCAGATCAATTTTGAATAAAATTATGTCACCTAATATTACATTATTAATTGACAAAGCGGCTGGTCTGACACTTGTTTTGTCCCTACCAAGGGACTCATCAAAGATCTTTCTGATTTCGTAGTAGCTCGTCAGGCATCGCGCATAAAGTCCCGCTAAGAAATATTATAGATAATGACAATCTGATTAGATCTGAATAAGATAAAAAAGCCAAACAATTTCTATCATCAGCTTCTATGGCCAGATAATTATGACTTCATAACTGTATTATGAAATCAGTTGCCAGAAGCCTTGCCAAAATCATACTCTCTCACCCTTTTGTGCTTTTTTCTTTACATAAAATATCATCTCTTACATCTCAACTCATAACATACCGGGTAACCTAATAAACAATTGATGCTCTGTTTTCTATGAGCCTATATGACTTTATATGACTTTATGGCCGCATGAAGGGCACTCACAGGAGAAAACTCGAAGGCAAACATGAATTGTTGCTACGGTTCGCGATTTTCTGATGCCTTCTCGTTTTATCCTTACACAACATAGATCCATGAATCACTCATATAGAAATTATATGTGCTTAGTGCTTTGTAAAATAACTAGGAAATTTTTATAATGATACACATGACTTGTTTGGAATCGTTAGCCTACTACCAAATCCAAGGCTCTGTAAATTCAAATTTAAAAATCTCATTCATGACTTCCAAATTGCAAGATCGATTGCATTTCAAACCTGCTTTTGTTTTGTGATGATATATGTTGATTTGGTGTTGTAGCTCTAAACCAATTAGATCAATGGCTTCAATTACGTTACTTATACAATAGCATATGTTATACAATCCATCCATTGTTTTTCAGACCTGTAGTAAACTTCCGATGGAAGTTTCAGAAAAAAAACGCTATCTTCAATTGCTGAATAAGATTGGTTTATCAAGCCTTGCAAAGAAGGGCTTGTTGAAGAAACTACTTGAAACTTGCAAGAAAATCAGTCGATGCCCTTATTGCTTAAGTGTTAACGGTAAGTTAACTTTGTGTTCATAAAGTTGACTGATCTTTCTCTGCCTTCTTGCTTGTCACATCATTGTTTTCTAATTATCTTTTCACTTCCATCTAGTACCTATTGATGTGAAAATCTGCATGTGTGTCCCCACTTTTCCGCTGTTTTCTTTCAAGATATTTGAGTTATATATTACTGTATTAGAATGGTTGTTTTCCTGTTGTGGTTTGGACTAATGGTGTGTGTCGGATTGGATTTACAGAGAATTGATCACGGGTACGAATGGGATAGTGATCCAATCTGATCCAAACCAGGGCAATAATCATAATCATAATCCAATCCGATCTGAAACAAAAGTTTTTAAATTAATCCGAACTAATCCGAATTTTCATGTATCAAATCCGAAAAAATACGAGCTCTACAGGGCATCGTAGAGATGTAAATCATGTTAGCATCCAATATAGGCGTACATGTTGCAAACATAATTTAAAACAGTGGCACTTATAAAGCTTGCGTTATACAGTTTCAGATGCATAGTCATATTATTCTTTGAGATAAAATCTTTGATGATATACCATACTATTTCCTTTGAAGCAGGGCTGATGGACAATCTACATCAGACTGAAAGTTTTAAGTCACTACTACTATGATAAATTACAAAACTACCACACTTTACTAATAAATACAGAGACTTGAATATATCAGTGATGTTTGACGTACTAAGCTCTCTATCACTGTTTATACATTAATACAGAGAGTGAACTGTGAAGGAGAACATAATATGCAACACACATTGAAATGATGTTCAATTAATGAATACATCTCAATCTACATATATTTCTTTCAGAAAATTATTATTCAACCAATTGAATGGTTGATATTAATTGATATATAGAGAGCGGCACATTAACGTAGCTATGTTTGCATTGAGAAACTTTATTTTCAGTGTTGACAAGAAGCTAGATCACATTAATTACTTAAACTATACAATTACTCAGTCAAATTTCAAAATCCAAAATAATCCGAACCAGTATCGCTACAAATCTCATTCGAAAACCTAAAATGTCAACCCGATCAGATCAGATCGTGTTCTGACTCAGATTCGATTCGGATTCGCACATCTTTAGTTCGAACACGCTTAATTTTTTACTTCGCTTTCTGTTTTGCATAACGGAAGAAATGGTACTGTTTCAACTGTTTCAATTATTTTACGGCTATCACTTATGTATCATTGTGTGTCTGTTGTTTTTCAAGAACAAACCAGTTACATATTTGAGACGTTTTATTGTTGTTTGTTTACTTCTGTTCTGTTATGTTCTGTTATGCAGTGTGGGGGACTTGATGCTAGTTTATTTTAATTCAACAATTCCCTAATTGATATCTACTATTATTGTTCTGTACTCATTGTAGTTACCTGTAATCATAATACAAAACTCCCTCTTGATTCATCCGTTGGGTGTGTAATGGGAAACACAAAATGCTTGAATATCCACATAATAATAATAGACAATAATAGATGAAATTTTTTTTTTTCCGATACACAATCAAAGTAAGTTAATGTACTCTGCTTGCTTTATCGTATTGTATTAGTCATTTCTTTTGGATACAGTGTTTTAAATTCTACAAAAAACATTGACCTGTTGTAATATATTTGTTTTAATGATTTTATGAAATCCAATATTCACCGCGGCTTGTGCCATGACACTTTCCTCGCAGCAATGAAAGACATTACCTTCATGAACTGAGTTTATGCTGAATTCAACTAAGATTTCATGAACCTAATTAATGTGAATTCTATTGACTTTTTATAAATCTCATGATTTTTTTCTGCAATCTCTGTTGAAATGACCAAATAGAACAAGTATTGCTTATTTGATTTATTGTTCCATTAACTATAGGAACCGTAAAGAAGCTAGGTATGATGAAGATTATACATGAAGAATATCGCACTGCAAAGAAAGTGGTTGGCCTCGACAATGATGAATATCAGGCGTCATTCGAAGATGCTATAATGTACAATAAAGATATTGCGCAATTGATAGAGAAAAAGCAGGTATATATCATGTGTCGTCATAAAGTTGCCATCATTTGCCCAGGGCTTTAGGGGTATCAAATTCTTAAAAGGGCAAAAATGACTAGTGGGCTTTACGCGCTTAGAGTCACTTGCATGTTTGTCTATCGTGTTGATTCTATGCCTGAAACCATGCTGAAACTGAAATTTGAAGCCATTGACTGACGTTGAATTTACGCTAAGCTTACTGCAAATTGAGCTCGTAGCGACCGCTTGTCAATGTTGCTCCTTTAAAGCTACTGATTTCCAAACAATTGCTAATACTCAGTGAAGTTGTTGAATTCATTTGTGTAACATATCTGTGTAGTACTAGCCTGCGTTACAGACCGCGATTTATTCACGAAAGAATAGGGTCTGTTTGTTTGTCATGGTAAATCTATTGTTATTAGATAATAAATTCATCACCTCTGTTCGATCAATTAATTGTCATAGCTACGAAGCCTAAAATAGAACTTATTGCAATCATGTCAACTGAAGTAAACAAAGTAATGTGAGAATCCTGGTGAGAATCATCTTAATCTTGCATAATTATGTGACATCAATCTTATTCTGATACGAGGCCCGGACAGAGAAACCGAGCAATTCACACAGACCCTATTCTTTTGTGAATGAATCGTGGTCTGTAACACAGACTAGTGTAGTACAAGCTTGATATCATTGCTGGCTGAATGCAGGCAATATCTGACTAAAATTTTAGCCTTCCGGAAACCTACAACATTTTCAATTTCTTCTTTTGGATATTTTGTTGAGGTTTGGTCTATAATTCATAAAATGTGAATTTTCTACTAAATTTACTTTTGCCTCCTAGATCTAAGATCCCCACTTTTGTCAGACCCTGGATACAGGTTTAGGTGAAATCTAGAAAGCAGAAAACGACTAGATTTGCAGAATAATGCAAGGGATATCCAGAACTACAGTATTTTGAACTGAGCTATACATGAGCTATTCCTGAAGTGTGCATGGAAATATTGGCAATTTCCAGTTCATTATCTTTTGATCATCCACTTGAATTGTTCAGTTTTTTAGAAGATGACAACATCAAAAACTTTTACCAAAATGAAATAATTCATAAATAGTTTTGATGCAAATTAGCTGAGATATGCAATTTAAAGTACACTGCTTACTAAGTTGAAGTGTTCCCCCACGGAAGTAGGATTTCTATGTTGAGCGTTGAATAGCTCCATTTCTGCGAACGTTTTTTTCATGAACAATAACCATGAAGTGCTTGTTCTTGATGTTGAGCCTCTTCGAACCAATAAAAAGGACTGTACAGTGAAACCTGTATATAACAGCCAGCAATGTGAGGTAGATAAATTGACCACTACATGCAGGTCGCCTTTATATGCATGGTCGATTCAATAGAATATACTATTTTAGACAGTGCCAGAGTGACCTCTATAGGTAGGTGGTCGTTTTATAGAGGTGACCGCAATAACAGGTTTGACTGTATAAAACTTGGTTGATTCAAAGTCAAGAAAGCAAGGATTGGTTCTTTCACTGTGACCACAAACGTAACAACAAGAAGAGATCTATCATTTAAAGCAAATTTCTCTACAGGCCTGTGTGGGCAGAGCCTTATTCATTTGCCATTGTCCCACACTTTACAATCAACCAATTACAACAATATTTTCACATGTATGATAATTTAGAGCAATTTATGTTAATTTGGGTTAGATATGTTAGCCTACAATTAAGCAATGTCCCTCTCTTGTTATTATTCATAGGAAATCCTCAATCCAGTGAGAGTGTTATCGCTGTTTGAAAATATCACAGATGAGGTAAGCTGCAACTTGAAGTAATATTCCATTGTTATTCAAGTTATCTTAGGCAATAGTCCTACTGCAATGATATAATCAATGTTTTCTGTTTATATTTGTGACTACGGACTAGTGCTAACCAATTTGGTGCTAACCAATCAGATTGCAAGAATGAATCGTAACAAAACTTTACTATGTACTAAAACTATTTAATACTCGAACTTCGTTCAATAGACAAAATTTGAGCCACCTATTGGCTAAAATCAAACATATGATTCAATGGTATCTGTGGACAACACCGGTGATGTTGTCTAATGCCGTTGTCTATTACGATTAGATAGCGATTGAAATTTGTCTAATACGATTAGATAACGTTTGAACGTGCATTAGACAAAACTGATCAAAGAAAATAACCAACTTGACTTGATAATTTAACAGCCATGTAGGAAAAGCACATTATATAGACTCAAAATTGTTGGCAGACTACAAGTAAAGTCTATAGGAGAGGCATAGGAGGCTACATTTTCAAGGCGAAATCATTTTGTTCTTATTGAATTCCTAATTACGGTTAGAATATGAAATGACTATAACTGTCTTAATTGTACATATAATATTTATCTTTATTTTGATAACAATATTACATTTAATTCAATTTGAAGTCAGCTCGAGTTTGAAACATGTCGCGATTCAAACATGTAATTCAAATTCACTCTGTTTTCATATTTAAAGGGTCAGAGACTTGTCGCTCGTGTTTTAGTTACGAATAACTACATTTGTTACCTGTATAATAAACTTGAAATTGTATAATCCACTCGGCTGCCTTGTGGATTATACAATTTCTCATTCGTTTTACAGCCAACTTGTGCAGTTATTCGTAACCAAAACACTTGCGTCAGTCTCTAACTCCTTAATATCAAATGTTTTGTATAGGATGCTATTCTTCTTGGTATGAACCCTCAAAACGGAAGACCTAAAGATCTTATTGTGACAAGATTGCTTGTGCCCCCTTGTTGCATTCGACCATCAGTACTATCAGATTTACAGGCTGGAAGGTACGTAATAACTTCTAAACAACCAACATCGCCATTTCTCTTTCAGTACCTAATCTCTATATCAATAGTATTGTATGTTTGTAAATAAATTATTTCTATTTTTCTAAACTCTCTAAATCATAAATCATATCTCTGAGAATCATAAATGTGAGCACTTTCTCATGATCAGGGTGTCAAAAAAGTTTCAATCTTCAATCAACCTTGTGGTCAATCTTAGCACTAGCTTTATGGAATTAAGTGAAAATGCTTCATAATTCAGAAGAATTTTTATCAAAATTCTGAGCTGGTCAATACAAAAGACCGCTAGTCAATACAAAAGACCAAACTGAGCATAATTTCATCTGGCAAACGTGAAGCTTTCGTTGGTGATTTTGCTAGCCAAGATTTTCCTCTCAGGTGTAGAATTTCATTTTCCTTTTATTCATTTCCGCCCCTGTGAAAATAAAATGTTGAGTTCATGAACCGTTTATGAACACCATTTGAACAATTCACAAACTAGTTCATGAACATTAAACAAACTTTTCCGTAAAATGTTTCTTAAATCTTGACACTTCATAAAAATTGGGCTGTTTAATGTTCATGAACTGTTTTCACAGGGGCAATCATTGCTCTTAGCGAAAAGAGCCACTCTTCTAGAAGTAGAGGAATGGTACAGGTGCCTTCGGTAGGGCGGTATCGTCTGCATTACTTTACTTTACATGGGCAAGGACCGGTATCTTCTACAGCTGGTCCAGTATCAGAATTCAAGTTATTATTTTTCTTGTGTTCCCATGAGAACAATAATGTAGAATGTTTGTCAATATGGACATTTTTTTTTATTATTCTACAAAAATGGTTCAACTATTTATGCCCTGAATTTTTCCAGCAATGAAGACGACATAACGATGAAATTGACTGAGATTATATTTCTTAATGATGTTATTCAACGTCATCGGTCAACTGGTGCTAAGGCGCAAATGATTATGGTAAGTAAATCTTGCTTGGATAAATAAAAACACTTTATCTATTGAGGTTACTTGCTATGATCATATTTACTTACATATTACTTACATACACACACTATTTGATACATACACTTAAGATATTTGACTTTTCCAACGTAGTAACAGGTTATTTGATCAGATCATCGCAATATATTGTTTTAGCAATATCTGTTGGAAATTGTATGTATTGTCTAGCAGTAAACTAAACCATAAAACCATAAAGCATATATTAGCAACCAACATGCAATTAATCACAATTGATTGAAAAGGCTTGGACATGTTACATAACAGAACAGTCATCTTATCTGTAACAATATGCCGGGGGATGTAATGGTTAGTATAGGATGGTCATGTATCACATTCTAAAATTTCTCTTCACTCTCAGTAACAGATGTGCTACGCAACTAACACCACCAATCACAGTCAAATCAGACATTGATCTATGCGTTGAAATTAATGTATACGGTATTGATTAATTAATAATATAATAATAATAATGGTGGGACTGTTTCACACCAGTTTTTAGTATAGTGCTCATTTGAAATAATCAGAGCATCTATAGGATGAGAGTCAAAAATGAGCCATAATTCTAGCATGTTTCATCTTTGAATCTCTTTCTATTAATTAGGTATTTACCCATACGTGGGAAAATCTTCTTCTTGGTGAAGTCAGTTCATGAACGCTAAATGGCCCAATTTTCATGAACTGTAACAATAAAGATTTTCATGAAAATCATTCATTTAACTTTCATGAACACTGAACAGTTCATAAATAGCAAATAAGCGTAAATTAGGTTAAACTGGCCTGGCCGTGAGCAGACTCCACCGTGATGTAAATCAGCTTTATCTGAAAATTGGTATTACAATCAATTATTCTTTTTAGCTATAATTATCAACTCTATTTGTGTTGTGTAACTTGTAGGAAGATTGGGATTTTCTCCAACTGCAGTGTGCCTTGTACATCAACAGTGAAATGTCTGGAATTCCTCTCAACATGCAGGTATGATCGAATGTACACTAGCTAGTTCCCTTGACAGGAGGCTGCATACTTTTGATGAGCAACAGGTTTTCCTTATTTATGATCTAAATCAATTCTTTGTCAAAAAAAAAAAATTAATAAATTAAGCGCTTCCTTCTTATAAACTTCAATTTGAAATTACATTGGTCTTATGATCAACTATTGTCATGATACTACTGATCAATGAGTTGACTTATGTAGAAATTCCCAGATCACGATATCTCTGTACCACTGGGGTTTAACAAGAAAAATGTTCGGCTTGGATAGAGCAATGTTTGGAAAGTCTGGTAACGTGAAAACTCAATTTGCATAAGGCTGGGAAAATTTAAAAGGAAATCCATGAGTTATGAGCACTTTTTTGTTCATGAATCAATAAAAAATAGAAAATTTATATTTTAACGCTATGTTTACGCTTACAACTCTTTTATCAGACTATGAATGATAAGTTTTAATTTTCCTGTCAAAATAATGGTTTCCCTTTATTCAATATCTTTTCCACCAGCCTAAAAAGCCAATCCGCGGGTTTGTACAACGCTTGAAAGGTAAACAAGGTCGTTTCCGTGGTAATCTATCTGGAAAAAGAGTGGATTTCTCTGGACGTACTGTTATATCACCTGATCCTAATCTTAGAATTGACCAGGTAACCTATATTATTTATTTTAATATTATTTATTATAATTAATTATCATTTCAATTTATATATTATACACCGTATTACAGTAACTTATTATAACATTGTATTAATGTGAAATGTGTATCTCTATGTCAATGTAACTACATAAATGTATTGTTTGTACATCAAATTGTAAGCTTGATGTTAACTTACTGTATTGCTGATCTATTTTTGTTGGCTAAGGGAGTTATTTTTGAAATTGGTCAATCTGAGCCATGTTGTCTCAAATTTTTATGGGCGCAATTACTAATTCTATATTGTAGCTTGTAGAATTATTTCATTCTAAATCAAGGGTGGACAGCTTTATGTGAGGTCTCTCTTGGGAGGTGAGGAGTTTTTGAGATTGTGCTTTTCACTCCATTCATTTCCATCATGAATTTATCTGAAATGCTGATGTGTTTACCAAATGGCATCGAAGGTGCAATTCTTCTTGTCGGGGGACATGCTCTAGGAGAAGTTGTTGGAGATTTGGCCTTTCCAATTTGGCTACAGTGTTATGATAGGGATTCTTACGTTGGGCCAAAAGGCTCGGCACAAACAAAAACTATTTGCAGCAAGTAACAAAAAAATTCCTTGCAAACGAAGAAAAAGCTAACAAAAATATTGCATAACAGTTACAAACAAAGTGAGAATTAATTATCAACAACAACTGAACAACATGACACAAACAAAAAATCAAAGCACAAGCCTGGAGAGACTGGAGACTACATCTTTACCCTTGTAAAACTCTACTCAATTTATATCGTGTTCTCATTATATTTCGTTAGAAGTTATTAAGAATTCCTAGATTTCAGACTATTTGTGTAAATTGAATTCCCTTGTGCTATTTAGACAAGCGCTTCTAAGATTATTTGAAAGGCATTGGAAATTATTTTATTATTGTTATTGTATCATGTTGTTATTTATTAGGTTGCAGTTCCAATCCATGTGGCCAAGGTCTTGACTTACCCAGAGAGGGTATGTGTTATCTTATATGTATCTATTCTATTATTGTCAAGACAAGGCTGCTGTAGTATTCACTCCTATAATAGCGTCCACTTGTGCTGATCTAACCATTTGATAATACTGTAGTATAAATAAGAAATTAATATCATTGTTTCAACTAAGTGTGCATTTTTAAGTTGTTTTATTCTTTGTTCTAGGTATATTATTAGGTATAGTACTATTAAACATATCTTAAATGTTAGGAGTTACATTTTATGTTCTCATAAAGAGTGTATGTAACTGTTCGATTGATATTACTAACCCTGTATGTTAAGGCCACCTGTCTATGGTAGTCAATTTGTCTATCAATTTAGAGGTTGTTGCTATATACAGGTTTCATGTTTGTATAATTGCAGTACGACATAGCATAAAACTGAATAATAACTTTTATTCACAATTACCAATAAACAATCTATCAATAGGCAATATATATCCCGCCTAATGCCAATTATTTTAATGTTGACCGATTAAGAGGGTCCAATAAAAGCCGAAAATCATGCCACTAAGATTCAGGAAGGGTGAGAAACCTGACTGAAAATATTGATGGAGAATTATGCAAAAGGAATATTGTATGGATAAAGTGCAAGGTTATTGAACAATGTTACAAGGTTACATCAGTAAGTAAAGCAAGTTTGACCATTGCAATTATGTCTTGACAACAATGATTGAGAAACTAATTAGTTTCAGTTGACCTTTGTGTAATTTACTTTATTTTATCTCTTGAAATTTGTTTATTTTACTATTTGTTGTCAACTTTAGGTCACTGGAGCTAATTTGGAACTGATGAAAAAGCTGGTTTTAAATGGTGCGGATATTCATCCTGGTGCAAATTTTGTGCAACAAAGAGAACTTGGCATCAAAAAGTATGTTTCATATTTGATCAATGTAACATAGCTGTGAGATGCTGTTTTTTATTCCCCAAGTCCCACCTTTAGTATTTACCCAATTCTAATTACTAGCTCCTTTGAGTGTTTGTTTGTGTATATCTTTCCGGTTTCTTACTAATAATCCTTGCAAATTATTCTATTCATATTGGCGAATGATACTCTTTTAAGCAACTTTGTTACAGGGTTTGATTAGTATTTTGTTGACATCAAATACAAAATTTTCTCAACTCATTGTTCTCAGTGTTTCACAATATTTTAAATGTAAATCCGAGTCAGCTTTGTTTCAATCAACACTTCACCTACGAAAAACAGTTCAGGAGTTCATGAACAGATCATGAATGTTTTTGGCCCCAGTTTTCATGAACTGTTCATGAACCCTAAACAATTTAAAAAAAATCACATTTAAATTAATATGAGCTATTTATTTGTACCTAACGAAACATTTAGCTGTTTTCTTAATATCAAAGATGTTATTAATATATCTAAGAAATGACAACAATAAAAATGGGATGAAAATTTGGGACCATTTAACGTTCATGAACTGTTCATGAAATGTTCATGAACTCCTGAACTGTTTTTCGCAATGGTTACCCAGTAACACAGAAACAAAACTGTAATTCTTTTCTTGTGATAACAAAACTGATCGTTCCATCAAGCTGATTGGTGTAGAGTTATGACGCCAGTCACCATATCAATGCAGACGAAAACTACGTTTGAAAACACGATTGATCCAACAATTTTAGCTTGATATCATGGATTAGAATTTTTAATTTGATCAGAAATTTTCAAAAACATTAATTTATCATACAAAGCAATTAGGCACACTCGAGTCACTTTGGGAGACAACTCAAAGGCAAAGCAAAAGCTTTCTGATGCCTCCTTGTTTTCTATGTGCCAATTGCTCAATGGTATTTACCATAACTAATCCTTTAACCTTATGTCATTTTCCTGTTTATTTTATTGCTACTACCCCTGCGATAAACAGTTTATAAAAATTTGGGGCCATTTAATGTTCATGAACTGTTCACGAACTCCTGAACTGCGTTTTGCAGGGGTGATGTTACTGTTTCTTTCAAAGTCAAGTGGATTTTCAATGTATCTTAAACAATACTATACTACTTATACTTTCAGATTCTTAAAGTACGGTAACCGGAAACAGATTGCAACAGAATTAAGAGTAAGTCTCAAGTTGTCTACTATTCATCGTGTTCTGTTGTTGATGTGGATGTATTGATTTAATTTTATTACAAAAATCAAAGGCAGCATTAGTTTCAAATTCATTTCTTGTATCTCAACGTTTCGATCATCGCTCTGACCATTCTCAAGAGGAAAATAAATGTTTACAAACTTGGGCTTCCTTTTATACAAAATTTTATAATCTAAAAACAAATTGCATAAAAGTAAGCCCAAGTTTGTAACAATTATTTTCCTCTTGAGAACGGTCACAGAAGCGTTGAGATACAATACAATGAATCCTATGAAACTACTGTTGCCTTTGGTTTTGGTAATAAAATGAAATACAAAGAAACTATTGATTCTATTGATGATTAATTACTATTTATGTTTTGTTATAGGCTGGTGATATTGTGGAGAGACACATGCTAGATGATGATATTGTATTATTCAATCGTCAACCATCTCTTCATAAACTTAGTATTATGGCCCATTATGTAAGTATTTTTATTCAAGCCCTAAAAATACTCCCCGGCTTCACATAGCAATCTGTTCAGATTGTGTTAGGGTCTGCATACCATATCAATTGCAAGTTCCATGAGTGTGTTATCATTTGTATATTTGGCATTCGATCTGTTTCTTTTTCAAATCTACAATATTCAATTAAACTTGGCTATAAATAGACTACTAATTTTTGAATCAAATATCAAATAACTAGAAAATAAAATAGTTGCAGTTTGAACTTTTGGTGTCAACCTGTGATTTATTTCTGACCTGGTGTCTTTTCACAACACATAGTTAAGTTGTATCAAACGAAGGCTGTTGAGAGGTTTCATACTAATCATACTAAATCTACAACATTTGCCTACTTCAGGATAAACATTCAAATCTAACTATTACTGTAACAGATGGTGAACGTGGCATTGAGAATTGTCAGGCCATAGGGATGTATCTACCAACGGCTTCGTAGCCTCAAGTGCTGATGATTCTTGATGTCATATGAAGCACCGAGTTTGATAATTGTTTTACGATCACCTCATAAACTTTGTAAGGAAACAAAAAAGCCTTGAACGTGATAAAACTCAATGGTATTGTTGCATGGTTCAGCCTATTGCCTAACATTCATTATGTTACATCCAAAGACACTAGGAATTGTCGATGTTTGATTAACCAATAGGAAGCGAGAAAAACTTGCCATTTAACCCTTTATCTCGAATCCTGAATCCTTAACATCACAATAATTTGGCCTAGGTGCTTGGTTGGTTGGAGGTTAGCCGCAAAATACAATAGCTAGTTGACCAATAGCAGACCTGACACCACCAACCAAGCTCCAGTCACACTGCTAAGTCAGTGGAATTGCTAGCTATACTTACTTTTGTCAACCAACAAGGGATAGGAATGGAGGGAAAAAGTAAATCATAAACGGCGTAAAATATCAGCAAAACATTAATTAACCACATCAACAAATAACAATAGCAACAACATCAAAATTGTGTCCATATACAAACTAGACATCATTTGTTGAGATGAATGTCTTTGACATAACAGATCATAGGATACATACAGTCACAGATCGAACAAACCACTCGATAAGCATAAACTCCTCATTAACTTTCCTAAACCATTCAGCCGTGCGTTGAAGTAAAGAAAGAACAATATAGTCCTGAACTGCAGTGATAAGTAGCTTAATCTATAGGGTCATAGTAAGTAGGAACTGACAGGGTCATGCTGTTACATGTGCTCAATTCAGCACCAAGGCAGATTGATTGTCTACAAGTAGACTTTGTGTCATTTAACAGAAGAGCTTGCAGCGGGTTCAATGATAGTGTTTAACCTCAGTCAAATTTAATTTAACTACAAATTCTATTAGCCGATCGGAATTAAAATGCATTTTCAATTAATATTGATTTAAATTGTATACAAATACAGTGAAGCCTGTATATAACAGCCATTATGAGAGGTAGATAATTGACCATTATATACAGGTGGCTTTTATATACAGTGTTGACTAAAAAAAATACAATTTTAGACATTACAAGAGCGACCACTATAGGCAGGTGGCCGCTCTATAGAGGTGACCTTTAAAACAGGTTTGACTGTGTCAAATAATCAATCAAAGAAGAAAGGTACAGAGTAGACTCACAATATAGTTATTTCAGAACCTTTATGCAATGTCATATTTGATATTCTTTCTAGGCTCGTGTTATGCCTCATCGAACATTTCGTTTTAACGAATGTGTCTGTACACCTTACAATGCTGATTTTGATGGAGATGAAATGAACATGCATTTACCACAAACGGAAGAAGCTAAAGCAGAAGCGCTTACGTTAATGGGGGTATGTATCAGGCTGTGAATAAAGTCAATAATTTCATATCATGTGTAGCTCATGAACATTTTATGTGTAGTTCATGAGAAATTGGGCTAGTTAATTTGTGGCCTATTTCACAGTGAATGGTTTAATAAATAAGAATGGCTTAATCTGCTAGTCGAAGGTTAAAGTTGGTGTCAATTGACTAGCTAATATAATTAGCTATATACACAACAAGTTTCAAAACTGCACAAATGTCAGTATTTTGAATAATCATTCAGCATTTTCTTAATTATTGACATGTTTTCTAAAAACGTGATATTAATCTAATCAAGACACTACCTCTCAGTTTAATGTCCAGAACATTCAAAGGAAAACTCAATACATTTGTAGACTCTTTAAGTATGCTGGGTGATTTGTTCTAAAAATTCTTAGCAGGTAAGAAATGGTGTATTTATAGCAAGTGACGTTGAACAGTGTGACAGATGACTTTCATACAAAGCATTGATTCAATAGATTATTTTTGAAAATCTGGAAACCTACTGAATACATACTGAAGACGTACTGAATAGGCTACTGAATTGGGCTCTTTTTCAGTAGCTTTCAAGTTTCGAGGTGCGTTTCAGTAGTTTTTTCAGTAGAATAAGAACAATCTAGATTTAAGCGTCTGGTGAATTTCAGTATGGTTTCAGTACCCAATACTATTCCAGTATGTTTTCAGTAAATTTTCATTAGCAATTGTATGTTAATTATAAATGAAAATGATAGACTGACTTATAATGAATCCTGCTAAATGAGAATTTAATTATTTTGTAAAGGTAAAGTCAAACATCATCACACCAAGGAATGGGGAACCGTTGATTGCTGCTACACAAGATTTCATTACAGGTAAGGATAATATCACTGCACAACCCAAAGCTGTGCAATCGTCTCTAAACATCACCAGTGTTAAAATCAAGCAACAGCAAGGCAAGACTGCCTTTAAAAATCCTTTAATGAAACAAATCAATTGGTTACTAATACTTTTTGAATTTAACAGTTATGGATAGGTTGCCAACTTGTTCAGCTATATCAAGATTATCTCCAAATTTGCTGATAATTTAAACAGTTATTACCGGTAACTGTTTTAGTCAATGGCTAACTGGTCAATTTTGTAATATATAATCATCACATGAATTTTGATGTGTTTTAATGCATCAAAAAATAATTATTTGTTGTTCCTTTACACCATAACGGTAAGAAAATATGGAGCGGTCAATATATCTTTAGATTTGATCGCTGTTTGACCAATCAAATTGCTTGGTTTTCGTATTGGCCTGATAGTCGATGACTAAAATTGAATATTATTTAATATAATTTAATATAATTATAATATAATTTGCAATTTAAAAATGCTGCCATACTCAGTAATCATACACAAATATACCATATTTTGTTTTCTGACAATAATATCAAAGAAATTTACAGTCAATATCTGTGTTCCTTATCTAAAATTTGCAGGCAAATGTTTAGATAATCTTTCAAAGTGGTTAGAGAGCTACACAATGCATTGTAATAGTTTAACTTGCCTAATTTAATACCCACCTTTTACTGCAAATGCTTGGTCTGACAACATGTTTAGCCTCCTGGAATGCTAGGACATTTCAGCATTTCAACAGTTTTTTTAGCCCATTAATCATAAAATGTCAATATTATTTTGAATTTGCCCTAGCCTTCTGGAATCTAGGCTCAGAGGATTCTTTCTTTTGTCGGATTATTCAATTGAAAAATGGTACTATGAACAAGGTTCTTTGTTCTTTTGTTTTATAATGTTAAAGTGTATATCCCGGATATTGGGAGATTGCTTCTTTAGATAGAGAAAAATTTTCTATTCGTACATGATCTTCTTGTATTTTTACTTTGCGCGATCATTTCTCCTTCAAAAATGCAGTCAAAGTGACGATTTTGGGTTAATTTTGTGTCTCACTCTTTTTCCTCGAACAGGAACCCGTTTATTTTCAACAAGAGAGTTTACACCGGAAAAAACACTAAACTTTTTACTTATTTGTCTCTAAATAAAAAACCCTAAACCAAATGACAATCTGCTTTCGGAATAAAATTTTCAACGTTCAGCTGAAGATTTAGATCTATATTTGATCAATATTCAAGATCCAGGTAAAGAGATATAAGCCTCTAAAGTCAAAAGTTTTTAGTTTTGGATTTTTCTCACTCAAGTGCTCACACGATTAACACCTCTTTGCGACTTCGTCTAAGCATAGTCGGCATAGTTGATGCGTTTTAAAAAAAATAGTCACACACCTTCAATAACCAGCAGCGATAACCTGCTTACACGAAGTCGTAAAGAGGTGCTAATTGCGTGAGCACTTGAATGAGAAAAATCCAAAACTAAAAACTTTTGACTTTAGAGGCTTATATCTCTTTACCTGGATCTTGAATATTGATCAAATATAGCTCTAAATCTTCAGCTGAACGTTGGAAATTTCATTCCGAAAGCAGATTGTCATTTGGTTTAGCGGTTTTTTATTTAGAGACAAATACGTAAAATGTTTAGTGTTTTTTCCGGTGTAAACTCTCTTGTGGAAAATAAGTGGGTTCCTGTTCGAGGAAAAAGAGTGAGACACAAAATCGTAACTTTGATCGCAATTTTGAGGGGGAAATGCTAGCGCAAAGTAAAAATACAAGAAGAACATGTACTGATAGAAAATGTTTCTCTATCTATAGAAGCAATCTCCCAATATCCGGGATATACACTTTAAAGCGAGGTATAATATGAAAGTTTACACAGAGAATGAAATACAGAAACCAGCAAATCATGGGTTTGTTATGCAAAGTGGGATACTATGAGAGGGGATATTTACGTAGTTTAACTGTCTTATGATGAATCTTTAAATCATGATTATAATTTGATTATCATCTATTCAGGTGGATATCTACTCACGCAGAAAGATCTTTTCTTCAGTCGACAGCAATTTTGTCAAATTGTTGCAACAGTTCTTGTTGGTCCTGATTCAGGCATGAAAATCAATCTCCCTCCGCCATCTATCGTGAAGGTATGTTCATGATGAAATACACTTGTAATTGTGGTTTGGATTTATTTCTCAAATAATCATTTCATGATATAGGGGTTGTCACAATATGGTAACTTCAGGTACAGTCTAAAATGATTTGGAATACTTTCCAAGCTTTTCTAATATTGGATGATACGGGTGATAATTTAGGACCAATATTGCCCAATACGAGTGATAGTTTACGATCAATAGTGAACAATATGTGTGATAATTGTGTGTTAATACGAGTGTTGTGTAATAATGCACTCAAAAAGCTTCAGAAAATCACCCCCTGCGGCGACTGTTGATTTTGTTACGCCTTCCTCATGCCTTGTTGTGCAACATTTGTGTTTATGTAACCCATATGCACAGAAAGTGTTTAATATTTATGTAACACTGTAGTTAATATATATGCATACTGTACTTGCTGTCCTTGATAAATGCTGTCCCTGGTAGATTATTATATAGATTCCTTCGTCTTTATTTTGTTGATGTTGTATTTTGTATAGCCACTGCAACTATGGACAGGCAAACAAGTGTTCAGTATGCTTTTACGACCAAATTATGATTCACTTGTCAAGATGAATTTGAGAACAAAAGGAAAATCTTACACATCTGGAGAAGAGCTATGCATCAATGACTCGTGTAAGGAAAACACTTTTTTTTGTCTTGAATCAAATATTTTCATTACACAGGGTGAGGTTAAAATGAAATTTCACGTTTTTCTATTCAATTTACTAAAAAACATATTTGTGTGGTCCTTGTGCAAATGTTTTCCTGGATGATTCTACTCAGTGATTGTAGACCAACCACTACTGATTAAAAATCACAAAATTATCCAACTAACTTGAAATTTACATGAACATCGAATTACCCAGTTTTCATGAACTGTTCACAAACAACAGGTAATTTAACATTTATAAACTACTCATGAACTGTTTAAAAGGTGTTCATGAACAATTTGTAAGTTACCCGGACTGTTCATAAACAATTCAGGAGGTTCATGAACAAATCATTAACTCAGCAAATTGTTTTGCAGGGAGAATTCAAATGAATTTTCTGTGATCTTATGATCAAATATTTCATGTATTGTTTGAATGTTGATGAAAATCGTTTATGTATTTCAAACTAATCACTGGCATTCATTCAATTCCTGATCCCCTTTCAGTATGTTTTCAGTCATGATTCAGCATATCCAAGATTCATAGTGTATCCTTTCACAAAGGAAATAGTCTGCTCAGTTATTTATTTTGCGTTTTAGCCAGTATCACAGATCAAAACAGTTTGAGAACACTTGTACCTGTGCTCTATTGTTCTAATTCTGCTTTGTAGGCAAAATCTGAAAATCTCTGCAGCAAATCTATTCAGACTTCTGTTTGTTATCTGAAACGTTTTCTGATTAATGATTATTCAAGTTCAAATTCAATATCCCTGTGGGAAAAGTTCATGATATCATAAACATGGTTTGCCAAACATCAAACTATGGATGTTCTTGTTAAAAATTCTAACAATTCTTCAAATGGTAATAACTTTAATCACTACTTCGTCTCTAGATATTGTTATACACAATAGTTTATTGTTGGCGGGTGCTATGGACAAAAGTATCATTGGGTCTGGATCAAAGAGCAGTGTGTTTTATGTTCTGCTGCGTGATTTTGGCTCTCAGGTAACAGAATAACATTATTTCTAAAGTCACAAAGAAAACACCCTGGATTTCTTTGATTCTGATTGGTCAATCGACTACATGTTGCATTGCATGACTTTGGCAGTTGAAATATTGTTTACATTATTTTCATGGAATGCTTTTTGAATCAACGAATTGGATTATTTTCAAACTTCTTTTACACTGCCAATAAAAACATACCAATAACACAGTAGTTTTATCGTTGTGAGATGCTTGAAAAGCTAACAGGCACTTGAGCTTACATACCTCCATGTTTTTCCCAACATTCTTTGTGGGGAAAATATGAATACAAAAACAACAATTACGTAGGACCTCTTCAAAAATGGATTTCTTTAGTAAGGTGATTTAACTAGATTTTTTAAATACTGTCTTTGATGAGATAGGATTGTGTAGATGACTTAATTTGATGCTTTCCCTGTAAGCAAGTGAACTGAATTCATAAAATGTCCATGAACTTTTTATGAGTTCAAAGAAAAGTAATGAAATGTTCATACATTTTAGGAACGTTTATAAAGTGTTATGAATGTTAAAGGGGAAGCAATGACCGGTGGGCTCTACACGCTTAGAGTCACGTGTGTGTTTGCCGTTTGTATTGTTTCTGTGCCTGAACCATGCTGAAACTGAAATTTGAGGCCATGCCGAAACCGTAACTGACATTGATCAATGAATTTACGCTAAGCTTAATTCAAGTTCAGCTCGTAGCGACCACCAGTCAATGTTTCTACTTTTAATGCCTTGTTTTTCATGATCAATGGGCCATTTAACATCCATGAACTGTTTTCACAGGACTTATCTTTATGTGGTTACTGTGGTTAAGACTTCTTAATATAATTATTGAACTAATTTCTTGATTTACCATCAGGTTGCTGCTGATTGCATGTGGAGATTGGCAAGAATGACTCCTTATTTTTTATGTAAGTAATTGTTGTCTTTCGTTTAGGTATTAAGCCAAAGCGGAAGCCAAAGTTCAACTCTGTTTTGGACTGGGACGGCTTGCAAAAGTGAGATATGTGTAGTAGTATAGGCCCACGGAAAACGTCACTTTGACTATTAGATCTCTTTTGGAAATAGTCTAAAAGTATTCACCATGATATTCTGAATCAATTAGAGTCAAAATGCATTATCAAATGTGCACCGGAACTAGTTCTAGGCTCTTACGGCTAAAACTGGCTATAGCTCTATGGCTATATGGCTGGCTATATATATGATCAGGGATAAATCCAGGACATCCTGTATCAAAAACGAGGCTCGGCACCAGATCATAGCAAATTGTGATTTGATCATGTGTTTCACTCGTCCCAATGTCTGTAGGAACCCTTCAGATGTTCTGAAATAGCAATCTGGTTGAGTTTAAATAGGTTTTTGTTTAACCTACTTTTGTCAGTCATTGCCCAGTGGTAATTGTGTTTGGACAATGTGCGCAGCATGTATGTCAGTTCAAGCCCTGGTAGGGATGAGAATCATTTATTATCATTATAACTGTTTCTAAATGTTTGTAAGTTAATTGTCATTCACATTGCCAAGATATTATAATAGAACCAAGATAGTCTAACTCATATTTGTGTTTTGAAGAGTTTTAAACAGGCCATAATATTATCTCACCTTTGTGAAAATCAACCAAATAAAATGTATTTACCATTCTCAAGTATTGAATAAATCAAATTTCAAAACGACGTCTTTGTCCGACATCAATAACATCCTCAAAAGTCTATCTTTGTTGACCCAATATCGATCATTTCCAAACATTTTGATCCCTTTTGCCACGGCAAAATCACTGAGAATTGGCCTCAAAAGCTATTTTAAGATCATCTCGTTTTGATGCGAGAAAATTTCCGGGGGTCAGATTATCAATCAAACAAAACCGGATTTTATGATTTCATCTGAACCGCGCGAATAAATGTTTTACTTTCACAAGTAACTAAGTTACTTGTGATATATTCTTCACATTGCTCTTTGATTTTTTGGTTTTAATGATTTTATATTGATTTTTCTATTAGCTAACCGAGGATTTTCTATTGGCATTGGTGACGTCACTCCTGGACAAGGACTTGTTACTGCTAAGAACCGTCTCCTTCAGGACGGGTGAGTTTGTGTAGTCTCCCAATGGCTTTAAACACCTATTTACTAGTCTGCATGCAGGCTGCCCATGAAGTATTTCTTACTGTAATTTACTTGAAGTATGGCTCTTAAGAAGGGTTCCACTAGACCGTTGTCAGTACAATTTTCTTTAAGCTACTTTCATTCACCATTTTGCTGCTCAATGTTTTACTGCATTAAACTTGGCACGCAACGTTTGTTTTGCTTACTTTTACTTTTTGCTCAAAATTTTACTTTTGAGGTTGCTTATATGAAATGTGTGTTATTCTTTTAGTATAGACATGAGAATATACAAACAATTTCCCCAATCTGAAATATCTTTCATTATGATGATGATGATGATGATGATTTGATTGTACTACATTTTAGGTATTTCAATATTTTAATTGCTGTAATTGATTCTGATTGCTCTCCCGTAGATATTCAAAATGTGATGACTTTATCAATGAGTACAAGTGTGGTAGACTGCAAACTCAACCTGGATGTACTCCTGAAGAAACCCTTGAGGTAAGTTCCATACTGTACCACGGCATATCACTACAAATTTTTGAAAATCTGAAAACTCACTGAAGACATACTGATAACTTACTGAATGGGCTACTGATCAAATTTTGACATGCGTTTCTGTAGTTTTTCAGTAGAACGAGAAGAATCTAGATATATTTGAGTGTCTGGTGAATTTCAGTATCTTTTTAGTACCCAATCCCCTCCCAGTATGATATGTTTCAGTAAAGGTTTACCACAAACTTTGCGTTGTTTGTATTCATGTTTACTGCACGGGAAATATTAGAAGACACAAGTGATTGTTCAAAGCACGAGTCAGAGGCAGTGCTTTCAATACTTCCAGAGTGTCTCCCAAAATTTCCGAGTGTAATAAATATGAATACAAACACGACAAAAGTGTGTATAACCCTTTTCTAAAATAAAACAATTATTGGAATCAGGTTTGTTTATATTATATTGCGGAAAGTCGTTTGAATCTTGAATTAATGATTTAAAATTCAATGTTTTCACTTACTAATAAAATGTCCTTGATTCAAATTAAAACTTCAAAGCGTTAGTCTTTCTTAAATAGAGATAGATTTATTGATATTATTTCTTCAGTAATACATTGCAGTTTCTTATTTTTCTTCAGCTTTGAATATCTGACAAATTTTGATGAGAATTTTTGATAAAATGTTTACCTTGTATTTCCAAACCCGTGGACCAACCAATCGAATTGCAGAATACGTTCGAATATGACATCATATTTTAGAAAAGGGTTACCACATACTTGCCATGTTTGTATTCATATTTACTAAACGAGAAAATGTTGGGAGACACGAGTGAAGCGCTAAAAAATCACAAGCTCCGAGCGAGTGATTTTTAGCTTCCCGAGTGTCTTCCAACATTTTCTCGTTTAGTAAATATGAATACAAACATTTGCAAGCATGTGGTAACCCTTTTCTAAAATAAATCAAATATCGGAATCTCATTTGACGGCGAATTTTCAATCCATGAATTCACAATTTAAAATTCAATTTCAATTCATAAACCAAGCAAAGAGAATCCCACAACAAGATAGTTGAATTAAGAAATACATATCCAAGAACGTCTGTAATATAAGTGGTACAATAGTTCTTTAGCAAATTAATGCAGTAACTGTTATTTAAATGTTAGATTTACCTTGAAACAGCGTAGCCTGTAATTGTCTTTCATTCTGTGTTTTTATTTTGCATGTTACACGACCAATAACTCATTTCCCACGCTTTTCAATAATTAAAAACATCTTGAGTTAAATGTCGTTTTGTAAATCGTAGCCATTATTGAGATATTTATTGGATTGTTATCAAAAAGTTATAAATTCTGTATTTTATCACAGATCAAACTTTTTGAAGCTTGCGGTTTTTCCCGGTTTTCGGAGCCATGTTTTACCCTAGGATTTCATGCACTCTCTTTCGACCAATCAGATCGCAGAAAGCCTTCGTGATATTTTAGAATGGGTTTTCAGTCATGATTCAGTATTTCCAAGATTCATAGTGTATTAAGCTCTTAGTAATCCAGAATGAAGAGCATAACTTTCTGTCGGGAAGATATCTGATTGGATAGAATTTGCTGAATGCTCCATGTTTCAGATGTTCATAGTGATTTCATAAGCTGTATAATTTTCTGTAGGCTGTTATCTTACGAGAATTATCCGTCATCAGAGAGCATTGTGGTAGTGCATGTCTCAACGAATTGCATCGATCCAACAGTCCATTGACAATGGCTGTGTGCGGCTCCAAAGGTACTTAATTAATATCTAACTGATTATCTTCATAAAAATCAACTGAACACTCTGCAAAGTTAATTAATTTTTTTTTAATTGATCTATTATATTTTCAGGTTTTTTTTATATTACATATTAATGCCAACGAAAATGAACACACTCAAATTACTATAATCATTCTTCAAGATTGGTTACTTGGTACAGTGTGTGTTTAGACAAATGAAAAGAAGAAATTTTCACGGTTGTTTCATTTTTTTATAGGCTCCTTCATCAATATCTCGCAAATGATAGCTTGTGTTGGTCAACAGGCCATCTCTGGTAAAAGAACCCCAGATGGTTTTGAAGGCCGTTCTCTTCCTCATTTCCCAAAACATTGTAAGTTCAGGACATATTACTAAATCAAAACAACCAGTTGTCAATTACAGCAAAATTTTATCTTTTTTACAGATTATTAATTCTTTAACTCTGATCAGGCTCAGGCATGATCTTAACAACTGTTTGTTCGCAATATTTGTTACTGAAAAATGTCATACATTACTGCCAGGCACAGCTGACAACTGAAACCTAATGACATTTCAATAAACATGTAAATAAAACGTTGCTGTAAATTTGTATGTGACTTGCCTTTGCGTGAATATGATGCGTGATGCAAACTACTTGAGAATGGCATGCATTTTTCAACTTCAAGCCCTCAAGGTGCCATGGTCAATGGTGCACTACAAGTATTTTGATTCCTAAATTTGATCCTTCTAAATGGCATAATCTCTCTTTGGCTCTTATATGCAATAGGGGAACAGACAGCAAAAGTCTTTCGAGTCTCATTCTCATTATTGTTGTGAACCTTGACCCATGTTTTTGTATATTTATTGGGAATGAACAGGAAGATTTTTTGGATGAAAAATAGAAATTTGAGTGTGTGATAATAAAATAAAAAAATTCAATTGAATAGGTTCACAGACGAAGAAGATGAACAATTTACCAGATATATATTGATTCAGTCAACTGCTTTAAAATTGTCTTTCATAGTTATCTTACATTCAAGATACATATAATTTGTTATCATTGCCTTGTTGTAATGTTATCTAAACCTCTAATCTTGAAATCTTTTACAGTTCTGAAGATATGAATTTATATCTTATTGTTATTTCACAGCTAAAGTGCCTGCTGCTAAAGGTTTTGTTGAAAATTCATTTTTCAGTGGAATGACACCAACTGAATTCTTCTTTCACACTATGGCTGGAAGAGAAGGTCAGAAAGCATTACTTGCCGCCTTGTTACGTTACATAGGATGAGATGTTTTTAAATTATTTCTATAATCAAGACTGAATAATGAATGCATGCAGACAATATTATCTTACCTTTGGATTTAAGGTAGTGAGGGGGATTAGCTCAGATGGCAGAGCAGCCGTACTTCAGATCTGATCATATCTTATCGACTGTGGTTCATCATATTCTTATGGTCGAAGGAATGGTCCAGAAGGGATTACATTGTTAGTAGCTGCGATACATCGCTGCGCGTTGAAAATCGAGCCCCATCTGTCATGAAATATGTTGAAATTGATCTGCATTGCCGTGGCTGAGATCAATAAAGAGCAATCTAAGCAAAAAGAGCCACTCTTTTAGTAGTTGAAGAGTGGTACAGATGTTTTTGATCTTTCATTTAATCTATCATGGTTACACTCCTCTTTCTCTTTCATTTTCTTAAGGCAATGCACCCTACATATGTTGATAATACACATTTCGCAATTAGATCAATAATTGTAAAGAAAAGCATTTTATTATGATACATACTTCATAATAATTAATAAAATTCAAAATAAAATAGCTATCCCTGAAAAAAGGATGGCTGATTTGATGAACTGTTCATAAACTTCATGAACTGTTTGTGAACCTCCTGAATTGTTCAGGATTACATGTAAACTGTTCATGGAAAGTGTGCTATTTGACGTTTGTGAACTGTTATTACTAGGGTAACTAGAACTAAGATAAACTATTCAATAGCTGATAGGCCTATTCTTTGACAATACTATCATCATAATTTGGAATCATGTATTTTGTTGTGTGTAGGTCTGGTTGATACTGCTGTCAAGACAGCTGAAACTGGTTACATGCAGAGGCGATTAGTAAAGGTAATAATTTGTTTGTTTATTTAGTCATCATCATTTGATCAGAACCCTGATAAAATCTTCATGAACCATCTGAAAAACCGCACAACTGTTCAAATTATGCAATATTTAATTAATGATTACAATCTATTTTCATTTGATCACGTGCAATGAACATGAAAATTCCAAACATTCTCAATTGTTAATATTATTTTCTTATTGAAATTCTTTAATGTAATGTTATTTTTACCCGCCTATCAGTCACATTTAGATATGTTGATATAATTTCAATTGGAATATGAAGCGTTTTGGAAACAATTTTGGGATGTTTCTCAATGAAGGAAAAATAAATTCTTTGTGAAAAAAGTTTGTGAGGTTTGCCCAAATGTTCATAAACTTTTTATGAACAGTGCATGAAATGTTTGTGATGTGTTCATGAAAATGTGGCTTTCACGAAGTGCTTGTGACTATTCATACACTGTTCGTGAACCTGCAAAGAAATGTCCAGGAATGTGAATGCAATTTTGATTAACTCTGTTAATTGTTTTCACTGTGGAGAATAAATGATTCACATCATATTTATGCATCTGTGTTACAGTTGTGTTGGCAGAGACAGATTCATAATGCTGCTAACAGCTTTAGACATATTATGTGTGCTGCCAGTGCAATTGCTGCTATGTTCATTAACCCCTTACCACCCCTGCGAAATACGGTTGTGGAGCTCATGATCAGTTCGTGAACGTTAAATGCTCCCAAATTTTCACAAACAGTTCGTGAACAGTTTCTGAATATTAAATGGCTCCAAATTTTCATGAACAGTTCATGAACATTAAATGGCCCCACATTTTCATGAACAGTTCATAAAGATTCATAAAGATTCATAAAGAATGTTCATAAACAGTTCATATTCATTTTCGCAAGGGCAACTCTCATCTACAGTGTTGAGTTCAACTGGCAGATATCTTTCCACAATTCTTTGATGATTTTATCCCTTTGTAGTCACTTGAAGATTTATCACTTCAATATGATCTAACTGTGCGTGGTTCATCTGGGGAAATCATTCAGTTTATCTATGGTGAAGATGGTCTTGATCCTGCTTGCATGGAAGGCAAAGATAAACCGGTCGATGTACCAAGGATTTTCAGCCATATCAAGGTACAGCATTAACAATATTATTGTTAGCAGCACTGCACAGCCATCATTTTATATTTCATAAAAGCATAAATGATTTATTTAACATCAAATATGCAATTATCTTGCATATTTGATTCAGGATTCCATCTCGGAAAGGAACATGCATGGTTCATTATTTATTTGTGTTTACTCAAGACTAACTGATATCCTCATAGTAACTACTACCTTTTCAAAACCGTTCATGAATTTTAAATAATAATGAACTAACAAAAAGTTTATATGGCTTCACGACGTTCATAAACATTTGATGAAAATTCTCAAAAGATTTATGAACAATTTGAAACAAAATATCATGAACGTAAATTCGTACAGTTTTCGAAAGCTTTTGTGAACGGTTCATCGAAGTTTTCACAAATTCGCAAGGGTCAGTCGATACAATAGAATCACAGCAGGACAGTATGGACAGGAATGGTAAATTTGAATTCTTTGCTCAAGTGCATATAAAGCGGTCATAGAAGTAGGCAAAAGATTATAAATGCGCTACACATTAACCCCTGTGAAAAAAATCCATCAGTTCATTAACAGTTCATGAACAGTCACAAAGAGTTCATGAACATTTCAATGAATGTGAATTTGCCCAAAAGTTTGTGAACAGTTCATGAACTTTTGGGCAATTTCACATTCATGAACTCATGAACTTTTTTTCGCATGTCTAAATTTTATACATTACAATTCTATTCTCAAACTACGGATTGGAATTTCAACAAAGTCTAAAACGGAACTAAAGTGTGCAATATTTATACTGTTTACAAAGTTTGTACTGCAAGTGTTTGGGGCTTCATTAAGACGTCCAGCTGTGTGCCGATATTGGTTGTCTGACTGTGTCTAGCAAATTAAGTCTGGAGTTTTGTACAGACTTTAACTAAATTTCAAATTTCAACTCATTCCAGATTTTTTTCTGTTGTTTTATGGAGACATTGATAACAGCTCACATTAAACTCAGATTGTAAATATTTCTTACATAAAAAGTTCATGAGCAGTGTTACACAGAGGTACTATCAGAACAATCTATTTACAAGAGTTGGGACACTTATTCATGTGCCACTCTTGGCTCTCATTGGACAGATGCCAATCATGTGAACTTATGGACGCCATTTTCGCTCCCTCAAATCCAGGCTCGCGAAATTGGAACGAAGCTCGCAAAAATAATGAGAGAAATTAATAATGAGAGAAATTAATGATGATAAAGAAATAATATCATGAATTCTAAAAAAAATTGGTATTAGAGCAAAACCTTGTTTCCAATGGAACGAAAAACGTAGCCCCAAAAGTTATGTGTCTCAACTCTTATATAAATAGATGGCTCTATAACATGACCATACAGGCTGCATTAATTTTATTTCCGTAGAAATATAATTGGACCGGTCCTTTATTATTTTATTCTTCTAATTAGTGTCTTCATCCATGTCATAATGAATTTCCATTGGATGGTGATGAAATATCATCATTGTTAGAAAACATAATGTCAGCCAATGAGAAATGCAATCCTTCACTTATCAAAGACTTCAGGTACATTTAGTGCAAGCGGCAAGCATGCAAGATATTCTTGAGCGTGAAAAAAGCTGCTGTATATCAAATATGAATGCTATAGAGCCCTGAGAGAGTGTATCGTGCATGTGAGCAATTGTCTCCGTTACCCTCCTCTCTGTGACGCTGTGATCATTTGCCGAATCGGATTTCCTGTGACGCAAATAATATGACTTCAGTTATGACTTTGTAATGGTGGGGCTCAAATGTCACCAACGTCAACCCAACCACAATATTGAGTTTCTCAAATTGGGAAAAATTTACCAAGGGATCACAAATGCTCTCTTAATGTGTATATGAATATTGATCATTAGATTCCCTAAGGAAAATTGTGAATAAAACATACATCACTGAAAGTTAATCAAAAGCCTTCTCTAGAAGATAAAGTGGCTGGATTCAATTAAATTCAAACAATCAAATTGAGTCTATTGCTATCGATGAATACATATTTGAGATTATAAATATAAATAAATATAGTAATGATATTAAAAATATCAGAACTTAATATTGACAATTAGATAGTGCTCAATGCTAGTGAATAGCAGAACATATATAATAATAATGATAATGAGAAGGTCAAGAAAGACCCATTCTTTGGTTGTTGAATGTGTCTTTCCTGACCTTCTAATTATTATTATTATTTGAGATTATATTTATTCAACTGTCTTTAAGAGCAGTATATAGTTATGTGCTATGAAGTGTATAAATTTTGGTCTGCACCAGATCTCGAGGGTACTTATCTATTCTACTTTTGATAAATGTATTTGAGGGAACTATTTTAAAAACTGAATTGGCACATTCTATTCCCTTGAAAGTTCTCTGTTACATCCGGGGGGCATTGCAGTCAATTTTGTACAATATTTGCTTGTGTTCTAAAGTTAATGCTATTGCGCAATTGACGTTACCACGTGGTTTCAAAATAAAATTATAAATGTAACATAACATAGGCTGATAAACTGAAATACATGAGACAGTATTCCAATCATTCTCAAAATCTCAAATAATATCAGATACACTGTAATTTTGAAAGCTGTTTGCTAAATAAAAAATAAAGCAGAATCATACATTGAGTGTAATTGTTGTTCTTGTAATTTCGCAAATATACATTTAATATAATTTCATTATTTTTCAGAAAGTTTACCAATGATCTAGCAAGAGATGTCGATTTATCACGATTGAAGTTGAATGTTGACGACAGCCCTGATAGGTAATACAGTAAAACTTGTATATATAGGCCAGCTACGAGAGGTAGATAGATTGACCATTATATGCAGATGGCCTTTATATACAGGGTCGATTCAATGGAAATTACTGTTTGACATACCAAAAGTGACCGCATTATAGGTAGGTGGTCAATGTACAGAGGTGACCGTTATGGCAAGGTTGACTGTACTGTAATTGTAACTAACTTGAAGTGACACCAAAAATATTTAACACATATTCGGATAGCTAATGTTAAATGAGGAAGAATAGTGAAAAAGCTTGTAAAAGCAATCTAAATAAACCTTGTATCTTGTGTATTTGTAATAAATTTTATTTTTTTCAAGTGAAAATGTGCAAGAACTTGAACGATCAAAACGTTTATTACGCTCAAAACGAGATACTGTACAAATTTTCAAAAATTGCCTACTTTCTACATTAAATATTTCTGCTTACATGCGTCCAAATTAAGAAATCATTGTCACCATTCTTTCCTCAGCTAACGTCAGCTACCCAAATCTGTGTTCAGACTTGTTGATGTAATGTTCATTTGGATAGGAATATAAATTAACATGTTTAGTACAGCATGTTGCACATTATTTTCAAATTATTCATTGTATGTAAATAAATAGATTGTTAGATAATATAGTTTAATTTTGCTATTTTAGAAATGACATTGCAGCATGTCGTAAAAATGGTAAGTTTTACTGTATTTGCAACTCAATTGCAATCGCCTTAATTTTCTCAATGGATTATTGTATACAAGCTTGTATTTATATATACAGTCAAACTTGGTTGATATCCCCATTTGCTGAAAACCACTTGCTGTTTTCTATGCAAACTCAACTAAGCAACCATACGTATATCCTCTTGGGTAATATCCCACTTCGTTTATTTTTATGTCCCGTTCTTTGAATTTGTAAACAATTGATCACTATTTCATTGTTGGTGTTTACCTTTGTTGTGAAGTATCATGTCATGTCATCATGTCATCAAGTGAAGTATCATCAGTTATAAAGTATTATATATATATTGTCTAATGGTTACACATTATAGCCTACTATCAACACAACTTCTCAATTACTAATGGTCGATAATTATTTTCTATAATCAATAAGCACAGGCACCCAAGAATTTGTCAGAATATCTTCCTTATTTCTTCTATATATAGACCTAATGTATTATAATATAATTAATATTTCCTAAAATATATAATATATTAGTTTGTTGTTCTGTTGTCAAAAACAGAGGAAAGAATTGTTTGGATATTATTTTAAAATTATTTGAAGGATTTTCCTCTTTTTGACTGAACTGTTCATGAACTCATTGGTTTTTTCACAAAGGATATAGAAATTATTATGAATCAGCCTTTTAGAATCCTAGAGGCATTACATTTCTTCTGAATTTGCTCTAACCGTCCGAAATCTAGTTGCCGAACTTGTTCATGAAATATGTGTGAAATGGAATATTAATGGTTTTATTGTGTACTGTTTATTAACTGGGTATTGCAGAGCAAATGTAGTTGAGTGTTATTAGTCATTTTACTTGGTTGGCATTACCGCTGTCAAATGCTTGTTTGAGTTCTTGAACCGTTTATGAACATCTTATAAAATGCTCATGAATTTTAAATGGTCTGTTTTCATAAACTAGGTATGCTAACTGGCCTGTTTTCATGAACTGTTCATGAACCTATTTAACTGTTCACGAGCACCTTGTAAACAGTTCATAAAGTAGTTCATGGATTTAATTTGGCCTGTCTTCAGTTTTGATGGACTTTTTCATGAACTTCTTATGTTCGGTTCGTGAATAGTTCATGAAAATTGGGCCATTTAACATTTGTGTAGTGTTTTTACGGGGGTACAAACATATGAGAGAATTTCTAGCTTAAACAGTAGACAGGTGTAAATTTTAGTCTAAACACAATTTATTGTAATAACCCCAACAGAGTGTTTACAAATTCTGCAAAGTTGCAACAGCATTAATTATTTACTTTTGACCCGCTATTCTTGTTTTTATTACAGTCACCTTTCAAGTTGACAGAGTTACTGAAACTCAACTGCGGAAAACATTTGAAATGTGTTTACAAAAATATTGCCGTGCTGAAATTGAACCTGGTACTGCTGTTGGTGCGTTATGTGCCCAAAGTATTGGTGAACCAGGCACCCAGATGACATTGAAAACTTTCCATTTTGCTGGTGTTGCCACTATGAGTATCCTTTCACATTAATTTCATAAACTATATTTTAGTTGCCAGCATACTAATTCTATATACCAGTCATGATAGTGCTCAGACTATTCCTATCCTTTTAAGTAACTCGGACGGTAATTGTCTACCAAGATCGCTTATACAACCATCCATCTTTAAGAGGAGCAATGGTAGTAATCAAATGTATTGTCAGATCTCTTTTCAACTACTATATTTGATTTTGCTCATTCAATGTTTTTAGGTAAAGTGTAAAGGCTGAGTTGACCATTTGGGTATTTGAACCAATCAGATCTAGAGTCATGTTTCAGAGTCCTGATGGCCCTGGTTCCTTTCTACTCTATCCTTTTACACGTTGCATGATTTCTTCTTCCTAATTTTTCTTGGCTCAAAAGAAGTTTAGTTTAATTGTCGTTGTCCCCTTGATAAAGCATCTTAAGAAGTTCATGAATATTGAACCACGTATCATGCATGCATGTTAGTTTTTATTTATTAATAACCCAATTATCGAGTTCTTCTTAATGACTATCTCAGACATAACTCTTGGTGTGCCTCGTATCAAAGAAATCATCAATGCCTCGAAGTCAATCAGTACACCAATCATTGCTGCACCACTGGATAATGATTCTGATATCGAAAGTGCAAGGGTGGTGAAAGGGAGAATTGAAAAGACAACATTGGGAGAGGTAAATCATTGATTTTAACAAGCACAATCCATATGTCTTGTTATCCAAGCTTTTAGCTTGAAATTTGACTATTCAAGTAAAATGTTGTTCAAGGTATTAAGTTTACCTGTATATTGCGTCTTTAGATAACATTTAGTGACATTTTTATTTTATTTTTCTAGATATGTGAATATATCGAAGAAGTTTTTCTACCAGATGAATGCTTCTTACTGATTAAACTTGACATGCATAGGATCAAATTATTACAGGTATACATCCCCAATTCTCCAGCCACTGTTTAAATATCGTTTAGAATATAATGAGGGCATTCCCCTATGTATCATGCACATGCCCATGAGGTTGCATGGTCATAAATGTGTGTGTGTATGTTTTATGTGTTTTATGTGACTGCCTGCCTTGTAGGTTTTTTAGTACCACGAGGGAGGGTAAACATTCTGCAGGTACCAATCGTACTGGCATTTGAATTTCATGTGAAATTAAAAGCAATAGAATTTCTATAAACCTCCATTTAAACGAAAACTGAATTTCATGTGAAATTAAAAGCAATATAGAATCCACCATTTAAACGAAAACCGGGCATAACCTAGATTACAATAAATCTATTTTAAACAGAAGTGTATTAACAATATCATCTGCACTTTTAGGAATAACCCTATACAATCACAGAACATTTCACTATATACTTTGGTTTCATATAGGTTCACTCAAAATATCCAGCAATTTTGGTCTCCATTAAATTGATATTAACACTCCACGATTGCATGCTACCAGATTTAGAGCGTATATATTGGTTGCTACAGTTTATGTTGAATTTTGATTTGATACTTTTTCGTCTTTAGCTTGAAGTTGATGTTGCCACTATTAGAATAGCTATCAGTATGGCATCGAAATTGAAGGTCAAACTACAAGTAAGCTAACAAAAGACATCACATTGAATATATTTAGTTCCGAGACCCCATTTCTGGAGCACATAAGTTGCTTCAAGCTTTCCCGTTCTTTAAGTGGAGCTAGTTCATGGCAACGTTGTCTAACAAAAGGTTGATCCTTCCTGATCTTGAAACATTTTCAATGTTTTCTTCTGAATTTTTTGTTGAGGTTTGGCCTATAAACCAGAAAATGGTTAATTTTCTTTTTACTTTGCTCTAGCCTTCTAGGATATAAGATCCAAGGATACCACCTTTTGTCGGACCCTTCATGCCAAGCCTTGGCTTGATATGAAAATCGGAGAGCACAAATCAATTAGAGAAAGTAAACTACTATTACTGTGTTGTGTTGATAGAATGAGTAGTCCCTTGAAATCAATGCCACTTGACCATGACGTATAAGGTCAACTGTGAATGTAGCTTTCTTCAATGTTGTGTCTTCAATCACTTCTTATCTCAGCATGGTCCTCACTATCATTGCTTAGTGAAATCACTGAAATGTGCTACCATTAGCAATCTAGAAAAAAGTGATGTACGCAGGGTTGTTTCGAGACATGGTAACAGTACATATGCACGTGTCATCATCTCAAGGCTGCTAGCATGGACCTTTCTCGAATTGGTATACTATAGTACTGCCCAGCTAATTACTACCTTGAGGCCTAATAGAAGCAGGAACCAGGCCCAGCTCGGAAAGATTCTTCTGGCCAGGATATGTATAGGAACGGTCCTGGATATACGGCTTCTTCTAACAAGGCAATGTAGATATTAATTTGACTTTAAGGCTTACATGTAATAGGAAAGAGAGCCTAATGAAAGTTGGTCTGATTAAGTCTTATTTAATTTAGATTAAAAAAGTTCAATAATCGTGTAGCCAGTATGTAGACCCTGACCAGACATTGAGAAAATATGGAATCTAATTTCTGACTTGAGCGTTATAATTGAACTGCATGTGTATTGTCTAATCTGAGAATGTTCTCTTTCTCACTCACTTTGGATATTTGTTTGATGAATTTCACTTGATCTTATCCATAGGATATCACTATTCGAAGTAAATCTGTATTGACAGTTCGACCCCAAGCAACCAATAAAAGTTCAATGTATTATGTTCTTCAAATGTTGAAAGGTGCTCTTCCAACTGTGCTGATCAAGGTAAAATCTGATTATCAATTCAATGGTGCCTAATTATGGTATTAAGAACGAGGTTCATTGTCTCACTAGAAACCTCGAAAACACCATTTCACCTGGCTGTAAATATTTACCTGTTTGAGTTACTCGTCTCCACTGGAAAAAATTATTGCTTAATGTTATTATTCCATCTTGTTAAAGTGTATATCCCAGATATTAGGAGATTGCATTGCTTTAGATATATAAAAACATTTTTTATTCGTACATGTTGTTCTTGTGTTTTGCTTTGCACGATGATTACCCCCTCCAAAAATGCAGTCGATGTGACCCCTTGGGTTATTTTTGCGTCTTACTCTTTTTCCCGCCACCAGGAACCCTATTATGTCTTCTATATAGCTGCTTTTAAAATATGAATCATCATCTGAAGACACAATGATATATGCTGTATTTTCTTCAATGGTCAGTTTGCTGCGTTAATATGATCTTCCAGCATTCAGAAAATGTAAATCTAACAAATGTTGCGAAGGTGTTCGAATCCCCTTTTTTGGAGTTCCTGATACATCTCGGTTCCAACAACTGGATTCGGAATCGGGGTTGATATCTGAATCAGCTTGGAACGATTGGGTTCAAATCAGTTTGCAATCGTGACCCTGATTGAGATTCAATTCAAATTCAAGGATCCAAGTCACGGTCCTGCCTAATCTTGGAATCCGTGCCTATATGTAAAGTATATGTATCTCTGCCTTCAAGCATCCTTCATATACCGTGACTGGGTAGTATTCTTGTTCAGTTAATCTTTAGTGCATACGGTATTACCCGTACTACTTCAAATTCATTGTGATTCCACTGTTTCTGTTTGTCACGAAGGGTTGTCCACACGTCACAAGAGCAATCATTCACATTGACGAAGAAGCAAAAGGATCTACCGAGAAATTCAAACTGTTGGTTGAAGGGGATGACCTAAGAGCTGTCATGGCAACCCGAGGTAAGAACACGCACCATTATCATAATCAAATCACAGGAGTCTCTTTTTCAACTTCGCAGTTTGTCCTATAGGATTATATGTTATAACTCTGAACCTTGATTTCTTTATAATTAGAAGGATAGTGGATCAAGTAATTGACACACATATTGAACAGATCAGGCCGCATTTTGTTATCTGTAATAACTAAGCAAGTCACTTCTTCATTACATTTTTTATCATTCGATACTTTTGCGTATTATAGTTGTACCAAACAAGGCTATTTAAGTAATCTAATTGGAGTTCAGCTAAATTTTCAAATAGTCGCCCTTAAATATTGTAAGTCCAAACACGTTTGAAGTTTGAAGGGACAAGAAATTTGAGTTCCAAACTAACATATAATCAATCAGAATTTCACTTATTGGATTTTCTTGTGTAAGCTATACTATTGATATCCGCTCACGACAAGCTATATCATATCATGTAATTATTCTTTCTTTAGGAGTCACGGGAACTGGTTGTACATCTAATAATACTTGTGAGGTTGAAAAGACCCTGGGTATCGAGGCTGCAAGGTATGTTGATATTAAAGAGGACACCCTTTTAACACTACCAACACTAAAACTATGAAAATGCAATAAAAAAAATGTGAAAACACAATGAAAATGTAAAAAAAATGAAAACCACAAATTTTGTAGGCCATGAAAAAGTTTGACAACGATGAAAACATCCATATTCACTATATTAAAATATAAATATGCCATGAAAATGTCATTAAATTTCACGCTTTTTTCATTGCTTTGGTGTCAGTAGTGTAAGTTATGTTTTTGATTATTTATGTCATTGATTATCCTGCTATCCCTTTGCACGCACCATCTTACTTTCCTATAGCTAAGCTGTTCCGAAATGAATTAATTGAAGGTAAATATCAGTACCTGTTTATAGAGATCATTTTTATAATTGAGTGTCCAGTTCGGATTGATGGCCGTCAAATACAGGATACACTGTGTGCATGTGTGCATACAATATATACAGGGTCCGACAAAAGGTACAGCTTGCTGGAATCCTGGAGGCATTTCAACATTTTTTTTCTGAGTTTTTGTGTTGATGTTTGACCAATAAATCGTTAAAAATATCAATTTTCTTCTGAATTTTCTCTAACCTTCAGAATCTAGGACTCCAGGATTCCTACATTTGGCGGATCTTGAATATATACATATGTTTTTCTCCATCGATGTTTTTCAAGTCTAACCAAATTTCCCTGGTTATATCGAAGATATCCTGCAGATAAAAGCCACCTGTCTATAAGGTCAATCTTTCCGCCATGTCCAATAGATAGCTGTTGTCAATGTACACCATTTAAACTGTTATCATTGCTCATTCTTCAAAATGAGTCATGTACTATTCTTACAGTACTTTTGCATATCGAGAGTCTTGGCTTACGTATGTATGGTGTAATTCATCTCTACAGAGTAACGATTATGCATGAAATTGCTTATACAATGAGAAGCCATGGAATGAGTATTGATAGTCGTCACGTGATGTTACTCGCTGACCTTATGACATTTAAGGTGAGACACGTTTTGTTTTATTCTGTCCGATTGATTGGCCCCCCTTTTCCGCTCCATATTAATAGGGCCGTTCACATGCAATCAATTCAAATTATTTATACGTTCTTTCGGGAATACATGAGCCCATATGTTTTTCAATGTGATTTCCAGTTATCAATAATACTGTATGTGCTCATTTAAATTTTTATAAGTAAGGTACACAATTCCAAGGTATTCAATTTGTAAATATAAAAATACTTAGAGAAACTTCAAGCAGATCTAATGTCAAGTAAGGCACTTGTATGCTGAGAACAATTTATAATTGTTCAATCTTGATCTGACATTTTTATTGCCGGTGTGATGTATAGAGGGAACATTACTATAATAACTATCATATTGACTAAATGGTTATTGATACTAAACATCTTTGATGAAGACATTTGCGTGGCAAGGTTTATGGACAGGGTCCAAGGTAGGAATCATGCAATCATAGATTCCAGATGGTTAGATCAACTTCGGAAGAAAAATGATAATTTTATGATTTATTGGTCAAACCCCAACAAAACATATGCAAAAGAAAAGTTGAAATGCCTCTAGGATTCTAGAAGGCTGAACCTTTTGTTGGACCCTGTTTATGTATAGATCGCTTTCTTTCGTCGTGAAAGGTTTTAATTCTTTATAAATGTGTTTTGATTAAAGTTTGAATTTTCAAATGTTATTTCAGCACAATTGAACATTTATCTTCGATATTTTTCAACTGTGTGTTTTAATTTTTAGGGCGAGGTCCTTGGGATAACACGATTTGGTCTTTCAAAAATGAAGGAGAGCGTTTTGATGTTGGCATCTGTGAGTATAGCGTTGCCGATTATCATGGCCTGGAATTATTCCATATATAATGTTTTAAAAGTGCAGAACGGGAAAAAGTGCCTGCAAAGTAGACAATCTGTATCTGTGCAATGATGTCGTGTCAGATGATAGAATCGGCTACCCGATTAAATAAATTTACAGAATCGGAAAACTGCTAGCCTGCGCGCAGACTCAAATCTTTTTTTATGATTAGTATGATAAACCTATTAATCATACTAAAAAGATTTGGGTCTGCGCGCAGGCTAGAAACCGCCACCAGTTTATCTTTGCATTGTTTTACGAAATTTGCTAGTTTGATTAACTTTCGATAAACTATTAGTTCACAAGATATTCATACATTCAGTAAAATCCTCACCAAACTTGATAATATAATAAACAACAGCTTGATTGATTGATGCTGAAAACCTGAAATGTCTTCAGACAATAGCAGGTCCGAGACCATGGTTTGGACCCACACCATGTTTCCCTTGTTGCGGTTGCCTACGAACAAATCATTTCGATTCAAACTAGAAAAGACATTAAACACCTATCACAATACCGTGTGAACTCACACACTGTACTCTCAAAAACCCATTCCAACCTTTGTATACTGTATCTATTCTCAATATCATCATAGTTTGTAAATAAGGGAACAAACTATGATATTATTGAGGACTTTATCTAAAGGCCAACATGACAATTACAGCAGTCACCCGGGCATTTCTGAAGCTATATACTTTCTCTAATTAGTGAATGAGCTTAATTTGGATCCCATAAACCATTGACCGTGATGAATCGAACCCCGTTAACAATTAATTCATCAACCTAAATAAGATGTTTTCTCTTTGGCTTTTGCAGTTTGAAAGGACAGCCGATCATCTCTTTGAAGCAGCTTACTGTGGAAAAAAAGACTCTATCAACGGTAAGCTCAAGTTATACTAGACCATATCAAGATGTTGCGCTAAGTCGAGTGAGAGGTGATGAGTGTACAACTTTGCAGTAAGATAATAATGTTAAACAGTGGACCTCCACTCCAGATACATAAACGATTGAATGATTGCATCCTTACACCTTTAATTTGCTAGTCACATATGAAGCGTGTTGGTGTAATTCAATGCCTCCGGTTTCTTTTTGAGGGAACACCATAAATGACAACTCGTTTTAGAAATTACATTTCTGTCTGGCCAAAAATCTGCGCTTTTGTATTAGTTAACAGTGCCACGTTGTTGAAAAGCTGTAAAGCATATTTTGCTTGTCTGAAACTGATTGTCTTATTATGACGGTCATTAAGAATGTAATCACGCAAAGATCCCACTCATTTTGTGACGACACGACGTCATGCCTTGTAGCGTTGAAACGCCAACGTCTTATTATTGTTTTGCTTATTGTATTGTATAGGAGTGAGTGAATGCATTATTATGGGAATTCCAATGAGTGTAGGAACTGGAATGTTCAAATTACTTCATGTGTATCCTTTTCAAATCAAATTAATCCTCATTGATATAGCGATCAAACGGGTGATTAGTATTTACAACCGTTTTAATAGTGACGTATATTCGATTGACGTAAACAACACGTAACGTTAGTATTATCATTTATTCTAAACACGTCAACGGTTGTTTTATATATTTGCTACTGGTTTAAATGTGTGAGTTTGGCACGTGTTATTCAAGTCCTACGATGTCCCATGTATTCGGTTCAATGGTTTCGTATGCGTTCTAGTTTACATCCTTATTAATCCTTATCACGAGGCACGAGTTTCATGTTGCATTTTGACCACGTAAGCGATACTATTTGTAATGACTGTCCACTGCATTCAACAGTCCTTCAGCAGATAATAGAACATTGTCTTTGTTTTGCTACATTTGTACTTCCTAGTTACAGTTTCAAGGAGTCTGAACATTATCATGTAACTCAGCTATCACAAATATTTGAATATCATAATATTTAATCAAGAATTTATTAATTCAACCGTAGCACTTAATCATAATTAATAAATCCTATAATTTAAATGAGAATTTTCAATATTCGAAAATATTTGGATTGATCGGTACACTGTTTGAATCTGGGAGTATGAAGGGTATACAGTAAACCTATTAGTTTTGATGAACACAGTAATACCCGCCATGATCACTTGTCATACTTTGTTTAATCGAATCACACGAGAGGCCGAGAGCCCCCTTCTCCCCTCTTGGCTTGCTATAAATATCTAATTTCGTACGCTACTATATTTTATCCTTAACCTTTTCAATCCAGCCCAACAGAATATGAGCCTATCACAAAAAGACCATTGATATTCGATAATCCCACTTTCCATTTACCAGGTTTATCCACATAGATTATTGGCTTAATCTTGATCTTGATTGGATGATTGGACTCATATGTATTGTTTTTATCATCTCATAATTGTATTACACTCACTAAGAAAAGGTCAATACATTATTTAAATTATTCGATATAAGTTTATTATAACTTATTTGATGTAATTTTGAAAGGATTTTTCATCTTCTTACTCATGACTTGAAATACTTCGGAAGAATCATTCATATTCTCTTATACTATAGTAGCTCAGGCCATGCTCAGGCTGATGTATTACTAGGTGGTACCATCGGGGAATGGCCGATCGAGTATCGGGATATCAATAAAAATCTAACCTAAAGTTTTTATATTTTTGAATGAGCTGACTATATAGAATTTCGGAAATCAGATTCAGAATATGTAATACAATTTGTCTTATCGGAATAACACATTGAGTACGTTACGTGACCATAAATAAATCGGGAAAAATTCTATTTCTATGCAATATTGAAATTAATAAATATCGGGAAATTGAAATATATATTGTGTTGTTGATGTCATTTTATACTGATATACCCTGTCTGTATAGACCCTTTAGTTTAGGGGAGAGGTAACGAGTCGACTTCAGTATTGCGTTCTGCATACCGAATTTAATGGACAAATGGTATTCAACATTTTCAGTACGTAACTACAGGATTTTCAGCGGTGGACTGGAACCACAACTTGTATTCAAACGAATTGGGTTATTTCCTACTATTCGAATGAGAGACCACAAAGCTCGTGACGTTACTGATAAATTTGTTCTCAAATCCCAAACGCATGCTGCTGACGATGCTAAAAAGTTAGCATTACATAACGATCGCAATTGTATAGACAGGACGTTTTGTAATTTGTGGTACACTAAAAATAGACAATGCGCAATGTATGAAGGCAGACTTTAGAAAGGCATTATGCTGTAAGGAATTGGTTTCTACGTAGATTAATATGATCTGAATTTGAATTCTTATCTATTTCTCCGATTTAGATTTAATTTAGATTCAGATATTACCTTTATAAATTCTGTACAGAGTAATATTCGTTATAGCGATCCGAAAGCGACGCAAAGTTGCATTGTGGGTTCTGGCGTTTGTTTCATCGTGAGTCGTATCGTTTTTGTGTTGTTGTTTTCAACTCAGTCGCTCCAGAGTCAGTTGTTGAATGCAATAGAAAGGAGGTGTGCTAAACTGTACGGTGTTTGCTTTACTCGCTTGTTTTGAACACTACGATAACCTGTTTGCAATTTGTTTTACGAAACAATTTCTGTAAGGATTAAATATATTATTGACGTCTAATATTTGTACTTGTTGGATTATTTTACATGCAGACGCTCTCGTGTCTTTGCGCCAGTGTGACCATGCTGATTTCAAGCGTGTCGTTTTACTCGATTGAAAACCTCTGTATTCATTGTGGATGGAATTATATCAATTGATTTCGTTATCAGATCAAACGTCTTCAAGATTGGTATTTCAAAACTCACATCCATGTTGAACGGTATAGTTTGTGGATTTATTTGCAGTATGGAGTGCGAAATCATGCTGTGATAGACCTACCTTCCTTGCTATATATTTGAACGTTCTCAAATTTCGATTTTAATACTTTACAACATGGCGCTAGCAGCTACTACGCAAAATCTAAATCAAAATACAGGTATTAGAACTCCAAGACGAAATAGTGATGTACGTATGTCAATTATGATGCCTAGTAAAGGTTTATTGAACGCACCCGGCGAGAATAATTGCTTCTTGAATTCTGGCGTTCAGGTGAGAAAATTGAAGTGTAAAATCTATAATTTTACCAACTTTGTTGTTGTTATATGTTGTGTAAAAGCTATGAAACTAATTATTGTCGATTAAAGAATGTGATTAACATTCTCTGATCATATCATGGATTGTATTAATGACGGAACTTTACCGTACATACATTGAACATGATTTTGCGCATTTTGAACTTGTTTGTTTATGCGTTGAACTGCAAATAGATTTTATGTTTTTCTCGAAATATATTCGGGTTTGTTGTAAGATTTTCATGTTTACCAAATAACTATTTTCATTAAACACGCCCCAATAATAATGGAACGTGGCTTAATCACTTGATGTTGAGCCGTAAAATGTCATTTTATTCTTATCAATAGTCTGAACAAATGAACTTTTGAAATTATTGTTGCTATAATCAGTTCACTTTATCATTTTGACAAAATCTATCTCAGTCGACGGCGAGAACTAGACGAAATTTCAAAACATATACACTATGTGCTTGGATATTTTAAATTATAAAGTAAGATCATATAATCCTTGCTGGAATTTGCTAACTTTGTTTCGTAGAACTTTACAATCCTAATTCTACTCAATCCACCATGTGATGATTGTTTACAACGTAAATCACAACAATAGAGTTCTTGTAAACCTATTCTTACGGGGTTATCAAACTACAGTATGATTCTTACACGATTTTATTGAACTTCCCTAAAATATTGAATACGGATATTTTTCAAAGCAGCAAAATATACGCTGTATACAAAAATTAAACAAGTTCTAATGTTTATCAGTATCAGTTCTACATTTCCAGATATTAAGACGTTTGAGATATAAATAATTTGTTTTTCAATGTGTTAATCCTTCCATTCATTTGAAGCTTATGAACCCTTAAGTATGCTACAATTCGTTTAACCTACAGGGCCTACTACTAAGCCTACACTATGAGGGAAGTGGGATAGTGAACTCTATACCTCTTAACTTGTGTATTAGCTGTATAATATTAACCTATGCAATACCAGCTCTCCCAAGGACATCGAAGCAGCGGGGGTGACTGACCCTCCTGCCCTTGAGGAGGGGGCGAGCGGTGGCAAGAAGTGCCTTTCAGAACACAAAAATTTCCATCCTTATTTCTCTTATACTATCATTGAATGTAATGTTTATTGCGATCTTATTGTTCGATAATAAAATAAATATGATACCAGTGTCTCCATATAATTAGCTGTGGAACCACCGTGGAGAATATTTTCAATGCGCATCTGGGAAAATTTGAAAATGCGACTCATTGATGCTCAAAAATTACTCAAGAGGGAAGGAGAAAATGTTATCAGAAGTGAACGCTCATCTCAGCCTTTCATTACTGATAATTCTTGCATTTCTTACCTGAGGCCAAAATATGTTGTTAAATCTTACGTATACATTCTGTTATTGCAAGGCAATGAAATTTCAAAGAAAACATAAAATGAGGCCTTTGTTGCATTACATGTACAAAATCATGTGATAGCCTATGCAATGCACATAGATCTAGCCTACCAATGTGATTAAATGCAACTGGTATCATTTCCATAAACTGTAATAATATAGATATAAGTAGCGTGTGCTACACTTCAAGATATGAAAAACAACCCTGAAGACATCCTCATTCGTTTGCTGTGGTAACTTAGATGTGCCTCAAATTTAGTAAGACCTTATATAATGGTGCTCATCGCATCCAATTTGTGAGCATATAGCCTACTCTTAAAATTGCATTGTTAATCAAATTTCATACATCTCTCTTCTGGTTTTAATTTTATTTTTTACTTGTCTCATTTACTATAGGTGCTTTGGCATCTTGATGTGTTTAGGCGCTCATACCGCCTTTTCAAAGGTCATGCATGCCTAGGAGAGGCTTGTATCTTTTGTGCATTGAAGGTAGGTAGGTAGGTAGGCTATTTCATAAGGCTGCACAAGCATCCTTCAGCTCAGTAGCCTTACCAATATTGTTTGTTTGTCTGTTTGCCACTCTTCATTTCTTCTTTAATAATGTTCGAGTTTTCTTAATAATATAGCAGCCTGTGCACAGACAATAACATTTAAGAAGATTACCGTCTGTGTACAACTTTCTATTTTTAAATTTTTAAATTTTGGTCAATCTGGTGCCATGTTCCCATTTCCGGAATTTATTTTACTTTGTTATTTATTACACGTAATAGACCTAGGCCTGCGCTTATAATTGTACAAATGTAGTCACATGAATCCCTCTAAATAGAGACTGTGCAAATCATCCGAGAGGAAGTGGAAGGCTTGGTTGCATTTTAAGTCTGGTTTTAAAAGCCTGATACACTCTAGGCTACACCTAGAAAACAAAATCATTTTCAGTAGGTACATTTGTAGGCTATAATTCAATTCCATGCAATGCTCTTCCAGGTTGCTTGAATCCACATAACAAATTAGGGATTCAAGAATTGAGGGTGGGGGGTTAACGGATCGAGTAAAAACATCACACAGTGCCATCCTCAATAAGCTTCATATTGTACTAACATGTTTTTTTAATCTAATATTAGGAAATCTTCCAGCAGTTTCAAGATAGTGAACAGGATGCATTACCATCAAATATATTGCGAATTGCCATGGCAAAAGCATTTCAGGTAAGCCCACAGAAACATCGATGCTCAAAGCACTCCTGGAATAACTTTGAAACAAAATTACTCATCGTGGCTGTTTGTGGTTTTTCTTGTGCCTTCTCATTTTCTCATTGAGTGCCCTGTCAGGCTTATAGGAAACTATTTACCAGTTGGATGATATTATGCTATATTGTGAGTAGCACATTGAAATATCTTTTTTTTCATCCAAATTCTGATCAAAGTCAACGGTCAATGTCCTCTCTGCATAGGTACATTCAAGTTTTTTTAGTTTCACTGAATGGTTTGAATTTGTTTCACTTGACACATTCAGGGTCCAATAAAATGGGGGATTTCGGGACTGAGAGTCCCGGAAAGCTAGCCCAAATTCAGAAGGAAAGGTAGGAAATAGTTGTAGTCAAGTTTTTATAATCAGGACAGCAGAAAACTGATTTTCGTTCTTTTCTATGAAAGATGTGTAAAAAGATACAGTTTTATCATGGATTTTTATGAGAATGACACCTAATTATAACGCTATGAAAAGTTTAGTTGATTTAACCACTCAGAATTTTTGGAAGCAGCAATTTGAATCCCGGAAGCAAGAATATTTTATCGGACCCTGGACTCATTTGATTTGCACAGCTAGGCCATATCTATCTTACTATAACTATGATTAAATAGAAAATAAAAGCATTCAATGTTTGGAACTTTAATCTGACCAGACTCATCATTGGTTACAATTAAATGTTTATAAAATTTAATACTAAATTGCTTTCATTCTAGGACCAAGCGCGTTTTCAACTTGGTAGAATGGATGATGCAGCTGAATGCTTTGTAAGAAGTCCTACATGTTTAAAATCTTTGTAGACATGCATTTAATGATACCACTCCAATGCGTTGAATGTTCTCTTATTTTTTCGCTCATAGGAAAACATTTTATCTCGGTTGCATTTCCATATGGCATTTCCAGAACCAGAAGATACATGCGATGCCAAGCATTGTATAACTCATCAAAAATTTGCAATGCAAGTTCTAGAGCAGGTATTAAAAATATTGCTGTTCGGTGTTAACTTTTCCAAAACCGATCTCATCCGATATAATTCCGATTCTACAATTTTAAAGGCCGATCCGATATAAATTTTAAATTCCCATCTGATATTATTCTTATGTCAGGAATAATTGCAACTATAAATTGAAACTATATTTACAATAGTATTATGCAAACACCTTCCTAGTTAATGAAGATAGAGCATTGGCAACAATATAGTAATACATATAATACTAAGTTTATTTCGTAGTTGAAAGATAACGAAAAGAAAAGTACATACCTAGTCCTGATGTAAGCATTACATATTTGTAGATGCATCATAATATCAAAAATCCAATACATCGACTGTTTTGTACATGTACCAATTCTATTCCTTTTAATCAACCATTATTGAAGTCAAGTAGACCTGGTATTGTCAAAAGGGCAAAAGGGAACACTCAAAGCAGATTTTTAATAGTTATAGAAGTGCTGTGTCACTGTGTGGCTCATGAACTACTCAATTTAAAGTATGAATTTTTTGTTGATGTTTAACCAATAAATCATCAAAAATACCCAATTTATTTGAATTTGCTCTAACCTTCTGAAATCCAGGAATCCTACTTTGTCTGACCCTGCACATAGATGCAGTATTGGTAGATATGGTATTAGCATAGTAAAATAGGCACCATTTCAAATTCATCAGACATGAGAATTTTCAGACTTATTGCGGATTTTAGACCATTTTCACAGTTTTGAGCTCTTGTTATTGCATTTTTCCCATCGAAATCCATTAAAAATGATCTAGATTTCCTAGATTTCAGACTATTTTTGACATTTTAATTCTCATGTCTGATTCATCTACACACAGATGTATGGATTAAAACAATCACATTATCAATGTTTTTTCAGGTTTCATGCCGTTGTGGTGCTACCTCTGAGCCAATGCCATTCTTCCAGACAGTCCATTACATATCAGCATCTGCCATGGTGTGAGTATATACAACTAAAATGACGTTGATAATCAAATTCAACCATGGTTAATGACAGATTATATAGATGATATTCAATTTGAACAATGTGATCTACCATGGCTCAAGTTCAATCTCTTCACAGAAAATGATTAATGGATGTTTTGTTATTTTTTGGTGTCCACTGCCATACCATGGAATGCAAATCCATTGTAGATGATATTAATACACTAATTCGCAGTCCTTGTATTTTGAAGAAAAGTAAGCCCAAATTGACAAATCACCTGTTTTAGACTGACCTTAAAAGAGCAACATTGACCGGCAGTCGCTACGAGCTCAACTTGAATTAAGCTTAGTGTAAATTCAACGATTAATGTCAGTCACAGCTTAGCATGGCTTCAAATTTCTAATTTCAGCATAATTTCATGTACAGAAACAATACAAATGACAAACACGCACGTGACTCTAAGCGTGTAGAGCCCACCGGTCATTTTTACCCCTCTAACTGAATAGCTCATACAAATGTGCTGATTATTGTAGCTACATTCATGATGGAATTACAGTACTACAAAGAAGGTTAACATAATCATGTTGGCAGATCATGTCACCTCATCTGTTTTCAAAGGGATCACAATTCTTCCTGGTTATTTGAATTTTGTTTTGAAATTCTACATAGTTGACGATTTCATGATATCTTTCTTTGTAGTGAAGAGGCTGAAGATCTAAGAAATGACGGCGCTGGAAGAATATGCTCTTTTGGAAAGTTATTAAAGAAAACTTCATTGCATGGCGAATACCGCGTATGTCCGGTAAGTGCAATAATTTGCCTCCAAATTTTTCAAAACAAGCCTAAGTCTGTAATTGGGAATACGGATTATGATCAAAAGAGCACTTTTCAAGTTTTGATCCCACAAAATGGATGCTTCTATGATTTATTGGTCAAACCTCAACAAGAAATTTGAGAAAAAAGTTTAATTAATTTGTTCTGGGATTCCAAAGGCTAAACTTTTAGTATACATTAGTCATACTACTGTAAACATATTAATACTTTAGCTTACTTCAATATTAATTCAAATTCACTCTTGAGTGAAAAAAATGTTCATGTTCTGTTGTCAACTGAGGCATGAGACTCATTATTAACAAAATTTAAATTTACTAGGTAGCCTAACAATTTAAGTTAACTGCTGAAAAGACCTATTGATTTATGCAATACCTCAATAACCAACCTATTCATTGCATAAGAGATTACATAATGTATTATATTGTATTGTGTAGGATGAAAAACGATGTACATTCAAAAACAAGCGACCTATCCAAACAACAGTGCATCAAATGTTAACAAATTCGCCTGATGTTGGTATGTTAATTTTGTTCTTGATTACCTTAAAATAAATGTGTAGACCTTGGCTATACAATCTTTCTTAGCAGTATCAAACATTAAGTTTGATTTTTAAATCAGAACATATTAATTTTCTTCTGAATTTGCTCAATGCTCTGATACCTAGGATTGCAGGATAGCCTACTCGCTTTTGTTGGATCCTGATTAGTAGGCAAGCATTTGCTTTTGGTCATTTGTTGCCATTGGTCAGTAGCTTGACTGCTCAGAGAATAAGAACTGAATTTGCCATAACAGAACTGAAAAATGTCACATATTTTGTGCGAATATAATCAGTCTGTCTGCTTGTCTGTCTGTCATTGTTATTTATAAGTTAAATGTGCGACCGTAATTTTATCTTTTGGAATTTTTCATCAACAGTAAGTATTGGTATCAACTGGAATACAGACCGTCCTGATGCAGACTATATAGCTGATCTAATGGACTGTATTGGTCAACGCCTCTGCCTAGCCGAGGTAATTCTTGATCATTTATAGTTCATCAATCATCACATAACAAGTTTAATACAGTAAAAGAGACCTGTGTAAAGGTCACCCTATATAGCAATCACCTGTCTATAGTGGTCACTTCATATAATGCTACAAACGTTGATTTCTATTGAATTTAACCTGTAAGGAAAGGTCACCTCATTTAGTGGTCTATATATATTCTCTAATATCATAACTACCCGTAACCCTTTATAGACAGGTTTTACTGTCTAATGTTTTGGTTTGGTTGGCCTGCATTGTAAATCAAATAAAAATGACAAGTAACTGCTTTGCAGTTACCCATACAATTAGCCTGTTAGTGTGATGATACACAACTGTACAATCTGCCGAGTCAGATTGGGGAGATCCCTCGCAAACAATAGCAGTTATGCCTTAAAACCGCAAAGACCGCAAAATGAAAAATACATTTTCTTCAGATACGAAGAATACAAAACAAAAATAAAACAGCAAACCAAATAACTACTTTCAAACAACTTGACGAAGAATTTGGAGAGCTATCAGCGTATACATACGTTTGAATCAACCCTCTTTTATATGTTAAGATGTGATCAGCTTCGTTGTTTTAACCAGGCACTTCCAAAGTCAAACTATATATCTTACTTTCATTTTGAACTTTAAAAGTTTGTTTTCATTCGTACATAAGAATTTTAAGACTTTTAAAGAATTTCACACTAAATTTCTCCTGTGATACTCTACCTTTTCCCTATCAAAATCCTTAAAGTGCGCATGACACCAAAAAATGTTTTTCAATCAAGTAGCCCATGCAAAATAAATAGGAATGGCAACAATAATATTTCAATTTGGACTCTTACAAGCTGAGTTATTCAATGTTGAAAGTACCATATTTCAAAAATAGTGCTCTTTCGAAAGTCAGAACTCATGTTGAAATGACGAGAGAGCCCACTATGGAAAAATAACAAAGTTTAGACTTCAAATGGTAACTTTTTTCTCGCGGAAAAGAAATTGTCCACTTCCCAGAACAGATATGCCCATATCTTTGGGACACCTTGCTGGCCATATACGACTGAAATTGAACATGAATTGTAGAGTTTAGAAAGGTTTTATTAGACTTCGATGGAGTTTGCCAGTCAAAAATGTCTCAATCCCGGTTCATACCTTACCCTTCAAGGCTCCTGATTATACTGAAGAATGCAACCATGCTATTCTCCTTCTCTAGATATTTTGCAAACAAAATGTTTTCATATTTTATAGCTATTTGATAATGTCATGGATGAAGAAATCAAACGAATTCGTTATAACTTGGTTGGTTTAGTGGCTTATTATGGCAAACATTATACAACGTTTCTGTTTAACACAAGAGAACAAACATGGACCTATTTTGATGATGCAAGAGTTGTTAATGTATGTAATTATATGACCTTAGTTTAATCATGTAATTATATGACCTTAGTTTAATCTATGTAATTATGCAACCTTAGTTTTAGGCATGTGATTCTATCAATTATTGTAGATTGACATTGTAGAATTTCTATAATTCTTTTATAGAATGTCAGTATTTAAAAGTTAATTTGATCAAAGGCAAGCCTGGTAAGGTGAATATATTATCGGCTGATAATGACCGAGGTCCGACAATGTCATTATGCCAATATCCAGCCTGAGATCAATACCTGTTTTAGTCAATGGTTAACAGGTCGATTTTGCAAAATAAATATTAATATATTTCAGTGTACAAAAATACAATTGCATGTTGGGTTTTTCCGCCATAATGGTTAGAAATGCAGATCGGTCAATGCATCTTTAGAAGTAGACGTTATTCGACCAATCAAACTGCTTAATTTCCATAATGATATGTTAGTCAAGGTCAATGACTAATCTACTTTAACCATCCTGCAAAAAAGTTAGAATCACAGATTTGTATTAATGACATGTTCCGCAGTTTAACTGTAAGTCTATACCATGTGTGTTGGTTGTAATTAGCTGGGTCCAACTGAAGTGGGTTCTTTCATAGTTAATGATATCCTAACTTCAGAAGAACAAATTTTCTTCTACTTTTATCTATCATAGTTGTGTTCAAATTCTAAAATAGGTTAACTGACTTATATCAAATGCTGAATATTATGACCATTGATAATATTATGATGTCACTTATGTAGGTTGGACAACGATGGGACCTTGTAAAAAGAAAATGTCAGCGGGGTCATTTCCAACCTCTTTTACTGCTATATGCCAATCCTACTGGCGAAGCAATAGATCCATCAGATGGCCCAACAGCTGTCACTCCTGTAACAAATGATGAAATTAAAGCTGCGCAACATTATAAACAGCCAGAGAAAAGAAGAAAATTGTCATCAATCAGTCGGTCTGTTTCGTTAAAAAGTCCGGAACCTATTATTAAAGAAGTCTCTATTGAGCTGGAAGAGGCTGCATCACCTAGAAGTAAAACTGACGATGATATACCTAAAGAGAAATCTAGATTGGATACAAATCACCTATCAAATAGACGGACACACAAAAAAAGTAAATCAATATCAAAATTAATCGGTTCACGTTTGAAAGGTTTTAGAAAATTACCATCGCCACCGATGAAAAGATCAATTAAATCAATTAGTGAGCCATCATCACCTCGACATAATCATAATGCAATTATTAGATCAAAATCACCTGTTAACGGCTCGGTTAAAACATTAGTTAATCAACCAATAAATAATGATGATAGGTCTATCCATGTACCTATTGAATTTGAACGCTCTGAAAACATTATTACAGAACAGTATTTGAAATCAGATGAAAGACCCACACAAGAAATTAATGTTGAATTATCAGATAGTAATCTATCTGATTATGATAATACCGATGGTGGTTATGTATCAAGATCAAATTCAGGGGAATCTGAAGGCATCGCCGCTCCACTTGGAAATAGGGTTGATCATGCTGCTTCTAATGAGGTTTTAATTGAAGTTAATTCCAAGTCAATTGATCTTCAAGGTAATCTTAATGTTCAAATTGGATCAGATTGACATTATAATCGCAATTGAACAAATAATGCATTGAATAAGAGCTAAGCAGTATTTTTTTTTTTAATTTTTTTTTAGATTCATCATTTTACTGGTACCACAAACCGGTAAAAGCTACAGACATGAGAATTTTCAGACTTTTGGCGGATTTCAGACTATTTTGGGCCTTGTGAAACTCTTGTTATTGCTTTTTGCCATTGAAACCGATTAAAATTTATCAAAATATCCTAGATTTCAGACTATTTTTGGAATTTGAATTCTCATGTCTGAAGCTAGTAGCTTTTTTTCACCGGTGTGGTTGTTTAATTGATTACTCGTGTGTGAGTTTTAATGGCTGGATGCTCTTCCTGACGCCACAACCAATAGTGCCTCTGTCAGGGATGGAACCCAAGACCCTGCGGGCCAAGGTCCAATGCCCTAACCACTACACTAAGTTTAATAGGATTTAGATTATCAGCCATCATCGGTACTGCTAAGAAAGACAAGGAACTACTGACTTTGATATAAGATCATAAAATCTAGGAATATTTCAACGTCAGATTAGAATACAGATTACTTCAAATTATACAGATACTATTAAATGGCAACATTCTGTGTGACTGCTTTTTGAATACGTTTCAAAATACGCTTTCTGAGCTAGATTCAAATCAATTCAATTCTTTTGAGAATAATTTGTTTAATGGAAACGACCTTTTGAAATATTGAAAAGCTACCGTGTCTACACAAACGGCCTGCCTTTCCCATGATAAATTATTGATGATCAAAATTTCCCATTTGATATATCTATAAGAGATTATTACATATTGAATATCATCTTCTTATATTGTCTCTTTATATTGCTGCATTATGCATTATCTGCTACGATAGAAAAAAAAAATTTATTTGTGTAGGCATTCAACCTTCACCTCTATGAAGAAAGTTCATGAAAATGAAAATTTTAGTACTGCTGTTTCACGTTCTGTTCATGAACTTTTTTTCATAGCGGCAAATAGAATGGCAACAATTTGCCTGCATGTGACCTTACATAATGATAGTTCAACTGCAAAGTCAGACAAAAGGTTCAGCCTTCTGGAATCCCAGAGGCAAATCAACATTTTCTTCTGAATATTTTTTGTTGATGTTTGACCAATAAATCATTAAAAACATCAATTTTTTCTGAATTTGCTTAACCTTCTGGAATTTAGGATTGCAGGATTCCTACTTTTGTTCGACCTTCGGAAAGTCTTTCAACCAATTTTTAACAAAACTTGCATGCATCACACCAATAATTTTTGGTGGGAGAATGTAACATCTGCACGCAGGCTAGACAATGCTAATGTAATGACCGTCACTGCTACACTACTATTCATTAGTACAATAATTATGTTACTCTTGTTTGCAGGTCAATATGAAGATATGATTAATGAAGCAGAAGAATGCATATCTAGATCAGATGATGCTGAACAACTTGGTGATCTTTTATCAGCATTAAATCTGTGTGTTAATGCAAACAGTAAGTCACCCTTTATCCTCTGATTTTATACTTTATGGACCTAACTTTGTCACAAAAATTCAGATAAAATTGTTAATATTTAAATCTAAATCTAAGGCGAAGTCCAGTGTCCGACAAAAATATGAATCCTTGAATCCTAGATTCCGGAAAGCTAGAGCAAATTCAGAAAAAAATTAATATTTTTATAATTTATTGGTCACAAAAATCAGAAGAAAATGTTGAGATGCCTCTAGGTTTCCAGAAGGCTAAACTTTTTGTCGGACCCTGGCTAAGTAATACCATTATGCCTATTTCAAGAAATTATATCAATCCTCATAAGTTCCTCATAAGGGTTCGATAATTCTTGGACTGAGAGTCCCTGAAGGCTAGCATAAAATCAGAAGGAATGGAAGAAGTAATTGTATCTAATATTTTATAATTAGAACAAAAATCATTTGTTTTATTATATGTTTTATTTTGCAGAATGCTATCGAAATGCATCAAAACTGCAAGATATTTCTGATAGTTTACAGCGTTATGCTGATACTAAGCGCTGGGAAAGTTTCAATCGAACTAAACTATTACGTCAAAAGCTGGATAAGAAAAATGCATCTGTTGATGGCTATGCTTCATCTGATTACGGAAGTTGCAGATCTGACTCATCTGGAAGCCCTGTGGTGTAAGTAGAATACATTGGAAATTGATATTAACCTTGAAAATTTCGCAGTTTAATCAGTTGCAGGAAATCTCAATAAGGACATTCCAAAGTTTTCTTTGCAACTGTAAACAAAATGTCAAATCTGCCAAGATCATTTCAATTTTCAAATATGCTTTTCAAATTTGAGAGAGCTGCATTGCTGACAATGTTTAAAACAGACAAAGATATTTTCAAATTCTTGTTGAGCTCAAACTTCCAATTGCACACAGCATAAATTTCCCCCTACTCCCCGAGTTAAGATAACTTGCCTTATTGATAAGTCAAATTCATTGTAGAATAGAAGGTTCATGCACTACAGATGTTGCCATGTTTCCCTTCAAATTTCATACAGGTATCGATTTTAGTACAGTAGACACAAATAAAATGCAATGCAAGGAACAACTAGTCAGGCCAGATAGTGGTTAGTTTTGATGAACAATTTCTTATGCTATAACCAGTAAATATTAACGAAAGTGTAAAACCATGCACAAATATGTAGGTCTTGTCTCACTTTGTAGCCTGGTGGTGCAAGAGAGATCCTCTTCAGTTTCTAGCCTGCACTGTTCATGATTGACCAAGGAACTAAGTGGAGGCTAACTTCTCTTGAATGATTTTGTCTCAGATTAAGCTTTTAAACTCCATAGAGGCTTATTTCTCTATCAAATAAACATTGCATGTCTATTTGTTTACATTGGTTTATAATAAATATCTTCCTTCAAACTCCTGTACATCTGTTACATATTCCTGGCAAGCCCTGCAAAGGTTACATTTGAAAGACACTGTAGTTGTAATTTGAATAACTGTGGAATAAATGTTTCCTATTCCTTGCTCTCTATTCCCATGGTATATTATGAATTGCATTATCATTTCTGTTAACTTCTCAACAGACCTTACAGTACAGACTTATCAGAACAAGACATAGCTGAATTGTTATCATCTCAACGGAGAAGAGACGAAGAAACCAAATACAACACTCAAGTAAGTGCTACTATTGAGCAGGACTCAAATGGGTATAGAATTGTTGAAATTTCCTATCAACAGTGTTATTGTGAAAATAGCAAGCATTCTGTATATTATTTTGAACAAATTATCAAAATATAATAAAAACCACATCCTTATTAAAGGTGTTTTGGTAATATTTTTAAAACATTTTTCCATTGAACCATCCCTGTATGTAAATGCCACCTGTTGACAGAGTCGGACAAAAGGTAGGGCCTTTCGGAATCTTGAAACATTTTCAACATTTTCTTCTGAATTCTTTGTTGAGATTTAGCCTATAAATCAGAAAATTATTAACCTTCTTCGTAATTTTCTTTAGCCTTCCGGGATCTAGGATCCAAGGATCCCCACTTTTGTCCGACTCTGCTAACCTGTATATAGCAGCCATCTATGAGATGCTGATCCATTGACCACTGTTTTAGACATACCTGGGTAGTGGGTACCAAGAGTGACCACTAAAGACGGGTGACTACTGCATAAAGGTGGCCGGCCGCTATAACAGGTTTCACTGTATTTGTTTCACTTTACTTATGTCATTTTTGATGCTCATATTGTTTGGTTTTTACTGTAGACTCGATCAAATGATTCTCGGGAAAGAGAACCACCATCAACTGACATTGATTTATCTTACTCAGTGTACCGGGAATTACCTCGAAAAAGTTCCCCGAAACTTTCACAAACAAGAAAGCAGCATAAAGTGGTAGAAAGACGTCCTAGCATATCTGAAATTGAAGCACTGGATTCACTGTTACAAGACTTTGATTCAAATAGTTTAAATTCACCCAAAGACTACCATGATACTTATCATCATACACGGAGGGATCAAAGAAATCAGCAACCTATACTTCAATGGGTAAATGATAACAAGCAGGGCAGCTACACCAAAGGCTCTGATGAAACAGTTAGAAATCGGCAACGTGCTGTATCAGAACAATGGACTCGAATCCCTGTTCAAACACATGGGTACAATTCCAGACGAAGTAGTAGTGGGCCACCGCCGCCACCAACGTATGATGAAGTGGTTTTAGGTAATTTTACAAATCAACAAGAGCGTGTTATTAATCGACAAAGCCATTCGATTGGTAATTTATCAAAGACACGATTCACAGATATACAACGTCATGTTGATCGATTAAATGAACGTAGTTTATCATGTTGTGAGCAATGTGGTCAAAGAATTGATGGGGGAAGAGTGTTTTGTCAAAGATGTCGATCAGATTATGTTTAGAATAGCCTACACATTATTTACAATTGCTTCTAATAATTATAATGCAAATTAGCTTGTGCTACTCTTGCATCCACATCGTACATTCATCCTTTCGAATATATTCTCTAGACAATTTTGAAATACTGCCAACAATATTACACCATCAGTATGCTGTACAATATTGGTGTACGTACTATTTTGACTGATGTCTTTAAATAGAGAAGAACTTTGTTAGAAATATCCCACTCAAGTTTTACTTGATTGTAAATATGTAAATTACTGCAGTCACAAATATAAATTATATTTTTATTTACCTTTTTGAATACAGCATAGTAAATATTATTACACAATTAATTATCTATAATTTTGTTTTGGATTTCAAGCAAGAAATCTTGTGTGACAGTATTGCATGTATTGTAGATAATTCAGTTTGTTTTTCGTAGCATCCCAATTATTTGGAGTTATGTGAATATAGCATCAGGGGAACCAGGCTTATTTAGTTTCCCAAATACATGAAATTCTCAACCGCGGAGGCGTCCTCATTCAGGCTGTATATGACATCATAGTGTTACGTTTCACGAGATAGTTCTACAATTTTAGAGTACAACTTCCAGCAAAGTGTCCCAAGGACCTTCTTTTTGCACTCTTGTTAGGGCCTTAGACTTAGTATAGTGGTTAGCTTTTACTTGTTCAATTTGGATCTTGGTCCACCGGGCTCAAGTCCAATCCCTGTCAGAGTCTATGATGATTTTTTCGCACAAAACTACACCCGCATACCCGCTGTCTTTCATTCTTGTGATGCTTGAATATCCTCAATTAGCAAGATATAGCGAAATTTGTGACATTGTTAGTGAGTATATACAATTGTTGCTGATTTATAATTTACTAAATATTCTGACTTTATGGAGGTATGACCCCACCTCAGTCCCTCTTTGAACCCCAATGTTACATTACATCCGTTCATGATCACCAAAAACATAAATTATGCAATACGGAAATGAGCCCTGAGACGACTTCCGTTTGAATTGATTGCTTGAGGCAAAAACAACTCCATATTTCAGTTGAAGCAGGATATAAAGATCAACTCATTTGCCGCAAGTAACGAACTCAACGTGCAGTTTAACACGATTATGATTATATTTTAGAGAAAACAATCATTTTGGTATAGTATTTGAACAAGAATCCAAGTTAAAATTCAAAATGTTGTCTTCATTCATGTTTATCAACTTTTTCTACGCATTTCTTCTTTTATATGCTTCGTCTGACGATCATTTAGTTTTTGGAGATTTATTTACTGCTGTAGCTGAAATGGAAAACCTTGTTATACTAGAAAAAAATCTCGCTACATCTTTACAAGCTTATATTGAAGCAGAAAAAGTCAGATTAAATGATTTATCGAGTCTACTAACAACTGTCAATGACATACACGAATCGATAGACGAGAACGAACCTTCCAAATTTCTAGGAAATCCTATCAATAGTTATTTACTACTGAAACGTTTTTCAAGCGATTGGGCAAACCTTGGAGATTATTTAGAAAAAGATTATTCCGAAGGTGAGTCTTCCTCGAAATATTATTTCGGATTATTAATTTTGGTAATTTTATGCTATAATCTTTGCAATTTATCAAGAATTAAAAAATGCCCAAGCACGTTGCATTTATTTATTGATGTTCTGCTATTTCATTGTGTGTGTAGATTAATCGATTTAGATGATTGTTTTGCTGTGTAATTAAATGATTGACATATTAATTGGCATCAATATGATGAAGCGCAGATTTAAATCAATGCAGAAAATACCATATAGCTTCATTCAAATCATGGAGTGAATAGGTAGAAGGCTTAGGTCAGAATGCTAAATATAAAAATATCCACAGCACATGGCACCCCATTATATGTATATTATTTGTTTTTGGATTCAATTACCAATGCTTTCCTCCTAATACATTTCATTCATTCCTCAATTTGATGCGATTCGAAATGAATTTCAAAAGAAATATTTCATCCAAATTAGTTTCAGTGATTAATTGTTAATATTCATATCACTTCTGTTGGTCCATCGCCATGACTACAAATATCTCGGATTGGTGATTTGCATATTCCTTAGAGTCTGGCAAACTTCATGCTCATTGTTCAATTTGAAGACGATTCCTTGCATTCTTATTGCATAAATGCATACCAATACATTTGGTTAGAATTTGACAGAGTATTGGCAGATAGCCTACCTAAACAAAAATGTTGCGATTTGAAATAAACAAATAAATTATGTTCAGCAACAACTATTTGCAATATGATTTTTGTAGAGAACGAGCAATTATTTTATACATAGCAGTAGACCAAATCTGAATCGCTGCTGATGTTACCATGTAGACAACTCATGTTGCCATGGAAATTTACTTACTCAGTATCCTCGGACTCATGGGTTTACAATTGACACACACCAATGAATGGCCAATACTCGCACAATTAAATTTCAATATGACCAACTTATCAATTTATTTGAGAGTTCCTAAAGGCTGCAATTCTCCAATCAGGGAGGATTTTCAAATGCCCAAATCCCGTTCGCATAAATCTCTGGTTTCATATTTCTGATTTTGTTCGTTTTGAACCTAAGAACACAAATAATTCCTTCTATAGCAAAAAATATTACTTCTTTCATATTTTTTATCCATTTCACACAGAAATATTGATTTTATCTATAGATCTTTCAAAAAAATATAGATGAAAACATATGTTCAAAAATTTGCATTTCACTAGTAGCAGTATAGGCCTAGACAGTCACATGACAGGAATGTGCCGTCCCTCTTAACGCTATTAAAAAGGTTGATTTTCAATTTCGTTGCATAGGACCCCCCATTTTTACTTGCATTGCACTGGCCGATGCTGGAAGCTCTTTAGGCCTACTTGACCTAGTGTAATTATTGCAACCAGTCAGATACTTTTAAAATTTTGAAATCATCTTCTTCCTTGTTCCGGCCAGGACACTGCATTCTTCACCAGTTATCGCCATTTGCTTCTTTCGCAAGTCGTTTCACGCCATCTCTCTTTACAATTTACAATTTACAGTTGATGTATTATTCTAAGATTTTAAATCGATCTTAAATATTTTTATAATGAATTGAGGCATCGCATTGTGGTATCATGACTATGTGACGACATAAGCATTAAAAGACAAACAATGACACGTTCATAGTTGAGACAGAACTAACTTCTATTGACCTTAAATCCACTATAAGTAGGCCTACTAAATATATGAACAAGGTTTACATTGAATACAATGTTTCTTTCAAAGTAACTTCCCAACAAGACTGTCAGAGCTTATTTTAAATTAATTATTTATTTTATTTTGTCAAAACATGACAGGTCCTAAAGTCCATTTCGTTATCCTGCTCTCTTGCTTTTAAAATGAAGCAGGCTATGTTTGCTCAAACGTATTTAATTGTTGTTGTTACAGATATCGTCGCTTACCTTGATTCAACGAAAGCATATTTTCCAAATGTTGAAGATTATGAAGGTGCAATGACTGCCATATTACGTTTACAAGACACTTATCATTTATCAGCAAGTAGACTTGCCAATGGTAGTATACCAGGCACTAATGACAATAATAAACTTCCTATCAAAGATATATTTGCTCTTGGTAAACATGCCTACACTATTAAAGATTGGTATAATACCAAAGGGTGGATGGATGTCGCATTGAACAGATTAAAGGATGAATCAGTTATAAATAATGTAAAGAAATTTGATGTGTTAGATCATCTAGCTATTGCGGAATATTGGGTGAGCAAAATTTTCATTCAAATTTTTCGTTGTTAACTTGAACTTCAAAGTGCTTTTCCTCAAATTTTCATTGTTTTGTGATGACTGATGAACAATAATTTCCGTTACCGTAAATAAGATTCCTCTTAATAACTCAACTCAATCTGTGTAATGTTTTATTTCTCTAGAGAGGTGACCTCCACCGCGCTGCATTGATCACCGATGAGATGGTGAGACTAAGTAAGTAATTGTATTTAATTCCTTTCAATACTAACTAAGAATAACTATGCCAATAACAGAAGTCTCAAGACTGAGAACAACTTCCTACTGATAACCATTTAAATAACTCACCTTCTTAAATTTCATTAACTGACATCTGATGAGGATTTATGGGGTCCTTGTCTTGAAGGACACACAATTCAAAATCTGGTTTTGCGTCTGGGATGAAGGTGGTTAGGCTACTAGTGATGGTGCTAAATTTAAGCATCTCCTCAAGAATCAAATGCATGTCAATAACACATTTAATTAATTTTTACTCACTTATATATATATTATTCTCTCTGTAAATAATTCTCTTTTCTGCTATAACTTATTATAACCTGTTATTTATATTTTGCTTATTATGTACAATCCTGTGAAAAAAAGCTCCAAGCTTATCGGGTGCTGAATAAATGATGATGATGATGATGATGATGCTAAAGCCCTAGATATCCAAAAGTGAAAAGCAACATAATGTCTTCAGATAATTTTATAGATGAAACATTTCTTGATCATTCTAAATAATAAAACCAGTGTGATTTCACCGAGGCATGTCATCACTGCAAATCTTAAAAATCTTAATCTTACTGAAAACCTACTGAAATTATGGAAAATTCAGAAGATTTTAAATTTCAACCACGAAATTCTCAGTAGGTTTTCAGTAGCGATTCAGTATTTCCACGATTCATGGTGTCAACAATTTCATATTTTCTCTTAAAGTAAAGTAATGTAGACGGTGTCGCCCTACGGAAGGCACCCGTACCACTCCCCTATTTCTAGAGGAGTGGCTCTTTTCGCTAAGAGCAATGGTTTTAAACGCTCTTTACTGATCTCAGCCGCGACACTGCAGATCAATTTCAACAGAGTTCATAGCAGATAGGTCTCGATTGTCAATGCGCAACGATGCGCCGCAGCTACTCACAATGCAATTCCCTCTGGACCATTCCATCCGCCATCCTCAGATGGTACTCATTTGATGTTTCTGATAAAGTCAAGGCTGAGTTGACCATATTTTCTCTTAGCTTAGTTAAAGCCGGGCTACTTATAAAAGTAGATTGATATCATCGTTTAATAATTTTATACAGAGCCTAGCGATCAGAGGGTAATTGGTAACCGGGAATATTACCGCGAAGAACTGAGAAAGTCAGAAAACACAGGTCAATTAGGAGATACAGGAACAATTGATAACACTGAACAATACTTCAAGAAAACTGTTAAACGTAGTCCAAGTAAAAGTGATGAATGGACAGGTAGAACACATCGTGATAGTTATGAAAAGTTATGCCGTGGTGAAACACGAAAGTTGGTGAGTGACAAATGTTGTTAGCCAATAAAAAATTTAATTCCCCATTTTGGTACGTTGAGGTTTACTGTACTGGAATTGTTTATTTTTTCAGTCTAGAAGGGAATCTGCTCAACTGTTTTGTTGGTATGAAAGTAAGAATCCAGTGTTGATTCTTAAGCCAATGGGAATAGAAAGAGTGTGGGTCAAACCAGAGATATTATTTTTTAGAAAGTTCATGAGTGATGCTGAAATTAAAACAATCAAGGAACTTGCCAAGCCAAAGGTTTGTATTCAGTCATTACAATAACAAATTTAAAGCCTATTCAAGATTCAAATCTGGTTTGCAAAAGGATAGCAAAATTCAATAGGAAATGCTAAATACTGGATTTGAAGCTGAAATTTGAAAAATTTGATAGTATCCTAAAATTTCGATTTTATGATTTTTTGTTATTAAAATTACTCAAAAATTTATCTGAAAAGTTGAGGTTTGCCGAAGGTAAAACATTTTGTCGGACCATGACAGAGGAAACTCGATATGTTCTCTAATTGAGTCTGTGATCAGCAAAATGTAATAATTTGATATGTATTTACTGACACCAAAACCTTGAACAACATTTCACAGCATATTAATAGCTTTCTCACATTTTAATATCGTGGATGTTTTCATGGTTTTCAAACTATTTAGGTATGATTTAAAAAATTTGTCGTTGCCCCCGAGAAAATTTTTGGGATTAGGCCTACAATCGTCATGAAGGCCTCTCGTGGCAACTTTTAAGAGTATATTTAAAATTTTAATTAAGAAATTGGAAAACAGACATTTTCAAAATATGATTTGTGATTCTGTATACAGTTTGTACACATGACCCTTCACTTTCATGTGCAAAATATGTTTATTTAATATATCATCATTAACAATACATAATAAAGCAAGCCACGTTCACACAATTTTACACATGTTATTACGAAGATCTACAAAGGTACAATCACCACAATGTTTATTAAATTGGCTGCTTTTCGTCATTTCAGAACTGAAAAGCTTAAAATATCAAACAAAAAATTTCATAATTTATTTTAATAAGCTGATTTATTTATTTAAAAGAATGAGCATTATTTGAAAAAAACAGATGAAATTTCCCCCAAAGCAGAAGAAGACCCTAAAGTGTGGGGGGGTGTATCCAATGCGAGGGGTTGAGAGCGCTGTTTTAGTCAACTACATTTAGATATATAGCATTTAATTTCTGTAAAGTTTTGGTTTTTCTGTTCATCATTCAAACCTTCAGAAACACATGCCTTGTTAAATGATTGTCTTATGTTTAAATGAAAATGTTATTTTGTTCTATTTTGTAGTTAATGAGAGCTACAATCCAAGATCCAGTCACTGGTCAATTACGTCACGCTGACTATAGAATTAGTAAGAGGTTAGTTCAACTTAGTTGTTTAGATTATTGAAAAACTAATTCTAAGTCATTGTTTACAATAAAACAGACTATTGTTTTCCCTCATCTTTAATGTCTGTATAAATTGTCAGGCAAATGTTTTTTCCTACCAGAAACCTGATTCAAAAACCTTCAGAAAACTTTTCACATGAAAAGTTCCTTATAACATTTCCATCTGTAATTTGAGGATAAAATAATTAAAGTGAAAAAAAAGTACAAAAATCAGTTTTTTTTTCCGAATTTTGGTGAATCTTGCCGAAACCTATTGACTGTGTTTTATCTAGGATCTCTTTTTGGCTGTCTGTCTTGTGGTTGCTGTTGCATTGCTACTGGACTGGATATTATAGACATAATGTGCGATGATATTAAGGCATTAAGACTTATGTAGGTATGTGTAAAGATTTCATATCTATTGAGTTATTTATTTTCTGCTAGCGCTTGGTTGAAAGATAACACTGATAAAGTTGTTAATGGCATCAGTCGTAGAATTGAGCAGATTACTGGATTAACTTGTGAAACTGCTGAAGAATTGCAGGTTTGTGTCACAGCTTATAGATTATGTATTAATATAGATTATCTAGTTTTATTTATTTAACGATTTTCAGAGTGAGAAGGTAGCTTCTAGGAGGGAGCTTTTTCAGTTCTTTTAAACATCACAGTGATTAACATCACATCTGCTCAAATCAAATTCATATTTCAAATGACAGCAAATGACAGCTTGCATGTTTAATGCTGGAAATTCTAATTCTGTGAATGTACAAATTTAAATGCGTTATTTTTCTAGATTGCTAATTATGGAATTGGTGGACATTACGAACCTCATTTTGATTTTGCAAGGGTAAGCAAATTTACAAGGACATCCTGTACAAGTTACAGTCAAGCTTGTATATAACAGCCATCTATGAGAGGTATCACTATACGAGGGTTGATTCAGTAGAAAATACTGCTTCAGTTCAGACATATTTAGAATGACCGCTATAGTCAGGTGGCTGGTGTATGGAATTGACCATTATAACAGGTTTGACTGTAGCCACAATCACAGCATCAGTAGATTGTCTGTCTGGTTTGACCAATAAGATTTATATAAACAGCCAATATTCTATCAATTTATTGACATTTTCTAAAGCTTTGTTGCGGTGTAATAAATGATCTGTTGCCCCCTTAAATGAGAATTAGTAACCTAGGGATACAATTTGTGTACTGCACAGTGAAACCTGTATATAACATCCAGCTACAAGAGGTAGATAAATTGACTGCTATAGACATGTGGCCTCTATATACAGGTTTGATTCGATAGAAAATACTATTTTAGACATTGCAAGAGTGACCACTATTGACAGGTGGACGCTGTATAGAGGTGACCGTTATAACAGGTTTGACTGTATTATATTGCATGATGCTTCTTAGTGATATAATTGGGTATAATTGTGTGGTTTTCTAAATTATTCAGGAAGAAGAAGATGCATTTACTGAACTTGGTGTTGGAAATCGAATTGCAACTGTTTTAACTTATGTAAGAACATTCACCTAGCTATAAGGGGGAGGGTGTCTACACAAGGATAAGATGGTTCATCCAAGAATGTGAGGCAACACATTTTAGTGAGATAGAGATCTACTATTATTCTCTATCGTTGTAGTGTGGTGCATTTATATTTTTCTGGGCTAACCTACTCAGGTGGCTACTGGCTACTACCGATTAAAATTTATCAAAATATCCTAGATTTCAGACTATTTTTGGAATTTGAATTCTCATGTCTGAAGCTAGTAGCTTTTTTTCACCGGTGTGGTTGTTTAATTGATTACTCGTGTGTGAGTTTTAATGGCTGGATGCTCTTCCTGACGCCACAACCAATAGTGCCTCTGTCAGGGATGGAACCCAAGACCCTGCGGGCCAAGGTCCAATGCCCTAACCACTACACTAAGTTTAATAGGATTTAGATTATCAGCCATCATCGGTACTGCTAAGAAAGACAAGGAACTACTGACTTTGATATAAGATCATAAAATCTAGGAATATTTCAACGTCAGATTAGAATACAGATTACTTCAAATTATACAGATACTATTAAATGGCAACATTCTGTGTGACTGCTTTTTGAATACGTTTCAAAATACGCTTTCTGAGCTAGATTCAAATCAATTCAATTCTTTTGAGAATAATTTGTTTAATGGAAACGACCTTTTGAAATATTGAAAAGCTACCGTGTCTACACAAACGGCCTGCCTTTCCCATGATAAATTATTGATGATCAAAATTTCCCATTTGATATATCTATAAGAGATTATTACATATTGAATATCATCTTCTTATATTGTCTCTTTATATTGCTGCATTATGCATTATCTGCTACGATAGAAAAAAAAAATTTATTTGTGTAGGCATTCAACCTTCACCTCTATGAAGAAAGTTCATGAAAATGAAAATTTTAGTACTGCTGTTTCACGTTCTGTTCATGAACTTTTTTTCATAGCGGCAAATAGAATGGCAACAATTTGCCTGCATGTGACCTTACATAATGATAGTTCAACTGCAAAGTCAGACAAAAGGTTCAGCCTTCTGGAATCCCAGAGGCAAATCAACATTTTCTTCTGAATATTTTTTGTTGATGTTTGACCAATAAATCATTAAAAACATCAATTTTTTCTGAATTTGCTTAACCTTCTGGAATTTAGGATTGCAGGATTCCTACTTTTGTTCGACCTTCGGAAAGTCTTTCAACCAATTTTTAACAAAACTTGCATGCATCACACCAATAATTTTTGGTGGGAGAATGTAACATCTGCACGCAGGCTAGACAATGCTAATGTAATGACCGTCACTGCTACACTACTATTCATTAGTACAATAATTATGTTACTCTTGTTTGCAGGTCAATATGAAGATATGATTAATGAAGCAGAAGAATGCATATCTAGATCAGATGATGCTGAACAACTTGGTGATCTTTTATCAGCATTAAATCTGTGTGTTAATGCAAACAGTAAGTCACCCTTTATCCTCTGATTTTATACTTTATGGACCTAACTTTGTCACAAAAATTCAGATAAAATTGTTAATATTTAAATCTAAATCTAAGGCGAAGTCCAGTGTCCGACAAAAATATGAATCCTTGAATCCTAGATTCCGGAAAGCTAGAGCAAATTCAGAAAAAAATTAATATTTTTATAATTTATTGGTCACAAAAATCAGAAGAAAATGTTGAGATGCCTCTAGGTTTCCAGAAGGCTAAACTTTTTGTCGGACCCTGGCTAAGTAATACCATTATGCCTATTTCAAGAAATTATATCAATCCTCATAAGTTCCTCATAAGGGTTCGATAATTCTTGGACTGAGAGTCCCTGAAGGCTAGCATAAAATCAGAAGGAATGGAAGAAGTAATTGTATCTAATATTTTATAATTAGAACAAAAATCATTTGTTTTATTATATGTTTTATTTTGCAGAATGCTATCGAAATGCATCAAAACTGCAAGATATTTCTGATAGTTTACAGCGTTATGCTGATACTAAGCGCTGGGAAAGTTTCAATCGAACTAAACTATTACGTCAAAAGCTGGATAAGAAAAATGCATCTGTTGATGGCTATGCTTCATCTGATTACGGAAGTTGCAGATCTGACTCATCTGGAAGCCCTGTGGTGTAAGTAGAATACATTGGAAATTGATATTAACCTTGAAAATTTCGCAGTTTAATCAGTTGCAGGAAATCTCAATAAGGACATTCCAAAGTTTTCTTTGCAACTGTAAACAAAATGTCAAATCTGCCAAGATCATTTCAATTTTCAAATATGCTTTTCAAATTTGAGAGAGCTGCATTGCTGACAATGTTTAAAACAGACAAAGATATTTTCAAATTCTTGTTGAGCTCAAACTTCCAATTGCACACAGCATAAATTTCCCCCTACTCCCCGAGTTAAGATAACTTGCCTTATTGATAAGTCAAATTCATTGTAGAATAGAAGGTTCATGCACTACAGATGTTGCCATGTTTCCCTTCAAATTTCATACAGGTATCGATTTTAGTACAGTAGACACAAATAAAATGCAATGCAAGGAACAACTAGTCAGGCCAGATAGTGGTTAGTTTTGATGAACAATTTCTTATGCTATAACCAGTAAATATTAACGAAAGTGTAAAACCATGCACAAATATGTAGGTCTTGTCTCACTTTGTAGCCTGGTGGTGCAAGAGAGATCCTCTTCAGTTTCTAGCCTGCACTGTTCATGATTGACCAAGGAACTAAGTGGAGGCTAACTTCTCTTGAATGATTTTGTCTCAGATTAAGCTTTTAAACTCCATAGAGGCTTATTTCTCTATCAAATAAACATTGCATGTCTATTTGTTTACATTGGTTTATAATAAATATCTTCCTTCAAACTCCTGTACATCTGTTACATATTCCTGGCAAGCCCTGCAAAGGTTACATTTGAAAGACACTGTAGTTGTAATTTGAATAACTGTGGAATAAATGTTTCCTATTCCTTGCTCTCTATTCCCATGGTATATTATGAATTGCATTATCATTTCTGTTAACTTCTCAACAGACCTTACAGTACAGACTTATCAGAACAAGACATAGCTGAATTGTTATCATCTCAACGGAGAAGAGACGAAGAAACCAAATACAACACTCAAGTAAGTGCTACTATTGAGCAGGACTCAAATGGGTATAGAATTGTTGAAATTTCCTATCAACAGTGTTATTGTGAAAATAGCAAGCATTCTGTATATTATTTTGAACAAATTATCAAAATATAATAAAAACCACATCCTTATTAAAGGTGTTTTGGTAATATTTTTAAAACATTTTTCCATTGAACCATCCCTGTATGTAAATGCCACCTGTTGACAGAGTCGGACAAAAGGTAGGGCCTTTCGGAATCTTGAAACATTTTCAACATTTTCTTCTGAATTCTTTGTTGAGATTTAGCCTATAAATCAGAAAATTATTAACCTTCTTCGTAATTTTCTTTAGCCTTCCGGGATCTAGGATCCAAGGATCCCCACTTTTGTCCGACTCTGCTAACCTGTATATAGCAGCCATCTATGAGATGCTGATCCATTGACCACTGTTTTAGACATACCTGGGTAGTGGGTACCAAGAGTGACCACTAAAGACGGGTGACTACTGCATAAAGGTGGCCGGCCGCTATAACAGGTTTCACTGTATTTGTTTCACTTTACTTATGTCATTTTTGATGCTCATATTGTTTGGTTTTTACTGTAGACTCGATCAAATGATTCTCGGGAAAGAGAACCACCATCAACTGACATTGATTTATCTTACTCAGTGTACCGGGAATTACCTCGAAAAAGTTCCCCGAAACTTTCACAAACAAGAAAGCAGCATAAAGTGGTAGAAAGACGTCCTAGCATATCTGAAATTGAAGCACTGGATTCACTGTTACAAGACTTTGATTCAAATAGTTTAAATTCACCCAAAGACTACCATGATACTTATCATCATACACGGAGGGATCAAAGAAATCAGCAACCTATACTTCAATGGGTAAATGATAACAAGCAGGGCAGCTACACCAAAGGCTCTGATGAAACAGTTAGAAATCGGCAACGTGCTGTATCAGAACAATGGACTCGAATCCCTGTTCAAACACATGGGTACAATTCCAGACGAAGTAGTAGTGGGCCACCGCCGCCACCAACGTATGATGAAGTGGTTTTAGGTAATTTTACAAATCAACAAGAGCGTGTTATTAATCGACAAAGCCATTCGATTGGTAATTTATCAAAGACACGATTCACAGATATACAACGTCATGTTGATCGATTAAATGAACGTAGTTTATCATGTTGTGAGCAATGTGGTCAAAGAATTGATGGGGGAAGAGTGTTTTGTCAAAGATGTCGATCAGATTATGTTTAGAATAGCCTACACATTATTTACAATTGCTTCTAATAATTATAATGCAAATTAGCTTGTGCTACTCTTGCATCCACATCGTACATTCATCCTTTCGAATATATTCTCTAGACAATTTTGAAATACTGCCAACAATATTACACCATCAGTATGCTGTACAATATTGGTGTACGTACTATTTTGACTGATGTCTTTAAATAGAGAAGAACTTTGTTAGAAATATCCCACTCAAGTTTTACTTGATTGTAAATATGTAAATTACTGCAGTCACAAATATAAATTATATTTTTATTTACCTTTTTGAATACAGCATAGTAAATATTATTACACAATTAATTATCTATAATTTTGTTTTGGATTTCAAGCAAGAAATCTTGTGTGACAGTATTGCATGTATTGTAGATAATTCAGTTTGTTTTTCGTAGCATCCCAATTATTTGGAGTTATGTGAATATAGCATCAGGGGAACCAGGCTTATTTAGTTTCCCAAATACATGAAATTCTCAACCGCGGAGGCGTCCTCATTCAGGCTGTATATGACATCATAGTGTTACGTTTCACGAGATAGTTCTACAATTTTAGAGTACAACTTCCAGCAAAGTGTCCCAAGGACCTTCTTTTTGCACTCTTGTTAGGGCCTTAGACTTAGTATAGTGGTTAGCTTTTACTTGTTCAATTTGGATCTTGGTCCACCGGGCTCAAGTCCAATCCCTGTCAGAGTCTATGATGATTTTTTCGCACAAAACTACACCCGCATACCCGCTGTCTTTCATTCTTGTGATGCTTGAATATCCTCAATTAGCAAGATATAGCGAAATTTGTGACATTGTTAGTGAGTATATACAATTGTTGCTGATTTATAATTTACTAAATATTCTGACTTTATGGAGGTATGACCCCACCTCAGTCCCTCTTTGAACCCCAATGTTACATTACATCCGTTCATGATCACCAAAAACATAAATTATGCAATACGGAAATGAGCCCTGAGACGACTTCCGTTTGAATTGATTGCTTGAGGCAAAAACAACTCCATATTTCAGTTGAAGCAGGATATAAAGATCAACTCATTTGCCGCAAGTAACGAACTCAACGTGCAGTTTAACACGATTATGATTATATTTTAGAGAAAACAATCATTTTGGTATAGTATTTGAACAAGAATCCAAGTTAAAATTCAAAATGTTGTCTTCATTCATGTTTATCAACTTTTTCTACGCATTTCTTCTTTTATATGCTTCGTCTGACGATCATTTAGTTTTTGGAGATTTATTTACTGCTGTAGCTGAAATGGAAAACCTTGTTATACTAGAAAAAAATCTCGCTACATCTTTACAAGCTTATATTGAAGCAGAAAAAGTCAGATTAAATGATTTATCGAGTCTACTAACAACTGTCAATGACATACACGAATCGATAGACGAGAACGAACCTTCCAAATTTCTAGGAAATCCTATCAATAGTTATTTACTACTGAAACGTTTTTCAAGCGATTGGGCAAACCTTGGAGATTATTTAGAAAAAGATTATTCCGAAGGTGAGTCTTCCTCGAAATATTATTTCGGATTATTAATTTTGGTAATTTTATGCTATAATCTTTGCAATTTATCAAGAATTAAAAAATGCCCAAGCACGTTGCATTTATTTATTGATGTTCTGCTATTTCATTGTGTGTGTAGATTAATCGATTTAGATGATTGTTTTGCTGTGTAATTAAATGATTGACATATTAATTGGCATCAATATGATGAAGCGCAGATTTAAATCAATGCAGAAAATACCATATAGCTTCATTCAAATCATGGAGTGAATAGGTAGAAGGCTTAGGTCAGAATGCTAAATATAAAAATATCCACAGCACATGGCACCCCATTATATGTATATTATTTGTTTTTGGATTCAATTACCAATGCTTTCCTCCTAATACATTTCATTCATTCCTCAATTTGATGCGATTCGAAATGAATTTCAAAAGAAATATTTCATCCAAATTAGTTTCAGTGATTAATTGTTAATATTCATATCACTTCTGTTGGTCCATCGCCATGACTACAAATATCTCGGATTGGTGATTTGCATATTCCTTAGAGTCTGGCAAACTTCATGCTCATTGTTCAATTTGAAGACGATTCCTTGCATTCTTATTGCATAAATGCATACCAATACATTTGGTTAGAATTTGACAGAGTATTGGCAGATAGCCTACCTAAACAAAAATGTTGCGATTTGAAATAAACAAATAAATTATGTTCAGCAACAACTATTTGCAATATGATTTTTGTAGAGAACGAGCAATTATTTTATACATAGCAGTAGACCAAATCTGAATCGCTGCTGATGTTACCATGTAGACAACTCATGTTGCCATGGAAATTTACTTACTCAGTATCCTCGGACTCATGGGTTTACAATTGACACACACCAATGAATGGCCAATACTCGCACAATTAAATTTCAATATGACCAACTTATCAATTTATTTGAGAGTTCCTAAAGGCTGCAATTCTCCAATCAGGGAGGATTTTCAAATGCCCAAATCCCGTTCGCATAAATCTCTGGTTTCATATTTCTGATTTTGTTCGTTTTGAACCTAAGAACACAAATAATTCCTTCTATAGCAAAAAATATTACTTCTTTCATATTTTTTATCCATTTCACACAGAAATATTGATTTTATCTATAGATCTTTCAAAAAAATATAGATGAAAACATATGTTCAAAAATTTGCATTTCACTAGTAGCAGTATAGGCCTAGACAGTCACATGACAGGAATGTGCCGTCCCTCTTAACGCTATTAAAAAGGTTGATTTTCAATTTCGTTGCATAGGACCCCCCATTTTTACTTGCATTGCACTGGCCGATGCTGGAAGCTCTTTAGGCCTACTTGACCTAGTGTAATTATTGCAACCAGTCAGATACTTTTAAAATTTTGAAATCATCTTCTTCCTTGTTCCGGCCAGGACACTGCATTCTTCACCAGTTATCGCCATTTGCTTCTTTCGCAAGTCGTTTCACGCCATCTCTCTTTACAATTTACAATTTACAGTTGATGTATTATTCTAAGATTTTAAATCGATCTTAAATATTTTTATAATGAATTGAGGCATCGCATTGTGGTATCATGACTATGTGACGACATAAGCATTAAAAGACAAACAATGACACGTTCATAGTTGAGACAGAACTAACTTCTATTGACCTTAAATCCACTATAAGTAGGCCTACTAAATATATGAACAAGGTTTACATTGAATACAATGTTTCTTTCAAAGTAACTTCCCAACAAGACTGTCAGAGCTTATTTTAAATTAATTATTTATTTTATTTTGTCAAAACATGACAGGTCCTAAAGTCCATTTCGTTATCCTGCTCTCTTGCTTTTAAAATGAAGCAGGCTATGTTTGCTCAAACGTATTTAATTGTTGTTGTTACAGATATCGTCGCTTACCTTGATTCAACGAAAGCATATTTTCCAAATGTTGAAGATTATGAAGGTGCAATGACTGCCATATTACGTTTACAAGACACTTATCATTTATCAGCAAGTAGACTTGCCAATGGTAGTATACCAGGCACTAATGACAATAATAAACTTCCTATCAAAGATATATTTGCTCTTGGTAAACATGCCTACACTATTAAAGATTGGTATAATACCAAAGGGTGGATGGATGTCGCATTGAACAGATTAAAGGATGAATCAGTTATAAATAATGTAAAGAAATTTGATGTGTTAGATCATCTAGCTATTGCGGAATATTGGGTGAGCAAAATTTTCATTCAAATTTTTCGTTGTTAACTTGAACTTCAAAGTGCTTTTCCTCAAATTTTCATTGTTTTGTGATGACTGATGAACAATAATTTCCGTTACCGTAAATAAGATTCCTCTTAATAACTCAACTCAATCTGTGTAATGTTTTATTTCTCTAGAGAGGTGACCTCCACCGCGCTGCATTGATCACCGATGAGATGGTGAGACTAAGTAAGTAATTGTATTTAATTCCTTTCAATACTAACTAAGAATAACTATGCCAATAACAGAAGTCTCAAGACTGAGAACAACTTCCTACTGATAACCATTTAAATAACTCACCTTCTTAAATTTCATTAACTGACATCTGATGAGGATTTATGGGGTCCTTGTCTTGAAGGACACACAATTCAAAATCTGGTTTTGCGTCTGGGATGAAGGTGGTTAGGCTACTAGTGATGGTGCTAAATTTAAGCATCTCCTCAAGAATCAAATGCATGTCAATAACACATTTAATTAATTTTTACTCACTTATATATATATTATTCTCTCTGTAAATAATTCTCTTTTCTGCTATAACTTATTATAACCTGTTATTTATATTTTGCTTATTATGTACAATCCTGTGAAAAAAAGCTCCAAGCTTATCGGGTGCTGAATAAATGATGATGATGATGATGATGATGCTAAAGCCCTAGATATCCAAAAGTGAAAAGCAACATAATGTCTTCAGATAATTTTATAGATGAAACATTTCTTGATCATTCTAAATAATAAAACCAGTGTGATTTCACCGAGGCATGTCATCACTGCAAATCTTAAAAATCTTAATCTTACTGAAAACCTACTGAAATTATGGAAAATTCAGAAGATTTTAAATTTCAACCACGAAATTCTCAGTAGGTTTTCAGTAGCGATTCAGTATTTCCACGATTCATGGTGTCAACAATTTCATATTTTCTCTTAAAGTAAAGTAATGTAGACGGTGTCGCCCTACGGAAGGCACCCGTACCACTCCCCTATTTCTAGAGGAGTGGCTCTTTTCGCTAAGAGCAATGGTTTTAAACGCTCTTTACTGATCTCAGCCGCGACACTGCAGATCAATTTCAACAGAGTTCATAGCAGATAGGTCTCGATTGTCAATGCGCAACGATGCGCCGCAGCTACTCACAATGCAATTCCCTCTGGACCATTCCATCCGCCATCCTCAGATGGTACTCATTTGATGTTTCTGATAAAGTCAAGGCTGAGTTGACCATATTTTCTCTTAGCTTAGTTAAAGCCGGGCTACTTATAAAAGTAGATTGATATCATCGTTTAATAATTTTATACAGAGCCTAGCGATCAGAGGGTAATTGGTAACCGGGAATATTACCGCGAAGAACTGAGAAAGTCAGAAAACACAGGTCAATTAGGAGATACAGGAACAATTGATAACACTGAACAATACTTCAAGAAAACTGTTAAACGTAGTCCAAGTAAAAGTGATGAATGGACAGGTAGAACACATCGTGATAGTTATGAAAAGTTATGCCGTGGTGAAACACGAAAGTTGGTGAGTGACAAATGTTGTTAGCCAATAAAAAATTTAATTCCCCATTTTGGTACGTTGAGGTTTACTGTACTGGAATTGTTTATTTTTTCAGTCTAGAAGGGAATCTGCTCAACTGTTTTGTTGGTATGAAAGTAAGAATCCAGTGTTGATTCTTAAGCCAATGGGAATAGAAAGAGTGTGGGTCAAACCAGAGATATTATTTTTTAGAAAGTTCATGAGTGATGCTGAAATTAAAACAATCAAGGAACTTGCCAAGCCAAAGGTTTGTATTCAGTCATTACAATAACAAATTTAAAGCCTATTCAAGATTCAAATCTGGTTTGCAAAAGGATAGCAAAATTCAATAGGAAATGCTAAATACTGGATTTGAAGCTGAAATTTGAAAAATTTGATAGTATCCTAAAATTTCGATTTTATGATTTTTTGTTATTAAAATTACTCAAAAATTTATCTGAAAAGTTGAGGTTTGCCGAAGGTAAAACATTTTGTCGGACCATGACAGAGGAAACTCGATATGTTCTCTAATTGAGTCTGTGATCAGCAAAATGTAATAATTTGATATGTATTTACTGACACCAAAACCTTGAACAACATTTCACAGCATATTAATAGCTTTCTCACATTTTAATATCGTGGATGTTTTCATGGTTTTCAAACTATTTAGGTATGATTTAAAAAATTTGTCGTTGCCCCCGAGAAAATTTTTGGGATTAGGCCTACAATCGTCATGAAGGCCTCTCGTGGCAACTTTTAAGAGTATATTTAAAATTTTAATTAAGAAATTGGAAAACAGACATTTTCAAAATATGATTTGTGATTCTGTATACAGTTTGTACACATGACCCTTCACTTTCATGTGCAAAATATGTTTATTTAATATATCATCATTAACAATACATAATAAAGCAAGCCACGTTCACACAATTTTACACATGTTATTACGAAGATCTACAAAGGTACAATCACCACAATGTTTATTAAATTGGCTGCTTTTCGTCATTTCAGAACTGAAAAGCTTAAAATATCAAACAAAAAATTTCATAATTTATTTTAATAAGCTGATTTATTTATTTAAAAGAATGAGCATTATTTGAAAAAAACAGATGAAATTTCCCCCAAAGCAGAAGAAGACCCTAAAGTGTGGGGGGGTGTATCCAATGCGAGGGGTTGAGAGCGCTGTTTTAGTCAACTACATTTAGATATATAGCATTTAATTTCTGTAAAGTTTTGGTTTTTCTGTTCATCATTCAAACCTTCAGAAACACATGCCTTGTTAAATGATTGTCTTATGTTTAAATGAAAATGTTATTTTGTTCTATTTTGTAGTTAATGAGAGCTACAATCCAAGATCCAGTCACTGGTCAATTACGTCACGCTGACTATAGAATTAGTAAGAGGTTAGTTCAACTTAGTTGTTTAGATTATTGAAAAACTAATTCTAAGTCATTGTTTACAATAAAACAGACTATTGTTTTCCCTCATCTTTAATGTCTGTATAAATTGTCAGGCAAATGTTTTTTCCTACCAGAAACCTGATTCAAAAACCTTCAGAAAACTTTTCACATGAAAAGTTCCTTATAACATTTCCATCTGTAATTTGAGGATAAAATAATTAAAGTGAAAAAAAAGTACAAAAATCAGTTTTTTTTTCCGAATTTTGGTGAATCTTGCCGAAACCTATTGACTGTGTTTTATCTAGGATCTCTTTTTGGCTGTCTGTCTTGTGGTTGCTGTTGCATTGCTACTGGACTGGATATTATAGACATAATGTGCGATGATATTAAGGCATTAAGACTTATGTAGGTATGTGTAAAGATTTCATATCTATTGAGTTATTTATTTTCTGCTAGCGCTTGGTTGAAAGATAACACTGATAAAGTTGTTAATGGCATCAGTCGTAGAATTGAGCAGATTACTGGATTAACTTGTGAAACTGCTGAAGAATTGCAGGTTTGTGTCACAGCTTATAGATTATGTATTAATATAGATTATCTAGTTTTATTTATTTAACGATTTTCAGAGTGAGAAGGTAGCTTCTAGGAGGGAGCTTTTTCAGTTCTTTTAAACATCACAGTGATTAACATCACATCTGCTCAAATCAAATTCATATTTCAAATGACAGCAAATGACAGCTTGCATGTTTAATGCTGGAAATTCTAATTCTGTGAATGTACAAATTTAAATGCGTTATTTTTCTAGATTGCTAATTATGGAATTGGTGGACATTACGAACCTCATTTTGATTTTGCAAGGGTAAGCAAATTTACAAGGACATCCTGTACAAGTTACAGTCAAGCTTGTATATAACAGCCATCTATGAGAGGTATCACTATACGAGGGTTGATTCAGTAGAAAATACTGCTTCAGTTCAGACATATTTAGAATGACCGCTATAGTCAGGTGGCTGGTGTATGGAATTGACCATTATAACAGGTTTGACTGTAGCCACAATCACAGCATCAGTAGATTGTCTGTCTGGTTTGACCAATAAGATTTATATAAACAGCCAATATTCTATCAATTTATTGACATTTTCTAAAGCTTTGTTGCGGTGTAATAAATGATCTGTTGCCCCCTTAAATGAGAATTAGTAACCTAGGGATACAATTTGTGTACTGCACAGTGAAACCTGTATATAACATCCAGCTACAAGAGGTAGATAAATTGACTGCTATAGACATGTGGCCTCTATATACAGGTTTGATTCGATAGAAAATACTATTTTAGACATTGCAAGAGTGACCACTATAGACAGGTGGACGCTGTATAGAGGTGACCGTTATAACAGGTTTGACTGTATTATATTGCATGATGCTTCTTGGTGATATAATTGGGTATAATTGTGTGGTTTTCTAAATTATTCAGGAAGAAGAAGATGCATTTACTGAACTTGGTGTTGGAAATCGAATTGCAACTGTTTTAACTTATGTAAGAACATTCACCTAGCTATAAGGGGGAGGGTGTCTACTCAAGGACAAGATGGGTCATCCAAGAATGTGAGGCAACACATTTTAGTGAGATAGAGATCTACTATTATTCTCTATCGTTGTAGTGTGGTGCATTTATATTTTTCTGGGCTAACCTACTCAGGTGGATCCCATCTGCTGTAATTTCTTCCATTTTCGTTGGCAACGTTGCCGATCAGAAAACGAACGTGATAAGTGATGCCAGGCTGTAGCCGGGATGAAAGTGAGAAGGTTGTAGAGGACAAGAATATTTTATTGGTTACCCAAGCTACAGTACTTATTTAGCATTTTCCAAGTGATTTCAGCAATATTTCAACTTATTTACTCAACCTTCGTTCACTATGAATTCAAAAATTATGAACATCTGTAAAAATGTATGTTCTATATGTTAAATTCGCTTTTTGCTGTCTTCAAATTTATAGACCAACTAAAATAAAATAAGAAATATGTCTATATTATTGAAATCCTTGGTGAAATCCTCACATAGTATTTTTGATTTGTTATTTTGTATTTTGTTGGTGTAGATGTCTGATGTTCCTGCTGGTGGTGCTACTGTGTTTACATCTGCAAAAGCAGCTGTATATCCAAGCAAGGTATTTTAGATGACCAATTTTAGGTGTTTTTGTGGTTGTTATCACATGGGAGTACATCCCAAATATAAAATGGTATCTGACTGTGACCAGACTTATTCATCCCAGATTCCCAGTAGTGAATTGTCCCCTTTTGACAGTATCCAAACGTATTCATTATCAAATTAATGACTAACATCACAAGTGACATATATCAGAGGTGTACAGGAGCAGGAGTCAAAATCTGACTCCGGCAGGAGTATCTACAGTTTGACAGGAGCCCGTCTGGAATGAGTTGTTTGCCTGTGAGGAGTTGGAGCCAGAGTCTAGAATGCAGTCGTGGTAATTTCTTATAGCACTTCAAAGTTGAAAATTGTCTTGATATTTCTACATAGAAGTTTGATTGGCTACGTATTTCAAGATATTTTAATATATGTTGTACTTTTTATGTTTCTTAATTTTGGGTTGATAAATTTATCAATTTTCTGACTTTTTACTGGAGTTTCTGAAATATATTTTGGACCCGGAATCGAAATTGGAGTCTACTTTTCTTACATTTTCGGAGCCAGACTCAGAGTCAAACGCTTCTATTAGGACATTTTTGGGATTCAGAGTCTGAAAATCCCGACTCTGTACACCTCTGACATATATGCTTCTTTAGGCTGTCAAAGAATACGAAATTCCTAAAATCATTAATGAATATTGCAACAATCAAAGGGCTTCTCAACTTCTCATGAAACTCTCCAGTACCAGTAATTTTGCTTCTTGAACTTTTTTATTTTCGAGATATACAATTCAATACTCAATTTTTTGCTATTAAATGAGAAAATTCTCCAATTTCCAATTTTCAAGGCAAAAGTCAAATTAAATTATGGTTATGAAATACAAATGTTAACGTAACTTTAAGCGTTTTTAATATTTATTATAGGGCGATGCTGTTTTTTGGTACAACTTAAAACGTAATGGCAAAGGAGATCTCTCAACAAGACACGCTGCATGTCCTGTCTTAGCAGGCATCAAATGGGGTAAGAAATGATCTGATCTGATTATCACGATAACTATATCATAGCATATCATAATTTTTTCTCGGGGTTGGCTCTAACCTAGTTACTGATTGATTCTGGATCATTTCCAGTTCCATTATATACCAGTTGAAAAAGTTCATTGTTTGGGTAAAAGATTTGACGACTATGCTCACAATCATACGAATACACAATGGTTTTAGGCCCATACTCCATTTTGCCAAATCGAACGCAATGGGGATCAACGCCATAGAAAATTTTAGTAAAAACAAATAAAGAAATAAGAAGAAAGTTTTGTTTGTTGTAATGAGAGAAAAGCTAGGACATTTTTACGATTGTCTTATGGGGTGACTTTGCTTGGTGCACATAAAATGTTATGCTGATTAAAAATATGAATAGATCATAACAATAAATACGCATTTCTTAGTCTATACAGCTTGCGTACTATACTGTCAGTATGTCATATCATTAAACCTTGGTTTGCCAACAAAATATTAGATGTTGTACTTTTGACAAGTTTCTGCTGGTCTATTTGATGACGTAAAATGATGTTTGAGGCATAGAGACCAAGTCTGTTTTCAAGGTGTTGCTTTTTGCATTCAACGTGGTTCACCCCCTTCGATTCTCTCCTATGGTTTGAGTATTTTGTGTCTGTGAAGATATTTACTTTAGATTCTAAATTGGTATTATTCTTTTTTTCAGTTTCAAATAAATGGCTACACGTTGCTGGTCAAGAATTTCGTCGCAAATGCGCTCTCGATGAACATTTGTAAACAAAATTTCGCCAACGTTACGTTATAACATCCAATGAACGTATTAACTTCAATCTGTTCTTTCTTCCGAATTAACTTTGTACAACTACAAAACGCAACAGCATATAGATTTTATCTTATAGAAAAATATAAATTATTCACATTGAAACCTATTTGTATAATGGTTCAAGTTTTCATTTCAAACATAAATGCGCATCATATTAGGCAATCATTTCTACCTGTCGATGTTTCATTTATTTTCTGTGCGTAATGATGTAAAATTACGCATAATTCTCGTCCACCTCTCATGCGCATTTACTTTGCTCATTTGCTCCTCGAATCTCTTACATTTCCAAAACGGCTTGTCAGACTCGTTTGCATGCACGAGTTCGAGCTAGCAAAACTTTGGAATGCGCTTAGCCTCATTCCAGCGCAGCCCTCATTTCCGCGTGGTGTTTTAAAGTAAACCTTACCTTATGAGGTTAAGAAATATTATTGTACGCAATTTAAATATTCAGCTCCCAGAATACATGAGGCCAGAAGACAGTGCCCCCTTCTATTCTCCATTTACTAGAAAAAATGACCAAAACACCCTCCATCGCGATCGAAATTTCTGTGGGATGTGGAAAAATTGAGACCATATTGTCTAAAATGTTACATAGACGAGAAAACTTTACGAAGTGTATAATGTTCCGGCTGCCGGAATCCTGATTACTAGCGATAATGTTCCGTGCGTCTTTTGCGCATGCGTTATCTGTTGTCTGCTTTTCTCTCACATTAGTTCAACATGCAATGGCGACGGACGGTCCTGTTCCTCGACCACGTAAATATTACAATTCTGTTTATCAATTTAATCGTAGAATATATAAAAGAATTTAAAATGAAAGCATTTTATATGAGAGATTCACGATATTAAATACCACACCAACAGGGTCCGACAAAATGTTTTACCTTCCGCAAACCTTATACTGTTAGATAAACGTTAGAAAAATGTTTAAGTAATTTTACTGACATAAAAGCGTAAAATCGAAGCTTTATTTTAGCTTTATATTCAACATTTTGGCTAACCTTCTGAATTTTATTAGCCTTCCGCAAACTAGGTTTCCAAGTTTCCGGACTTTGTCGGACCCTGCACACCAAAGGTGCTCCTAAACTTATAGAAAAAGCGAACAAACTCGGCTTCGATTTCCACATACTTATTTATTACATGTACATTCGAATAAGTGAAATTCTAGCCCCGATTCTAGCCTATCAGCAACCTGCTGTGAAATTCCATAATCTTTATTATAGGGGAGTACAATTTTAGGTAATATGCAATGAAAACCACTGACAGTTTGAATTGAACTTTATTTGAGCTTCACTGTACTGCTACCATCGATACTTAAACGAGGATTCTTGTCTCCTGAATGCCGGGCCCAAAGTTTCGTAAGGTTCAAATATTCAAGGGTACCTTTCTCAAAGATCCGAAAACATTTAGAGTATTCTGTAGCATGAACATTTTTGAAGAATACTTTTTGACTTTTTTTCCAATTTTGTTTTTGCTCAAAACCTTTTATATATTCTTTAAGAATATTATGTCTATTTCAAATTTATTCGTGGTATCCTTTTCATGATCTGCAAACATCTATGGTCATTCTGCTCTATTTGAACGACCTCGTCGAACACTGTATGCCTCAACCCAGAATACTGTATGCCTCTTATAAATTTAACTTTATTTTTATTTACATTTTCAAAGAGGCCACCGCCTTTCTTTTCGTCTTTGTTTGAAGAATGTTTGAATTATTCAATCTGTGCAATTTTTGGCTAATTTCACATTTATTCTTTAACCGTTTACAATGGACCTCGCCACCGTTAAGAGCATGTACAGTATTACATTTTTGATACTCCAATAAAGAAATTGGACTGGTCGAAGGGAGCAGGGGGAGAATGAAAAATGTATTTGTGTTTTTCACGACATTTTATTCAGATTTCCAGGGATAATAGGTTATGATACTGTACAGATATTATAGGTTAAAGAAAGTCCCAAATATTCTCAATGCAATATCATTAAGACTGGAATAGTCAACAAATAAAAGATTTATGTTTTCATATCTATAATTTTAATATGTAAATCAAAAATATTTCACATAATATGTTATCCTTTATTTTCCAACTATAAAGCATAACATCTATTTTCAATTCAATTATATTGAATATATTATTTATTCACCTATATTTCATTTAACTTTAATAATGTAATATAAGCGATCATATCGAAACATTTAACCATCAAGCATAAATTTACATAAACTGTATATCTTATATCAACTTCATATTTATAACATCAAATCAAAAAATGGTTTCGAAAAAAAAAATGAATCAAATTTGTTCAAAAAAATCAAATAAGTTGAAATTATTTTATTTATATTTTTATCTGTAGAGCTGTCATTGTTAAAAAATAATATATTCATTATGAAGAATTCAAATATTTATTATTTATTTATTTATTAGATTCATGATTTTGATATTTTCAATTGTAAATGGCATCGTTTACAAACACGAACTGCTTTGAATATCCGTAGTTGTGCAATTGGAGCTTCGTAGCGACTGCATCTGTAAACATATCATAAAGAAAATACATTATAAAAAGAGCGTATTCCATGGCAATATCTTCCTATAATATTTTGTGTTTAATTTGCGCCATTTCCGAGAAGATCGGTGATAAACTTTGGCAGCATATTAATAGCAATGAGGTCATCAGTGTCATGACAAGGGTCAACAAAATTCGAGGCTATAAACACCAGCAGCAAGAGATGATCTGTATGCAGACATGAGTCCCAAGATCCGGCAGGATTGGATTATGGGGAGGACCCTAGATATGGATCCCTAAACTTAGAACTGGATCTTGATAGCATTTCCATGCAAACAATACAACAATAATAATAATAATTCGGTTGACTCCAGATCAGATTGAATGTGTATTGATGATTGAACCATTCTAACTCTACACCTTGGAATAATACTTTCCACTTTTCTACTGAATTTGTGCTGTACGTTGTAATTTCCGATCTAACTTGAATCCAATTTTCATACAGTATTATTTTGGATCTCGATCTTGATCCAGGCCCACAGTTACTTGATCCGGATCGGATAACGAAGATCCGATAAAATGTGCGACGGTAGTAGACTCAACTTACTTTCCACAGAAAACGTTACCACAATTACGGCAGTGATGTCGTCTTTCAGAGAAAGTAAATTTCACATGACATTCACTACACGTTTGAGCACCTTCATCTTTCACCCAATGATCAGCCATACGTCCTGTGAAATTAGTAAAAAAAGATTGTCACAGTACCTCTGTATTCACAACAATACACGATTACAACGAACGCATATGTTTACATTATAGAAATATATATACAAGATACTTACCAACTGAATCAGAAACACTCCAACTATAAACACGACCTCTTGCATCGCCAACATAGACCTTGCGGTGATCCCTTACAATAAAATAATTCAAAGTAAATAATTAAACTACAGCATCAACATATTTCCTACAATTATAAATCTTACCAGATAGGGTCTCTCGATTAGGCAAACACCATTAAACTGTATGATAACGTCAGACCTTCAGCAAACGTGTGTCGCGACTCTCAGTTTAAAAGGGCAGAACATGGGATAAATGCTCTTGTCTATCTATCGACATCCCGCATGTTTGGACGAGAAGATCCCGAGGGATGCTTTAAAATGTAACAACCATAGTCAATCATTCTACAGTATTCCAATCACGGTCTAACATAATAGTGTCCCTGTGATTTGATGCTTTTTGTATGAGATTATACTGCTGAACATCTTGTAGATCTGTGTGAAAGCCTGATGATAGTAACGATCCACTGATTAAGGCCGAAATATAGTCAATCATTCTACAGTATTCCAATCACGGTCTAACATAATAGTGTCCCTGTGATTTGATGCTTTTTGTATGAGATTATACTGCTGAACATCTTGTAGATCTGTGTGATGATAATAACGATCCACTGATTAAGGCCGAAATATAATCAAGCAACAAGGATCCACTAGATATAGTATCGTTTGGTTTAGTTAAATGCATGCAAATCATGCATTCAGTCAAGTGAACAATGTGCGTTACATCAAGAAGTAGCTTACTGCAAACAATTGATAGCTAGAGGGAGCTAGAGGCACACTGTTGTTCAAAATGGTCCAGTGAAATGGTCCCGGTGTCATTCGCAAAAGACGAATAAATCAAACATCATCATCATCATCATCATCATCATCATCATCATCATCATCATCATCATCATCATCATCATCATCATTTATCCAGAAATCATTAAGTTTCATTGAAAACATTTTTTCAAAGGATTGATAAATATATCTTGAATATTTCTTAAATGATAGCCAACAACAATAGTCCACAATAGTATATGGTTTATACATACTGTATTATCCAAGGATTCACTCACTTTGATATTGCTAAAGAAGTGATGGCTGCTGGTTCCACATTGTCAAGACGACCAAACGACGTATGCATTGTAAACTTGTGACGTAATGCAATCTTTCGTTCCCACACTGAAGTGAAAGTTTCATAGAATACAAATAGTATACTTTTAGACTATTTAGGCTGTTAACTGAGAATATCATACCTCCATTATACACAATTCTTGATGATTCATAACGAAATAAAATGTGCTCGATATCTATAAGATGTTGTAATTCGAAGAGCTATATGCAGTTGAACGAGAAACGAAATGCCTTATCGTATGTGGTATTAACATTAGATGAAAGATAAAACGCAATGAGCTATTTAATTAACAATTACTCTCTTAAACTTTTAACAATCCTATTTCATCACTGACACCAAAATCATGAAAAAGCGTTAAATTTCATGGCGTTTTCATGGCATTTTCACATTTCAATATCGTGAATTTTTGGTTCTACTCTCTTACATTTTCATGGTTTTTTCACGACACTTTCATGGCATTTCCATGGTTTTGATGTTGGTAGTGTTCAAAGTATTCAAAGTATGCTTTTGTACAACATTTAATATTTTTATTTCACCTTTTCGCACAACATAACGAACAGAGTATGTTCATCATGTTAAATAGTACAGGAGGAGAACTATGGAACCAACATCTTTTTTCAGGTAATTCGGTCATAACAACCAATATGATGCACATCAGATATAGAGGCTGCCTTGTATGCTACTATACATTAGCTTATTTATACATCCCACCATTTCTAGATGAATTCTTACGTTTCACCAAACAGCGTCAATATTTATCAACACAGTTATGTAACCCTGTAACTTACCCGCAGCTGCAAAGGTCTCCTCTTGTTTTGGTGGTGATTTTGAAACAAATATATATTCATCCGATCCGTCAACAGATTGTTGTGTCACAGATGTACGCAAATTGTTATCCGTAGCTTTACCAATCCGATTGACATCAGGTTCTGAATGGGATAACCTCTTTTTATAAAGATTTCCGTTCGAACGTTCATAATGCAACGGATTAACGAAATCAATGCCCCAAATCTACAAAGTAAAATCCATCAAACCTATGATTACGATAATACAACCAAACATCTAATGTAGATGCATCTTAATTACTGATACAGAACTAAAATTCATGATTTCTTCTAGTTAAAAATTGATTTGTTATCTCAGCGTTTGAGTTGCCAGTCAGAAATAAATGTTTTTTACATGTTAATTTTTCGTTTCGTACTCACCCTTACAACACCATCGGAAGAACCAGTTAAAATCACACTACTTTCATCCCATTCTTCAACCTGAATTATAAAAACAACAGTCTTTAACATTTCCAACTCGTATTCATATTCATAGGCAGCCAGTCTAACGAATATACTAACGAAACCTTATCCTAAACTTCTCTTATTATTGCTTCACTGTTCGTTTTCATTTCGAATACTTCTGTATGATTTTCATTCACAATCAAGGACAGCTCGATTATTATTTATTTTAAAGGATTTGAATGAGGAAAATGAAATAACTAGAGTTTTACAAGGGTGGAAGCCGTCTGAAACCGTTTTACAGTCTGAAAGTTCTTATGTTTGCAAATTATAATAGTATATGCTGTAATGAGATTCCTTATTAATAATAAGCGTATGAATTCATGAACTATGTGTTAAAGTTCATGAACGTTGAATGGCATACGTTTCATGAAAGTATGTGTTATTTGGCATCAATTTATAAATTTCTGTCATTCAAAGTATGGCAAGAGAATCGTATAATGCACAGTCAAACGTTCTATAATGGTCACCTCTATACACTGTCTACAGTGGTCATTTTTCGTATGTTTAAAATAGTATTTTCGATTGAATTAACCCTGTATATAAAGGCCATCTGTCTATAGTGGTGAATTTGTCTACCTCTCATAGCTAACTGTTATATACAGGTTTCACACTGGACAGTACGTTTGACGGTGATGATGATTAAAATGTAAGACAATACCTCTGAGATTGTACATGTCAGTATCTGAGCTGACATTGCTGCTGCAGTGTTTTCTTTCACTATTAGATCACCATTAACAGACCATACATACATCCAAGTACCAGAACAAGTCACAATATTACCCTGACGAAAAAAAATAACATAGTGTTAACATTGAGCATGAAAATGATCTAACATAATGAACTTTTCGGCTCACACCATCATGACATAAACTCTCTTTCACGTGTTATCATAACAAACAAATGCTTAATGTAAACAAAACGTAAACGAGTAATAACAATAGTTTTAATAATGAAGCGTAAACAACATAGAGTGTGTTGTAAAATTGAGAATATCATGATGCTAATTGTAGCTTGCAGTTAAAATATAAAAGTCAATGTGTTACAGAAACTGAATTTGAATAACAACACGTTGTTTGTTTGTTCTGTTGGATAAGCAGCCAGCTACATCTAACCACATAATGTTAACCACATGACAAATTACGCTTGTGAAAAAAGTTAAATTTCATGGACATTCCCTAGGGCTTGGGGTTTACAAGTTCATGAAGAGCACATGAAAGGTTCATGAAATGTTCATGAAAGGTTCACAAAAGGTTCACGAAAGGTTCATGAAAAGTGTATGAAAAGTTCATGAAAGGTTAATGAAAAGTTCATGAACATTGCATAAAAAGTTCATGAAATATCGGGCAATTTCATGTTCATGAACTCATAAACCTTTTTCACTGTTTGTTTTTATTTCATATTAAGACTTACATTTAAGTTATTAATAGCAATACAATTAACAGTTCCATTGTGATCAGTTAATTGTCGAACGTAACTAAGACGTCTTGTGTCCCAAATTATACAAGAACAATCCTATAAAGAATAGAAAAGATCATTCAATCCTAGGATCTCTAAATAAATAAAGAAATATGCTTCACATCACTAATTTCTCATATTCCACTGGCTTTAGCAGGATGGCCATGTTACCATATTAATGAGGTTACACTGTAATACAAATACAGGATTTCTTATGATCTATAACATTGTATGTGAATATGAGTACTCAACATCTCTATATGATGGTAAACTCATCCTTGAGTTTGTCAATAATCGACATCAAATGAGTACCATCTAAGGATGGCTGATGGAATGGTCAAGAAGGAATTGCATTGTGAGTAGCATTGACAATCATGGCCTATCTGCCATGAAATCTGTTGAGATTGATCTGCAGTGTTATGGCTGATATCAATAAAGAGCATTTAACACTATTGCTCTCAGCGAAAAGAGCCACTCTTCTAGAAATAGAGGAGTTGTACGGGTGCCTTGGGTATGGTAATCCGTCTCTATTACTTTATATGATGGTGCGATGCTCATGGCATAGGATAAAATTCAAACCAACATTTATCAGATTGATGTGAAACGAATGATGGTTCAGAAGCGTTAATAAAGTTTCAGGTTTATAAGACCATTTTTGAAATTGGAAAACAACAAAAAGATTAACAGTCCGTCTTCTTCTGATGCAAGTTATGTGTGTTGGCTAGGTTGAAACAAAACTAATAGTAATATCAATACTGCATGTACCAATAAATGCATAAACTGCATTTGAAACCTATCAAATCCCAAGGGGGTATTCCCACAGGGGTAACTATTCCACAAAAATTTACATTCTTGAATATTACGATATGATCAGCATGTTTTAAAGAAAATTGCATGTTCACGATTTTAAGATTACACAGGAATTCCTGATATGAAATTTCAAGCAAGTCAGCCCCTGTGACAACAGTTCATGAATAAATAGTCAATAGTGAATAGTGAATGGTCAATGACCCAATTTTCATGCATGAAAAAGTCAATAAAAAACAGGTCATTCAACATTTACAAATTGTATAAATTGTCTATGGACAGCTCATGAACTCAACAAATTTATCAGAAGGAAAATGATTTATAACAATGAATAAGTCGATAAATCAACTTTGCTTTAATTTGTGTCATTAAATTTTGATTCAATGATAGTGACAATGACAAATTGTACGATATACATCACAGGAAATTGATCACTATATGCAGGTGGCCTTTATATACAGGGTTGATAGACTAGAAAATACTATTTAAGACATTGCAATAGTGATCACTATAGACAGGTGGACGGCAGCAGTATATTCAATTTTAATTGACACGTAAGAAGTTACAGAGAGTACTCTAGATATACTAATCAAGCTAAATTTTGTGTGTGATGTTTTTACAATTACCTCTGAGCCACTGACAATCAAATTATATGATAACGAGACTGAAATGCAAGTAATTGTATTTTGATGACCATACAAAAGCTAAAAACATAAAATAATATAATGTTTAATATTTGGATAGATAATTCAATTTGACACCAAATACAAAACATTAACCGATAATAATTAGCATACTTTTTCTAATTTCAATTTTTGAACTTTGTCTTTGTTTTTTTCCAATTTCCATACACTGACAACCTAGAAAAAAAGATGGAATTTATAATAAATAAAATAACAAAGAGTACAAAAAAATGATCAAGGCAATATAAACAAGGAATTTGGCTTTTGCTAATTAAACATATTGTCTTCTTCTGTGTTTTGTTAGAGTTCAGTACCTTGCTTGGCAGAAATCAAATGAATCTGACTTAACAACCAACCAATCATTGGTTTAAAATTGTTTTCTTTTGGAACCTTTATATTCATTTTCTGATTCATTATGCAACTTCAACAGATCATTTGTATGTCTTTATTCAACTGACAAAACCTTTTCATTTGACTATATTCTGTAGTCAAACGGCCAACGTTATGTTAGTAATCTTAACATTCTTCATTGAGTTGTGAATACAAAATATAAGCCAAATCAAATCATATATAAATATTTGATAATAATAACAGTCAGAGAATCAGACAGTCATGTATTTGCTACTTGAAGTTTCACGCTGAGGCGATCATCAGGCTATTTAGTCATTAAACGCCTCAGCGTGAAACTTCAAGTAGCAAATATGATTGTCTGATTCTCTGACTATTATCATTTTATTATTATATTATCAATGTTTTATCACACAAGGTCCAGCGCTGGACCTACACTAATTGCTAGCTATTATTAAAAGCTCTGTTATATATTGCATTGGCTTGAGCCCGATGTCCAATCAGCAAGACAACGTTTTACAATATTAAATGCTTGATGATGAATCAGTGAGCTTATGAATCAATGATGTAGTTTCTAAGTCAGCCCTTATGAGATAAAGATCAGATACCTGAGATACATTTGATACCTGGACAGTGACACCTGTACATAACAGCCAGCTAGCAGAGGTAGATAAATTGATCACTACTGTATAGATATGCAGGCATGAACACTGAACACAAGTGGTCGCTGTATATAGGCAAATGTTATAACAGGCTGTACTTGTAAATCATATATAGTTTAACGAGGAAAACAATTTCTACAGAAGAATAGCAAAACCTATTGACATAACAAAAAGATTGGAGCAACAAATCAAGAAGAGACGTGATAGCATTAAATGATCATGGCAATATTCAACATACCGTACTTGTGCCGCCTGTGACAAAACTATCGTCGGATAGGCATGCAGCACATTCTACTTGACCGATCAGAACATCTTCAAAGACATTTAATACCTTTAAAAACATTGAAAAAAGTGAAAAAGCACATTTCCACAAGACTATATGGCACAACATTTACAGATGATAATTAACATCATTGAATATGAAAATAAAGATCATTTTATTTGACAAATGGTTAATAGGAGGCATTACGCTGATAATTGATTGCTGACGTCACATTGCAGTATTTTGTGCTCCTTCTAGATTATGAAGCTATCAAGGTCTTAAGCTACTCCTCAGCTTCACTTTAGAAGAACAGTTACACAAACCTGACTCTTTCCATAGACTTGCATAGACTGCTATATAGTGAGTTACAACAGAAAAACAAGACACACAAGATAGTATTGTAGGGTCATACTATCTTATGGCCTTGAAGAAAGCGTCCATACCACAATCCTGTTTTTGGAGGAGTGGTTACTTTTGCTCAGAGAAATGATTCTTTAAACCCAATGGCCATTAGTGATTGTATGGCATACATGGCTTGATTATTAAGGGTGAGATGACCTACAGCTTATGTGAACCACAGACCATCAAATATGGAGCATTTATGCATTCAGCTCTGCCACTCAACTTACTCAGAGTAATCTATTCACGAGTGTTCTGAGGGCCCACTCTCCATAACATACATTGACAATGACATATATTGTGCCCCCAAGCAGAAGAGGCAACTGCTAAACATCTTGAACACTTTATTCAAATGGTCCCAAATCAACGCAAACCGAGTGCACACAACATTATTATATTTACCTTATCATCACTGCTGCAATAGCGAAGACCAAAATCACCAAATCCCCATGCAATGTAACGATTGTGTAAAGGCAGAAGAAGAAGCTAAAACAAAGTCAAAGATTTTAGAGTGGCCACCTCTATACAGTGGTCACCTGTATATAAGGGTCACTCCAGCTATGTCCAAAATACCAACTTTTATTGTATCATCCCTGTAGATAAAGGTCACCTGTCTATAGTGGGCCATCTATATTCATCTGTTTACCATAATATACATATGTGTCACTGTAGCTTCAAATAGGATGCTTTCATTTATTAAACTAAATATATCTAACCTACAGCATGTGTGTCTGTGTGTGGTCCTGTTCTCTGCTGTTTTCTACATTTCCAAGATATTTGAGTTATATTATGTAATTAGAATCCCTGATTTCCAGTCGATTCGGAAGAGCTGCAATTTTTTTATTTCGCTTATTATATTCACATAACAATAGAAAATATATTGCTTCAACTGTATTAACTGTATGGCTTTCAATTTTCAATATTGAATATTCTCAATTGTCAAATTCCAAGAACAAATCAATTTGTCAGCTGTTCACCTAGATATTATTTAAAATAGTCTAGCAATGTGAATGACTCGTATATTATACTTGTGATTCGAGTGACTAGTATATTATAGATACCGGATCTTGTCCATTCAATAGGTGGTTCATGTTAGATTTTTGAATGTTAACAAATACTGTATGAATAATGTATAGTACATAACATCAAAGAGAGAATCAATTTTAAATCATCACAATAATTCCAAGATCTAATTAGAAAATCTCAATATTTAATACTTTATTAAATCATTTATTGAAATCTGAAAACTTCTGTTAGAAATATTTACCTTGAATTTATCTGTTGCATTATGGTACTTATCACCCACAACTATGTGACCAACAGGAGAACACAATTCTGAATAAAAAATACACAAGTATAAGAAACAGTATTAATCAAATTATTCAAATCATATTCGAGAAGTAGATATTGTAACACGCAATTACAAAAATGGAACAATCAAATCAATTCTACTGACACAATGTCTTTGCTAGAAATTGTTTAAGAAGGGCTTAACCACAAAATAGAATTTAGAATTTTAGAGCTACACTGTACTTCAATAACACATCGCTGGTAGAAGACTTGAAGACTTCCTTTACTGATATGAATATTGATTATACACAAGAAAATCTGGTTGAAATGCTGACAACGAAAACCAAAATCCAGAGCACAAGAATTGATCATTTTGGCAGTAATGCCAACATAGATTGTTAACAAAATAGTAAAACAGAATTGAAAAGTAAAAAGTAACCAAATATACACGTTTTCATCATGAATGTAAAATTGCCCAATTGCTAATGTGCTTCCATGAACAGTTAATGAAGTTCATCAAATGTTCATTAAAATGTTGGCAACTTCACGCTCACAAACTATTTTTTGAACTGTTCATGAACGCACAAGGAGATGTTCATGAAGTAATCATGAATTGTTCATGAAGTTCGCCAATTGTTTGTGAACTCAAGACGTTGTTTCACAGGGGAATTAGCATACTTTTTCCTAATAGTCTTAATACATATATCATACACATATACAGTCAAACCTGTTATAACAGTCACCTCTATACAGCGGCCACCTGTCTATAGTGGTCACTCTTGCAATGTCTAAAATAGTATTTTCTATTGAATACAACCTATATATAAAGGCCACCTGCATATACTGGTCAATTTATCTATCTCTCGTAGCTGGCTGTTATATACAGGTTTCACTGTACAACGGGTGGCTATCCAACCACATTGTTATCCATATATCCTTATCCATATAAGACATTGTTAGTCAGAAATTTAAATTGAAACAACACTACATATATCATTACCCCTCCCCCATAAACAAGTTTCCACATACAAACTCTGAATCCCACACAAGCATTTAAGCACATGGTCCCATATGATATGCAGCTTTCAGAGTTAAAATAGATAGTATATGACATACCTTTGACTGGTTGCGCTGAAGGTACAAGACTTGCTAAATGGTGAGTAAAATAACGATCAACGACAGAAACTGAACCAAGTACCGCTTGAGATAAAACACCAACAGAATCTAGATCACGGAAAGCTTTCTTCACAGGATGAGGGCGACTGAAAATCTGAGAAAATGAAACATTTTGAGAATGATAATCAGATTTGAGTTGATGGTATCATATTGGATTTGAAAATGTCTAAATGAATGTAACGGTAAACCCTCTCGATTAATGAATTAATGCAAGTAGTATGACTAACAAGTAGCCAGAATCGGATGACCAGTTGGAATAAATTTGACAATAACGTAAAATGTTTCCCCTTTTGCACAGAAGAATAGAAAAATAGCTCTGTTTGACTAACTTCACCGACAATTACTTAGTGTTAAACCTAGCTGTTTCCCTTTTTGTCAATAAGTAAATGCGATGCAAAATTCTTGAAAAGTGTGATGTTGTGCAAAGTCTCAACAATGAAAGTTTAATTGTATGTAAAAGCTTTGTGACCCCCGAACGTAGATGTGTACACTTTCAGAGAGCAAGATATATAGAAAGTTAGAACAAATTTAATTTTCATTTGCACTCTACCATTCAACATGTTCTGGATGACAATAATAATGTGGGTGTCTGGTCCATTCTCACACCTTTTGAAGTAAATTTGGATGTAGAAGGCAAGTGGATAATTTCAGTTGAGACATCATGTATTCAATCGTACCTGTTTTGGCATCTGTCCAAAATTATTAATAAAACTAATGGTAGCATTTCTCTTGACTGGCTCTTGTATTTTCTTGAAATCAACAGATCCTTTGTAGAAGAGATGATGAAATACATTACTGGCTTCAACTGCTTCAGGGCCCTGCTGTTTTGAACCAAATACAAGATCAATCCATTCGTGAAGATGAGCACTGACATAATCACATTCCAATGCCTAGTGGGTATAAATTGAACACAAATCCTAGCTCAAATTATTTGTTGGGAAGATATCCGAAGCAGTTGCTCCCAAGATTAGGTTTCCAAATACACAGTGTATGAACAAAAATACATAAGTTAGAAACTAAAAAATCCTGTAATGTTATATGAGTGTTAACTCAGTGTAAAGTGTAAGTATATATGTAATATTGTAGAAACATTATCTGGTAATTAGAAGAAATATTGCATTGACTGTAAATCAGAGAGAGCAACATTCAGTCTGGCACAAACACAATATTTTGACAAAGGGTTATAGTTTACGGAAAACAAATAAAATTGCAATACGTAGTCACTGGTAATGTGCTAACCTTCCTATGGACTCTTATGAATTCTTTGTGATCTCCTTTTGCCCATTTGGGTAAATGAACATGACCAATTTCCATGCCATTCTGTTTCTTACCTGTGAAACAATTAACGAATGATATCCTTCAATTAACTCAAATGGTTCAACATCTGATGCCAATACGTCACCAAAGGCACATCATGTAGTTATAAATTGTTGTCCATGAAAATCCATGGTCTAATTAAAATAGTGGCTCTCTATTAATTAAATCATTTAGTTTCACATCAATGCTACTAAAAAGTTATTGTGCACTATGATATGATATGTTTGTGACTTTTTATGCTCAGACATAAAAATCTTGGTAAAGTTATGTAGAGCAATGCTTCAGTTCGCAACAAAAGAGACTACAATATCAAATTTTAGAATTTTCAAGTGGATTTTGATTTTGAAATATTTGGTGATTCAAAAATTTGAAATTTAAATTCCATCACATATTCTTTAATCTCCAAGAGACAAATACGGTATGTCTAAAACGTGTATAGTTCTACAATTAAGATAGTGAAAAAATGTAGGTGTAAAGGGTACTCTCCATGCAAATCTAGAAATAATTGCTTCTCCTGTTTTTTGCATTTTTATCTATTGTTGCTCTTGCTTTTCTGATTTTCTAAAAGGTTATAATCAAATGCTATACCTTTCATTATTTCCTACAGTCGTCTTGGATATATCACACATTATTGATTCTAATCTATAGTGTATTATCTACCTGGGTGCAGTTTAATCAACATTAAATTAGTTACCTAGATCGAAATTGTTATTGTTGACAAGAAATTCTGGCAAATAGAAGAATTCTGGAATTAATTCCTTGATATCTGTCATGTTTGCTTCTGATGCTGATAACCAGGCCTCTTTGATACTGTAGAACAAGCGATCAGCTAAATCAAAATGACCACCCTAAAAATACAACAACAAATATCGTTTATCATCACATACGCCTACAAAATTAGCTTTCCTAAGTTCTTAGGTCCGATAAAACCCGGATTCCGGAAGATTGAGGAAATACAAAGTTCAAATCTGCTCAGATTCTTTCCCTCAGTTAAATAATATTTCAAATTTTGATTACTTAGGTCTGATGAAAGTGGCAAATTAATGGAAATAAACAATTTTCTCAGATGGACAGTCTGCATATGCTTTATACGTGAGCTTAAAGTCTGACCTCATGAGCTGAAGAAGAAGAGTTCATTAACTCATGAAATATTTAAAAAAATAAATTGAGGATAATCAGCTGAGGAAATTTATCTGGACATTGAAATCAAACAGGTGCAGACAGAGAACCATGAATATATATTTACATTCAGCATTATCAAATAAATCTCTAAGTAAGAGTTTCCAAATAAACAAACTCTAATTCCAAATGGGCTCCCTGGACACATATTTATTATGCTAGGTTTAATGGCCCGCTATGTCGAATGAAGATATTTAAACAATTAAGTAAAATGTTCTCACCTGGAGTCTCAAGAAGTATTGTGTGAATGGCTCAAGACGAATGAGATAGGATGCGACAATCATAGCAGATGAGTAATGAGTACCGTAATGATAAGCAGGTGTTTCCCCTACAACGCAAAACACAGAAACAAATATGACTCAATAAATATAAACTGACATTTTATAGGCATTGCCAGTGCCACTGTCCAGGCACACTTTGATAACAATATAATTATTGCAGGCACAAATTCAAAAGTACACAAATTTCATAATTTGGGAGATGACTGATTTAGATTTCTTTGGACAAAGAACTGTTGTATTATTTCAAGAGTGTTGCAATCAAAGCTATTCTCACTAAAATGGTGTCTTTCTTCAAGTCAGTAAATTGAATAATTGGCAATTTGTAAGACAAAATTTGGTAGCAAACACAAATATACTTTGCAGATCCCTGACATTGAGTTTTGAGGTTGAATTTTTTCAGGGAAATTTTCTATTTAATAGTCAACAAAACCATTATCAATATAAAATTAATGAGACTTCAGATGACAACTCGTTTCTTCCCATGTCCTCAATCCAATTGCTACATTCTCATTGCTAGGATGAAGATTTCGTATACAGCAGCAAAGTGTGACAGTACATTCAATGTTTCACTATATAGATTACATAAAACATGAAAATAGTTAGTACTGAAATGCATGTCTTTTGATTTGTATACAACACAAAGTCTCACCTGTTGGATCTTCCCATTCTGCATAACGTTTTTCAAATTGGGCAAGTCTAGCTGATGTTTGTGCACCCATGGGTTGGGAGAAATTTCGAAATGTTGATGGATCAGATAGATCAAGTTCCTACATAAAATATAGTGGATGGTAAAATAATGTTGAGAGTATGCAATGATACTAATCTAAGGATCTGATAACCGGATCTGGTAAACTATTGCACAGTAGCATATATTACAATTGATGACAGTATTCAAGGGACAAGTAGCAGGCAGCTATTTCTATGATATTTTCAGCAATGAATTACAACAGTTGTACATTTTGAAACTATGAAATGTAACATAGAATATTCAATTGGTAACTATCAAAAAGTACTGGTCACTGATTCCCTTCATTTAGATGAAATTGTAGAGAGTTTAACACGCCTGCCCAAGCCTATATATTATCCCTTTTTGATTAGCTAAACAATTACCTCGCTTTCATAGTCAGCAAGAATCCATGGAAAGATAGGATATTGCATAAGGTCATTGTATGATCTACCAGCCAATGTGTTCAGATGCATCAAATATTGAAAGTTACTAATTTCACCACGCTAAAACAACACAAATCAATACATTTGTTACAGAGGAATTAGGAGTTCTACGACATTTTACTTTGATTGATTTAAAATTTCAATTGTCCCAAACTTAATTCAAATACATTCAAATTTCCAATCATATTCAATACATCTATCCAAATCGGTACCTACAGTAGAACGAATATATACAAACTTCATATGATGTCTAGTTAAATTAACTACTATATAGACAAGTGACCTTCGTATACAGATGGCCATTAGAGACAGGTGACCTTTATATACAGAGTTGATTCAATAGAAAAGTGATCATTTTATCACTGAAGTGACCACTATAGACAGGTGTCCACTATATACAGATGGCCATTAGAGACAGGTGACCTTTATATACAAAGTTGATTCAATAGAAAAGTGATCATTTTATCACTGAAGTGGCTGCTGCAGACAGGTGTCCACTATATACAGATGGCCATTATAGACAGGTGACCTTTATATACAGAGTTGATTCAATAGAAAAGTGATCATTTTATTACTGAAGTGGCTGCTGCAGACAGGTGTCCACTATATACAGATGGCCATTATAGACAGGTGACCTTTATATACAGAGTTGATTCAATAGAAAATTGATCATTTTATTACTGAAGTGGCTGCTGCAGACAGGTGTCCACTATATACAGATGGCCATTATAGACAGGTGACCTTTATATACAGATGGCCATTATAGACAGGTGACCTTTATATACAGAGTTGATTCAATAGAAAAATGATCATTTTATTACTGAAGTGGCTGCTGTAGACAGGTGTCCACTGTATACAGATTGTCCAATATAGACAGTTGCCTGTTATAGTAGTTTTGACTACAACATAATGTAAATTATATAAACTGTAAACTATATAACATATTTCTGCCGCTTGTTGCCTATTACACATTTGTGTTTGCTTCTCTGAAATTTTGTTTCTGATTCAAGGTAGAGCAGCATACTTGATTCAAATATTCTACACGTTTAGTACAAATGTTGTCATGATTACATACCACCCATCGAGACGTCACAGATGCCTTGTCTCCTTTGAAAGACGAGAAAAGATTTCCACTAGAAAAAAAAGAAAACCCATTACAATCATACCTGTTAGACTATGATTCTTGGATATACTGAATCGCTACTGAAAACCTACTGAAGAAATACTGGATTGGGATTGAGTACTGAAACCATACTGAAACTGACCAGACACCTGGTTAAATCTAGATTATTCTCATTCTACTGAAAAACTACTGAAATGCACCTCACAATTTGGAAGCTATTGAAAAGTGCCCAATCAGTAGCCTATTCAGTAAGTTTTGAGTAGGTTTTGAGTAGGTTTTCAATTTTTCAAAGTGCGTTGTGTTATGAGTGAGGGTACTAAATAAAGTGTATGCAGTTGTTAAGAATTGGCAATATTATAGAATGAAAGAATAATTTACATCTTAAGCCAGAAAATGTATAACAAGTTTTATAAATTGCTGTCTACTCATATACGTTGGGTACCCTATCAATGTATTGAAGTAATAATGTTACCTATTGACATCAACCTTGGTAAAGTTGATGATTTACAACCAAGTGATCAGTTCCAGCAATCATATCATTGTATACTTAGAATTAGAAAACAAGTGAGTGTGCCCTTATACAAAACATCAGGTCTCAGGAGCGTTTCAAAAACATATGTTCACATCTTGTTAAAAAATCATCAAAAATCATGCAAAATGGGTACACTTTAATAAAAATCTTGCAAAAAAAGTTCATGAAGTGTTCATGAACTGTTTTCATGAAGTGTTAATGGACTTCTTGAATTGCTCATACTGTCGAGGAACAGTTCATTAATCCTACGAACGTTCATGAACTGCTCACAAACACCTTCTAAACAGTTCATGGATCGTTTATGAACTGTTCAAAAATTTAGGCCATTACGCGTTCATGAACTGTTTTCTCGAGGGCAGTTCATAGCAAATAAACAGACATAGTTTAATAATGTGAGACATTAGTCAGCTATACAATACTGTAACTTCTGTCAGTTGAAGTGTTTTAGCCATTTTTATGCAAAGAAGCAGTTTGTGAAGTATTGCCCTTAATCAACAGTTTTATAGAGATGTCAGTGAATTTCCAATAAAATAAATTTGTTTTATCAAATACCTTGTTTCAACATTAGTATCTGCTTTCATACCAACCAAAGATTCTTGTGCGTCTGCTAAATACATTGCTGAAGCACGTTGAAGCCTAAAAGTTAGTTGACAAAAATGGAAATTGAGAGTCACATTATGAAAAAAGATATTGTTAATTCGTAAAGTTCTTCATATTGTTATTACTGACGATTGTTTGATAATTATATCAATGATATTTACCTCATGTAGACTTTAGTTTTTGCCACTTCAGTTGGAAACACCAAAAAATTGTTACTACCGTTATGTGAAAATATCTCCAAAGCGATATCCTGAAAACAAGCGAAAAAATTGATCAGGTTCTCAAAAAGCATCATGGAAGTTGAGAAAGTGTTTAAAATATATTTACAAATACAAATTTAAGACAGCAAATCATGATGCATTTCTTGATATGAAACTAACCTGTAAGAGATAACGTCTTTTGTGAATTTCACGCACATCACCGTAAGACCATTTACTGAATCTGATAGGATAACAAAATAAAATATTTTGGTTATAACCTAGGTACAATGGATCATGTGATTGTCAATATGGATTCGGATGTTGCACTTACGTTCTTCTCATTACAGAGTTGCCCTTTGCATCAGGAATTAATGGCTCATGGGTGCTAATATTATTGAAAACAAATCATAATAATTAATGTTCAATGCTTGAAAATTGTTATTTGTATTAGAGCTGGGATTGGTTTATTTTTCATCTTATAACACTAGATTACGGCATGTTATAGCATAGCTAAATCATGTTATAAATTAATAATAATTAATGAGAAACTGTGCGTGGGTATCACCATGTGTTTACTTGTCATTTACATACGTTTCTGAAGCTACTTAAAATAAACAGTTGGTTGTTAATCAGTTTTAATTCACTCTAGTAATCTAATTAGATGTTTATTAACACGATTTCCACGCGATGAACTTGAATTTCAAGCCCTGTGAAAAGGACCCTTACTACGCGATTTTCACGTCATAAATCGCATGCAAATGACGTGTTTTATCACGCGGTTTCCATTCGATTTTCATTTGATTATCATGCGGTTCTCGGTCCATAGTGTAGTGACATATACCTTTACTATAGAAGTACAACACGTGAAATTTTAACACAGAAATAGTACATACCCCACAGGCAGGCTTTCTATTTCTTTGATTTCTCTTGAAGGATGTTTTGAATTCGATTGCCTCTCAGTTGATAGCAGAGTAAAACCATCAACAATGTAAAAATGATTTTTACCAAGAAGAAAGAGTCCCTCAGCACTATCTAAGCCACGGACTCGTGCACATCGATACATTGAATATATCTGGAAAAAAGATTGATTATAAAATAATATTGTATTACATTAGTGTAATATTATGATTCTACAAGCTATATTCAAACAATGCAATCAATTTGTAACCATATCATATAGCATAAAACCCTATATCAGAGTTCATACATGGATAAGTTGAACTATACAGTACTAGTTTAAAAAAAATTGAAAACCTAGTACGGTAAAAACATAATCAAAACTTACTGAATAGGCCACTGAATTGAGCACTTTTCAGTAGCTTTCAAATGTTAAGGTCTGTCTTACAGTCTTTGTAGTTTCCATCTTGGTAGAATCGGAAAAATATAAACTTAGATGTCTGGTAAATTTCAGTATTGTTTCAATACCCACTACCATTTCAGTATGTTTTCAGTAGCGATTCCATATGTCAAAGATTCATAATGATATCTTACAACATAATCCAATGCCTCTTAGGCATCAGCTACCGTATAGCGAGTTATAATAATAATGTTACACTTTACTTTTTCATTTTTTTACAGTCAAACCAAATTGACTGAGAGTCACCTTTAAGTCTATGGAGTCACACCGAAAGCATAAGTGCTTGCTACGATAAACATGTGTGTACTGACAAGGGATCGGACCTCGGCCTCCCGCATAGAATACGGACACTCTGCCACTGAGCTACCTGTGCATACATAATGAGATAAATATGACATATACAAAAACGAATGAAACATATCATCAACAGATATACATAACAGTAATTATCTTACCTTATCTCCACTTTCAAGCATTTGAAACAACGTTTGATTGCTGACCTGCAAAGACAGATAGGAATATCAAATTACAATATTCAGTATTTTTAATAATAAATAATAATTAGGAATAATGAAATCAATAACAGTAACTTTGAAATTATGTTTTCTTACTATTTTATCTATTTTATTTTTATTAATTTTATTTGCCAACAATTTTTTAGATTATTTTTATCATCGGAGAAAAATACAAGATGATGTCTTCTCTGTCTCAGACACTTGAAACAATCAAAGATTGCTGTTGTGATGACATCAGCCAATAATAAAATTATCATAATTCTGAACTGCAAGGCCTAACAAAAGGTTCAGCCTTCTGAAATTCTCTGTTGAAGTTTAAAATCATAAAAAATCAATTCGCAAGGCGCAGTCACGTGTTCAATATCAACACACAGCTGGAAGTCTTGGTAAAGCACTAAACACTTCTGGTACAAGTACCTTTGCTAAATATAGCACATTCTAATCTCATTTAAGACTTAGCTGTTAGTCCAGTTCATATTTTGAGAATGGAATCGTGATATATAAAAATTCAGACATCATATAGCAATTTTGTAATCTTTTTCCCGTTTCTTTGACCATTTTATATGCATTTGAGCTAAGAAGGGTTTGACAGTAAAATTACCGTCCTGCTGTGATTCTATTGCTTGATCGGTTCAACACCTCCACCGCGCCTTGCGAATTTCCTTCAAATTTGCTCCAGCCCTCCGGAAAATATAAGAATATAAAAATTCCCGATAGAATAGGATCTGTGTAATACATTCATATTTTCTGCCATGTCGCGTGCCTTAAGATAACATTGCTTCAACAGAACAAAACAATAGCGTATGAAACACACACCTTATTCTAACTTAAATTGATTGAATGTATATGATTGCAGGATTCCTTATATCTTTGATCCTGCTCTAAGGATTGATAATGAATATTTATTTTTCTTTCTAAATATGCTCGGAAAAAAATTACTCTATTCTAAATACCTCGCCCATGTAAGTTTCGTTATCAAAATCATGTAAAGCGTAGGATCGTGAAATACTTGAGAAATCAACACGTTCAAGTTCTGAAACAACAAAACAAGAAATAAATTACATAGAACTCACAGAAGGCTAGGAATGAAAAATTATTTTTTTATAAATACATAAGAGCTACTGAAAAGAATGAGCATGTAATTTGCATGTGAAAGTATTTATAAATATTATGGACAGCTAGACAGGGACACATGGGTTCTGTAGAATTAAGCATTTAATTCTCAAAAGTTGAGATAACCATGAACTTAAATCTTTAGATCAAGCTCCTATTCAAATCTATTATGTAGGCCTATTATCTTCCTTGAAGTAGTCCATAAATATGCGATAGCACACTTCCATGAATAGTTCATGAACTCTTTATGAAAATTTTATAAAATGAGAGTCAAAAATGAAACATGCTAGAATAACGTTACTTCAAGTTCACATCATAAAGTGATCATCAGGCAATTTATTCCAACCATTTCATTAAGTTGAAATAAATCGCCTGCTGACCACCCCTTATGGCGTGAAACTTGAAGTAGCGTAATTCTAGCATGTTCCATTTTTGACTCCCATTCTATCAATGCTGAGATTATTTTCATTGAGCATCATACCAAGAACTGGTGTGAAAATACCCCATTATTATTATTATTATTGTTATTATTATGAAAATTTTATAAACATGTGTCATTTAAGTTCACAAATTATCTGTTCATGGAATAATTGTGAAGTTTTAATGGTTACCCTTGCAAAAAACAGTTTAGGAGTTCATGAACAGTTCATGAAAATCGGGACCATTTAACATTCATAAACTGATTGAATGCGGTGGTACACTTTCATGAATAGGACATAGAATGATTGAAGTTTTAATTGTTAATCATACTTTGGTCATATCATGAGTATCATCCTTAGGCAATGCTTTCATTGAAATACAACTCACCACTGTCGCTATTCTGGTTATCTGCCAGCAGATACCGATTACACGCCTCTAAAATTTTGTCACTATCATGACTTCGAGGTGTTTTGTACTTTGTAGGCTAAAGCAAACAAAACAGCAAAAAAATGAAACGCATTAGAACTTGGCCAGCATAATAACAGCTCTCACACGCTGGAACACAGTTAACCATTATACATTCAGGATATCAGGAACTAAATTGAAGCTGGCCCTTGCCAATTTAAAACATCAGTATCACTGCCAAGGAAATAACTATTTATAAGCAACATTTGAAAAATGGAATCCATTTGATGATTTTGGTAAATCAGCATGAACGTTTATAGGATATTGAAGATCCTATAGTTTTATTGGAATGGAAGTACTGTATATTAAATCTTTCAATTAATTGAATGTAATTGATCAGATCATCACAAAGATGATGCAACACCTTTCAACATGATTCATATTTTCCCTATTTACTTTACCCATCAACTTAAGGAGGTCCTAGGCACCCCACCACCAAGTGTCTTCTTGTCTTGCAACAAACATTAGCATTTTTTCAATTTCAACAAACATTAGCATTTTTTCAATTTCATGATTGTAATTGTGTTGCTTCTGTTCATATTTCTGAATTAATTTCTACCTACTAGCTGAGAGCTGGAAATCACAATAAAAACAATTGATTATAGATTTCACAATGTACTTACCAAGGATGACGTGTCTTTTGGCGCTGGTGGATAGAGCATATAGAATAAATCATTTTTACAAAGTCTTTTCCTCATTCGACACGGACCTATAAATGTAGAATAATTGTAATGAGCCTTGATTAAGCCTTAAGAATACCCTACCTCTAGCTTGGAGATTCAAATCAGTATTATCGGTAGGAAGAAACAAATATTTCCTTCCTGGTTGTTGAAAAGTTGTTTTGTTGAATTTTGATTTAATATTACTGAAAACCTCGATGTAAAGTATTTTGGAAAATTTGTTGTTTCTTACTGTTAATTTAATATCAGCATCAGTGATAATAAATTTAGAAACTACAGTATACCTTCTGTGACATCTAGCATCCATTTATCAAGGGGGTTAGGGTTTTCAGGACCCCAAAGGGCACGTTCTCTAGTTAAATCTTCTTCCATCATCATCCAACGTTTCCCAACTTGTTGAGCCCGAAGTAAAACTTCCTAAAAATAATAACAGTAGCATAGTCTTACAAAAAGGTTTACCTTCTGCAAGTATTAATTTTGATTAACAAATGTTTGGAGAATTATAGTTCATAAAAAAAAATTGGAAATTTGACAAGGGCCCATGCATACAGTACGTACTCAGTAAATGTACCAATATTTGACACCCCTTCTGCATACTTACTGACAGTTTTTCGCCCCCCTCCCGCATTTTTACGAATTTTGTTTTTGGTGTTTCTGAAGAAATTGTTCCGTGGTACAGGCAGGCCGGTATAATTACCTGTTGATGATTTTCATAATAATAATCATCAAGACATCTAATGACGTGAATGTGACGATTGTAGCAATCGAGAATTTCCTAAAACAGACACAAGGAAGACATGATATTAACATATTTATAACATTGATCAGCATAGAGTATTATTTCAATGCATTATTTCAATATACAAATCTGCCAATGTGTTGCATTGGCAGAGGGTTATTATTCTCTCTGGGGGATTCTATACAATTTCTGGTGGAAGGTTGCCTATTAATTCTGAAAGTGGTGATGTCTCAGCCTGTTTTGCCAGATTAGGTAACTAACATATTGCGATGGTCAGTGGTTCTAGCTAATTTTGAAGAAAGTGTAAGCTGTTATGGCGCACCTACAGTCATTATTTCAAGGGATTGAAAGCTATCAGATGCAAACACCTTCGCATTTATCTGTGTTTTATTATATATCTAAAAGTTATTTTATTATAATTTTATAAGTTTCTCTTAAAATTTACTGATTTCCCCCGCCAATCTCATAACTGTGCCATTTCATTAGATTTACTTAGGCTTCTCAAGTTGGTAGGTAAGGTCAGGTTTGTATTCATTGTGTGTAAATTCCAGTGAGTATCAGTGCGACAAGTGCCTGGTTGGATAGAGATCATATGAGAAGGACAGCTTGCCACATAGCAAAAGCAGTACACAGCAAGCATGTAGAAATTGATAACATAAAGCATGCTGATAGATGTGATAATATGATTATAGGTTATGCTACATTTTAAAATGATTACATCACTCATGTTTGTGGGCCATCGAATTTAGACCCACTTGTTCACTAACAGCAAACGAGAAAGACACATCGTAACGAGGCCGCCTCATTTACGATATGGCTTTCTAGATTGCTGTTAGTGAACTCGTGGGTCTAAATTCTGATAACCCACTCACAAGAGTGATGTAATCCTTTATTATTGAACCGTTTGCACTATACGATATGTAGAAATCATAGAAATACGAGCCGTCAGAAAATAAATTTGTCTATCTGTCTATCATCACCGTTAAGACTGAGAATGTACGTCATGATATGGAAATCCACACATAATTTAGGATGTAAACCAATGAAATAAGGTATGGGATAGCATACCCTAGTATCAAAATAATCTTCTGTGTCTTTCTCTTTCCATATTTTCAAAGATATCCGTGAAACTGCACTTCGACTTGGTCGTATCTAAGTAAAGATATCACAAACGCATAAGTTAATTCAAAATGAAACATCCCTCTATTAAATAACAAAATGAGTAACATTATCAATGAAACTACAAAAGAAATTTGGTATCAGATTTGATCAGATTGTATCAGATTTACTTTTATTCAGATTTGTTATACACTGATCAGTTGGAAACGCGTCACCAGTATGAAGTGCTAGAAAATCTTCAAGCCTTCAAGGCAAGTGCTTATTAGTTTCCTGAGAGTCTCCAAGCTCTTCTAGTGTAACAGACAGAGTCCGGCAAAAGGCTTAGCTTTCTGGAATCCCAGAATATTTCATCATTTCCTTCTGAAGTTTTTTTGTTGACGTTTGACCAATAAATCATAAAAATGTCAATTTTCTTCTGAATTTGCTCTAGCCTTCCGGGATTTAGGATCCCGGGATCCCAACTTTTGTCGGACCCTGGTAGCAAATATGTAATACAAACACATGGCAAATATGTGGAAGACTTTTTGTAAAATAAAAAAAAAACTGTTTTCCCTGATTTCACACCACAAAACAGAAATTTTGATTTGAATAAGTTGTTTCAAATCAACTATTTACGAGAGCCTTTCAGACATGTTTCATATATGCTTGCTTAACCAAATAGAGTTGGGAACCAAGATTAAGGGTTACCGGTAATGAATAAATGAAGTTGATAATTATTAGTTGAGTTTAGATATGAAAATTAGTAATAATTATGTTAGTAAATTAGTAACTCAACCAACCAGATACTCAAATGCACGTACAGCTTGTGATCCTAATGCCTCTGCTTTTCTTTTCTCTTCACAGGAAATTACAGACATCCATGCCTTTGCTGCTAAATCACCATACAGTGCTCTACATAACAAAATATTAATGATATTAACAATGATGGTTTGAGACAAACTAGTTAAGACGGCATCGCCCTACCAAAAAGGCACTTGCACTACTCTTCTATTTCTACAGTGGCTCTTTATGCTGAGAGTAATGATGTTAAATTCTCTTTATTGATCTCAGCCGCGACACTGGGGTCAATTTCAACAGATGTCATGGCACATAAGCATCAACTGGCAATGTGCAATGATGTGCTACAGTTTATCACAATGTAATTCCCTCTGGAACATTCCATCTGCCATCCTTAGATGGTACTCATTTTGATATTTTAGACAAAGTCAGGGCTGAGTTGACCTTCAGGGGAGTGCTTGAGCCACAGTCAATCAGATCTGATCTGATCTGATCTTCGGTTGCTCTGCTATCTGAGTTAATCCCCTTAAAGACAAAATGGGAGTACAGTACATAACAAAATAATTCAATTAAACCAATTTCCTATTTATATGTTACCTTCCAGCTTGTAGATCAAATTCCACTTTACCAACTGAGCCAACGGCACTAGAAAAATAATGAAATGTTATTACTAACATATTTCCACTTTATCAAACCAATTTTACCACATCATTCTTGGTATAAACTCAAACGTGTAAACACGATGCGCAAACTATCTTGGAAGCAATAAAATTATGTACAATATAATTCTGAGATATATAACATACTAATATAATTTTCAGTCAATTATACATTGATGACTGGTAGTCAACTTCTTGAGCACAAAAGCTTGATTATATTACATGGGGGGTAACAAATTTACAGTCAAATAATAAATATGGATAACATTGGTGCAAGGAATACAGTTGTGGTCTCCCACACAAATGTGCAGACGCTCTGTCACTGAGATACCAATGAACAAAGATAATCAGGAACATCTTCTTATCTTGGATGGGACACTGTTGGTATGTTAACTCACTGTATCACCCCACTGTGTAAACAAGTACGAGTAGTGCAGTCAAACCAGTATACAACAGCCAGGTATGAAGAGGTAGATTCAATAGAAAATACCATGTTAGGCATTGCAACAGTGACCACTATAGACAGGTGGTCGCTGTATAGGGGTGACCGTCATAACAGGTCTGATTGCAAGCAAAATACATATGAAGACATTTAGTGTAGGTCAGAATTAAAACTTACGCTTGATCATGTCCATATGATGTAAATGTGGGAGCTGGGATCTGCTTGAATGCTTCTTCGATTTCCTACAATAAACAATCAACAAATTGCAACATTCAGTAATTAAATCATCGAGTAAATAATAGAAGGTATGTTGGATTTCAATATAGTAATTAAAAGATTCTTCTAAAAACATTTTAGTATGTAGACTTTCGTTATTCTCTCTTTGTAAACAATAGCCATAGATTGTTAAATTTATATCTTAGAACATTTTACCTACGGTATATATATCTTGTAATTTTATGAAATATTTCTTTTAAGCTTGATAATGACAACAGAAACATTGAAACGTTCGAAAAAATTTAATTGTGAATTTTTGTTGTTATCTTTCATACTAAAATGTTGGATTTCAAAATAATAAATCGGAGATCTGCTGTCTTGGAAAATCATGCTTCCATATAAGAAATTATCATAACAATTATTTCATGTATTACCTTATTCTGTTGAAGATCAATTAACAAAGCCACCACCACTAATATTTCTTACCTGCTTTTTGTTGTAGTAAAACACTGACCACACTCTTTCAACAGCACCTGATAGGAGACTACGCCAATCATTTTGATTTTGCTTCAGTTTAGTATCTAAAATACAACAAAACATATGATAACAATGGGTTGCCACACACTAGCCATCTTTGCATTGGCCTCAGAGGCTTGAGCTTTCAACACTACACTTGTGTCTTCAAGCATGCCTCGTGTAAAAAATATGAATACCAACATTTGCAAACGTGTGGTACCTTTTTCTAAAATAAAACAAATTTCAGAACCAAGTTTGTTTATGTTGCGGAAGGTCATTTGAAATTTTAATTAATGATTTAAAATTCAATTTTAATTCAATGTTTTTACTTACGGTACTAAAATATCTTTGGAATAAATGAAAAATTAATAATGTAGTCTTTCTTATATTAGAAACAGTTTTTGTTGATAATATTTCTTTAATAATACGTTGTAGTTTCTTATTTGTCATCAGCTTTGAGCCTCTGAGAAAATTTGATTGTCAAATTTCAACGGTAATTTTTGAGAGATGCTTATCATAGAATTTTCAGACACTGTTGAAGCAACCAATCTTTGATAACAACACAACATTTTAGAATGCGAGTTATTAGTAGAAGTCAATAAATTGACATTGAGAATTTAGTAAAGCAGATGCATTTCAATTAACTATTAATGTAACCTGCTTAATCGCTATTCTGCAACCTGGTTGAACCGTTATGAAGGTAACATAGCTAATTCCTAAAATAATTTTGGATACAGTAACTGCAAATTAGGGTAAAGTGAAAGGTTGTGAAAACCACTGTCCTGATGCAGCCTAAAATCGTAATAATAAACGGGTTGTGATATTAACTGGAGTGAAATCTTTGAGTTTGATTGAAACTGAAAATCAGTAATAGTAAGCGAATTGTGATAGTAAAAGTAGTGATAATAACATGGCTACACCGTACATGCGATGAACTCCATTGGCAATCTCATTAGATCTTAAGTGGGTCATACTGTGTGCTTAGATTATATGAAAATGTTTATATGATGGAGATCATCATTTATCTCAAGACATATCTTTGCTTAGTGTTTTCTAATGGGATAAGAGTATTAATGTGCATGATTTTATGTACCAAAGCCATCGATTATACATTAAAGACCGATTGAACGGCATCAATTTAGAGTCATTTGAAGTCCAGAGGATAAAATTCAAGCTTTAGTTATCATATAAAACACCAAACGACAAATTATTCACCTTTGATAGAAACATGTACTGTACAATACACACAGTCAATCATTAAAATTAAAAACAGATAATTATGCCAACAACTTTGTGAATAGCTAGTTGGTATTCATGTAATCGTGTTGTCCTGTGGTGGAAAGATCTCCAAATCAAAGTTACCTCTTTCAAATCTTTCCATTCTCAATCAGTCATATCTTATGGTATCACACGAACCACTTATTAGAAAATGTTACCCTGTAAAATGAACATGTTTTTGAGCTGCATATCAAATTTTTCATAATTTCAATTTTTTAAACATACCCTTATCAACCGAACTAGATCCATCGGTTGAAATTTCTTCTTGCGACCCAACAATAAATAGCCAATGAGCAAGTGAAGCAGTGAACTCTGTATCTTTGATACGTTGAGAAAATATCAACTCACTGTTGCTTCGTAGAACATAAAGAAAATCTAGCATCGTAGTATGATCTGCACACAAAAATTACAAAAGTAGAATGTAGGTATTATGTGAAGGCTATAGCAATAGAAAAAGTAAAGTGCAAAATAAAACCTGTCTATAACGGCCACCTTTATGAGATTAAAGAATATTGACCACTAACGGAAGATGACCTTTTGATAGAAGTTAGATTCAATAAAAATTAACATTTGTAACATTATGGAGTGACCACTATAGACAGGTGGCTACTTTATAGGGTGGTTTCACTGTATGTAGTCCAGTTCACAGTCCAGTTTACAATACTGCAACACACATATTAATCATATCCTTCCTGGCAAATAGACTATTACAAAAACATTTAAATACTGACAATGAGTCTTGATTAATTATACATACTGAAATAGTCGATTCGCCAAGGCACGAGGCTTCAGGGCAGCTCGGCTACGGTATATGATAGTTGTATATAATAACATAAAACAAAGTTACACACGTTATCTTGATGTTCGGTCGTTTATCTTGTTTCGTCCATAAAACTCTACAATACTGTACAATCTTACTGTGATCACATGATTTTTAACCAGCAAAGATATTTGAATAGTAATTTCTCAAAACCCAAAAAAAGCTGTGGCTAGAAAGATATTTCAAAATTGATATCAACGATAGTCTTACCAGTGATACGTGCTTGAGGTCTTGAGAATTGATAAAGAATAATGCGGTATAACGAATGATAAAGGGCGTCAAGGTTTGTCTTACCGGAGGCTGTAAAAACAAGATGAGTGAGGTATTCAAGAGATCTGGTAATGTCTAGCAGGGCTTACGAATCTGGATAATGCAAATATCATACACTTGCTGTGCAATGTGAGTTATATACCACAAGTGTTGCTTCATGAGGCAAAAGGTATCTTATATAATTTCAATATCATAAATATTATATTCTTGTGAGAAAAGCTTGAATAGTCGAAACCTGATTCGAAGCAATGTTTTGTTTACCCAAGTTATCATTTGTCGTAAACAAATCATGACACTTGTATTTCTTTCAAATCACAAATTGAAGAGTGGTGTGCCACGATTTATTGATAGCGTTTCGAATTCAGGATTTTAATGAAGATTTCAGCAGTTCCAATTTTATAAAAGCGAATATCACACACTTTATGTGCAATATCAATTACCACAGACACTGTATAAGCTAGAATTCACATGACTTACAGTCGAGAGAGCTGATTGAACTTATGTGAAAGCTAAGAATTGATCGATAACCCTTTGTGAAGTACCCTAAAACAGAAATCAATATTAAATTAATCAATCAATCTTCTGATCATCATAAAAGAAATCTACTACTGCAATTTTATTTGGAATTGAATTAAATTTTATCAAAGTTAAATTGCACATTAATTTGAAACCAAATGTGGCAGATTATAGGAAATTTGTTTGTTAATACATAGTAAAAAGAAATTAAGGTCTATTTATAGCATATGGTCGACGTAGCAACACTTTCAAACTTTGCAGTATAAAAGTTTCTGCTATACTAAAATTTTGCAATAACTCAAAACGCAATATGGGTACCACAATGTTTAATCACTTTTGAAGTACACTTCTACATCGATGAAATAAATTTTACAAAAAGTTAACGAAAGAAAGTGTTTGAAAAATGTTAATTAGTTATAAAATATATAGAGAAATTTTTCCCCACAAGAATTTGCCTCCTATTTATGTTTCATTTCACAACTTCCACATACTTTTGTGCCTTTACTGTGATAAATTATTGTTTTTATAACATGTATTGTCACTGGCAACCGAAGGAGATGTTTCGACGGGGCTATGGGAGAGCAGTATCTTTTCATAATGTTTTGTATCGTGAATTGTGTTGTTTACAAGTTTCTTTGTCAGCTATGTCTGACCGTGATTTGTGACGTTCTTTGTGCAGCAAATATATTAGGCGTAAGAGGGACGGCACATTTCTATAATGTGACTGTCTATATTACTACTACTACTACTACTACTATTATTACTAACATGAAAAATGGGGTAGCTCAAAAGCCCCATATAGCATTATGACCCAAAAATAATCTGGGAGACTCATTATTTATTCCTGAGAAATATAGTTCTAAACTTCTAAATTCCTATTCTGAAAATTAAAAAAAAGTCAACAGAAGAAAAATGTCGGCTCTAACTGTTTGAAACCTCCTTAACAATGGAAAACCTTTGATCTTAACTGCATTGCGGTTTACTTCATCATCAACATTTGTTTCATTGTAAGTTCTCAGATCTCAATCATACATAAACTCAATCAATCAAAGTCTAGCACTAAGTACCTACCATTCCATAACTTGTCACCCATGGCAACAGCCAACATGTTAATATTCTGCATAACATTGCTGGTGATATTTGAATTGATTACTTCACCAAGTAAAACAGCGTCAATAATACAATTTAAAACAGCTGTTTGGTATTCCTTCTGTTGATTTAATAATCCATCAGCTAAATATGACTGAAAAGATACAAGAATAAAACCATCATTCCCTATAAAGGAATACTTATAAATTGATATTTTGAACTCTAATATCGTCAATGGGTTGATAAATTGCTTGAATTTTGATTAATAATATTATTTACAATACAATACAATACAATCTACTTATACAGTATTTATAATATTAACTGTAAAGTCTTTGACTCCTCTGTTTATAATATTATTAACAGCATTACTTAATCATCAGTGTTGAATTGAGTTTTGTATTGATTTGATTAAAACATGGTACTTCACATGTGAAATGAAAACATGGTACTTTTTGTGTCAAAATGGTACATACTGTACTTTTAAACATCCAGTAAGCTTTTTTGTTACTATGACAATGCCAGCCCATGCCTGCTGTTTACATTTCACAATTCAGAATCTTTTGAAGCTTTGCATCATAAATTTAGAATGGCAAAAGGCTTTAAACTCAAAGAAGTTGGATGCATGTTTTGTAAAATAAATGTCTACGTCAGGAAACCGTGGTGATACCCCTTGCAAAAAACAGTTCAGGAGTTCAAGAACAGTTCATGAACAGTTCATGAACGTTAAATGACTCCAATAATCCGGAAATGTTCATGAACAGTTCATGAAAATTTTGGGCCATTTAACGTTCATGAAATGTTCATGAACTATTGTTCATGAAATGTTCATGAACTGTTCTTGAACTCCTGAACTGTTTCCGCAGGGGACTATCATTGCATGCTATTGTTGCATGATAACGCCTATTATCACATAATATGACGTCACAACATCAAACATTTTGTAGGGATTCCATTAATGAATGAGAATTGAATTAGCAATAAATTATTAAATATTGTTTATTCCAATGTGATTACAGTTGAATATTGAAGAGAAGCAGTATTTACCTCTAATAAATTTTCAATAATTTGTTTTGCTTTAACAGGTGAAAAATCCAACACATCCAAACAAATCAATTTGATAAATCCATAGACAGTATCACAACACGGATGCACAATTAAATCCTGATCCAGATCTGGTGAAAGAGATTCTTCAAGACTTGACTATTAAAAAAATAAAGAAAATCAAAATAATTATCTTTTATCATGTTCATCTACACAATTATTTGAGAATCATTATCAAAAGTGTTAAATCACATATACAGTTGAACTCGGTTAATATCCCCTCTTTTAATGTCCCACCTTGCTTAATCACCCCACATAAAACTGATTTCTATTTTCCATTCTCAATACAAACTCTCATAATCCAATCTCGCTTAATATCCCACCTCGCTTAATATCCCGCTTTTCATCCGTACCAGAGGGGGGATATTAAGCAAGTTCGACTGTATATATAATAATATCTAATAAAAAAATCGCTAGATAGTGACAACAGACAGCTATCCGATCACTAGCAAAATCCGAATAGTTTCAACTACAAATCGTACTCATGTTGAATATATTTCAGGCATGAGAGAATTATGTTATTAAATATCCACCTATATTCCAACTCACTAGCAAATTGCAACTTGATAATAAAAACCAACAGAAAAATGACAATGCTACTGTATCACAAGCTAGCTTGAACAGTACAGATAGAGCTACGCCCTAAGCCTTTCATGTACTGTGTCACATGAATGACCATATCTCGTGAATGACCGTATCACATGATTGACCTTGTGTTAATCCCCTGACTTCTACATCATCTCCTTTGTGTTATGGCACTTACTGGCAATACGTCATTTAATCAGAACATCATTTTAAAATACCGCATCACACCCATTTTTTCCAAAGGGAGAGCCCGATACACTCAGATTTCCAGAAGGTAAAATTAGATTCCTGAGCCGCAAACCATTCGCATTGTTCGTTTTTAAACTTGGCTACAATATTTATAGCCCCATTATAAAATAATAGCTAATTACAAAATCAGAAATCATGTGAGTTTTACCCTATGTACTTTAGATGACTATGAAATATAATATATTTTAGTCTTGATTTGACCATAAGCAAAGCATACCCAACATACAACATAAAAGCAAAATATCTCTAACTTTACCTCAGTAGATATATCTTTGTTTGAGAAAGGAAACAGCGTAGCAGCTAGGTATTGTAGAAACAATTTCTTATGGCAGAATGATGAGAATCCAATCACATTTTGGTACAGGAATTTCAGGAACTCCAAGAGGACAGTTGCAGAATCTTGCTCAGGCTTTGTAGATGGACATGGTGTCTGAAGAGATAAGTGAAAATCATCATTAGATAAGCCATTATCGCCGCCATTTACATTATCATTAAGGTGCATATAAAAATGATTTAACTAGCTTCAGCCCAAATGTCAAGAAATGCGTCACACCTTACATCAATGCAAACCCCTTTGTAAATTTCTGGTTGTTATCATGAAGAACATTTCATTATTATTCAGGTAAGCCAATAGCTAGATTTCGCCGGTTACATATATTTTGGAAAGTGATATGCACTCGTGAGAAATTATCCATACCTTTTTATTGAGCGAACAGTGGGCAACTTCAAGATCATGAACTCATGAACTGCCTTTACAGGGGTGGGTTTCCTAAGATTTCAGTAAATCCAACTTTGCTGCATAATGATTTGATAATGAACTTGAATAAGGATTAATGACGTATTTTAATCTTACCTTGTTCATTAGTACTCTGATCATGTGTAAGATAACAAGAGATGCATCACAACAATATAAATTAAAGGGCTTGGCACGACCTTCCGTTACTGTGCTCGGCCAAAACATTAGATATAACGTTTCCATATTCAATGTTAGACCAGGATGGATCTCTGTAAAATCAAAACAAATATACTCAAGCACAAATTGATTTTATCTGCATATATGGGTGGATATTTAATAATGTAATTCTCTCATGCCTGAAATATATACAGTATGTACATTTGATGATTACATTGTTTCTGATTTTGATAAATCGATTAATTGATAAATTGGATCCAACAGTAGTACAATTTATAGCAAAAACTTTAAATTCCTCTTGTTTCCTTGATCAGCTCAAGGCAAGCATGTTTAATGTAGGACTATTTTGTGATTATTCTTCCCTTAGTGCAGAAAAACCTGTATTTAATATTATAATAGCCATCCGCTTGATTGATCGATCCAGGGTGGGATCTATATACAGGATTAATTCAATAGACAGACATGAGAGGAAAACCCTTTGAAAAATGCCACAACAATACCAACACAAGTGTCTGGGTTGATTTCCTTTGTTTTAAAGCTTTTCCCAGGAACTCTCTCATGCCTGTATAGGACAATGCTTTTGGTGTATACTTGAAACGGCCACTACATACAGGTAGCTGCTATATATAGGAGATATCTAAATGAGGCTATCTTTGTAGGTTCATTTCGAATTTTGCTTCTGCAAATCAGATTAATTTGCAATTGGACACTTGTTACCGGTAGATAGTTCTCTTACCTGTCAATGGGTGTCCTAGCAACAGTGCAAACAGTAGAAAATAGATTTCATTGATGTCAGTGTGATTCTCTAATTGAGCAATTAACAATGGGAAACCTTTGATCTTAAATGCATCACGGTTTACTTCATCATCCACATTTGTTTCATTGTAAGTTAACAGATTGAAACCTATAATACAATACAGACATCCATTTATGTAACACTTCAAAATATTTCAAACGAATCCTGCACTCTGAGTGGTGCATTTAAATACGTAGGGTATGACGTGAACAACCCACTTAATTAGGTAGCTGATTTTCAAATTATTGAAGCAACTTGGATTTGAAATTATAAATTTAAAAGTGTGATTGTTTAATGTTTTAATACGATTCTTGGTACATAATGTGTTATTTGTCAGTACTGAGGTTTGTCAATAATGTTCAAATGTAAATGGAAATTGTCACCGTAGATCTATCAAAATTTTTGTAAGTATTATAGTAAAGAGTATTATGAGAATTATGTAAGTGCCGTTTTGTAAACATTACATCCATAACTTGCCACATTTACTTTACCTTAAGTGAATGGAAATCATACAGAAAAACAATAATCAGTTTGTCAGATGAGATGACAATTAGAAAATGATATCAAAATTGTATGTCTGTATGTTTGTCTGTCACAATGTTTGGAATATTGGAAACCTGATTCCAGTTAGGCAAACATCAATTCAGGTTTTAGACAACAATTGTGAAATTGCTCAGATTTTCATAAACATTTCACAAACATTTCATAACCGTTCATCAAAAGTTCATGAACAATTGGGCAATTCCAGGTTCACAAACTGTTCGTCAGATGAACCCACAAGAATATGTTCATGAACTATTCATGAACTTATCAGCTTTTTTACAAGGTTCTAGTACTTAAGGCAAGCATAAGTATTAGTGTCTTTTTCATAAAGACCTCCGGTACGTGTACCTATTCTAGTAAATATTTCACTTTTTTTTGCTAATAAAGACATGTATATATAAATTCAGGTTATTTCCCCTGCGAAAAACAGTTCAGGAGTTCATGAACAGTTCATAAACAGTTCATGAACGTTAAATGGCTCCAATTTTCCTGAACTGTTCCTGAACATGAACCCTCACAGACAGTTCATGAACAGTTCATGAACAGTTCATGAAAATTTGGGGCCATTTAACGTTCATGAACTGTTCATGAACTCCTGAACTGTTTTTGCAGGGGTTAATATAATTGTTGTCTTATGAAAAATTAGGATAGTTTAATTTCAAACTTATTTTTTTGATAGTAGAAATTTGAACACAACATTCTGGAATATTATCCATGTGACAATGGCCTGCTCCTAGCTAACATCTTTGCGACACATTGCTGTGATTACCTGCTGCAGTGATTGATCGTTTGGCTGTTAACAAATCACAATCATCCATCCATCCTCCTCCAGTGCCATTATAAAACTGTTCAAGTGCAGTTGTAGTGCTACCGATCAATTTGATTAGAATGCGAACAGCACGAACAACAGTAGAACTATGTAATTGTAATGACATGAATAATAATACCCAATCAAAACCAAGGATCTTGTATAACATTTCTACAAAACTGAAAGGTAATAGAGAGCACATTGGAATCATTCAATGCAATCAATTTCATAGAAAGATAATGGCAATGAGATCAGGGTCCAAAAAAAGGTTCAGCCTTCTGGAATCCTAGAGGCATTTCCAAAACTTTTTTCTGATTTTTTTTCTGTTGATGTTTGACCAATAAATCAAATAAATATCAATTTTCTTCCGAATTTTCCCCAGTCTTTCGGAATCTAGGGTTGCAGGATTCCTATTTTTGTCAGGCCTTTGGAACCCCTGAAATACCAGAGCGTTGGTCTATGCTGACACCAAAAATAAGTTCCCCAGCCCCTGAATAAGATAATGTGTTATATCTATCGAATGACTTCAGAATAAATGTTTTGCCAAAAGTTCATCATGGAGACTGTGAAAACACCACATTCAGCGTTTCGTTTTCTGACAGTTTGTAGAAGTTTGTTATTAATTTCTCAAGTTCCAGCCTGAAATTATTCTCTTGAATCTTAACTTAAAATAGAACCATCCCCTGCGAAAAACAGTCCATGAAAGTTTTTTTTCGTTTAACAGATTAATGGAATATTAATTGATTTGATTGGTGGAAATTCTTATTCATGATGAGAATTATGATAAAGATAAGGATGGAATTTTACCTGTTATCTTTAGCAGTGTGTAATGTATTCAAGATGACATCCAAGAGTGAGTTTCTAACAATGATGCAATGAGCCATTTCTTTTGAGAATGATAATTTACCAAATGATTCTGTTAACGTTGGCATACCATCATCCGATATTGTCTTCTCGTTCCATCTTATTGTTTGGCCATCAGGCAAAGTACTTGCTAAGAATTGTCCAACCCTGAAAAAAACCATATGAATATTTAAAGCAAATTATTAATCGTCCTAATTTATTTTTCAATTGTATAATCCCCTCGAGAAGTTCTCTAAGTCATCATCATCATCAGGCACTCGTTGAGGGGATTCCCCACGAATTACGTTGCCATTCATCATACACTATATAATACCCTTGTTATGCTCAGTGCATCTGATATTTGGGGAGAAACTATTTATTAGCGAAGAGAACAACATACTGGAAGCACTGCAAAGAAAAGTCATGCGCCAAAGGGAAATACCAACACCCTAGCAATAAGAATAAATCCTTTTCTGAACAAATGCTCGATAGTTCACCAACATAAAGTCAACATAGACTTTCTATTGTTACTATCTAAAGATACAGCTATTAAATGGAGTAAAAAAAGTTAATTAATACAATTAAAGAAAAATTACTTGATAAATATTCTGAAATACTTAAAAACTCAATCAATAAAACAGAACTAAACAGATCCAATCAATTAAACTATTATGTATTTATGAGCATATTGAATTACAAAGTTAACTACCAATACCAAATGCCTCCGCTAGATGTGCAATAACTAAATTGCGAACTAGTGCACATAAATTTGAGGTTCAGACTGGTAGATCATACAAGCTAGATTTCCCATTATCAGATTATCAAACATTCTATTAATCTATTGACTTTGCCCGGTATAGTGAGGCCATGAAATAGTCTCCATAGTAGTAATTTTCTCTTCTGCGTTGTTCAAATTGAAATGTGAAGGTGGCTTGTTGAATCTGTCAAATTTATGTTAGTATTATAATAAAGGGTAACTCTCATTTCTGTTTTGTATCGACGCTTGACAACCAAAAATAGCCACATTCATATGTAATGTACAGTAAATGAAATAAAATCACTAAAAAACTAGTACATTGAAACCTGTATACAACAGCCACCTACGAGATGTAGATAAATTGACCACTATATGCAGGTAGTCTTTATATGCAGTGTTGATTCAATAGAAATTTCAATTTTTGACATTCCAAGAGTGACCACTATAGCCATGTGGCTGCTGTATAGAGGTGACCGTTATAACAGGTTTGATTGTAAGCCTATTGGAATACTTTGTGCTAAAATCAGGACTGATTGTCAAGAACAATATAATAAATCATTAAGACATACCTCAATACATCTGTGAGTTGTGAGTTACCACATAAAAGAACAGCAATAATACTACTGATTGAATTTAGAGCTGAATCAGTGATGTTAGTATCATGTAGTACCATTAGTAACTCTGGTATTAATCCAAGCGATCTCATTTGTTCAATATTAGTGGCTGATTCACTGTAACAAGATTACAAATAAAATAAAATTATAAAATATGACGTCATAATCAAACGTAATCTTGAAATTTGATTGCTTGTCCATATGTTTAGAAATTCTAGGATAAACATTTTTCAAACATTTCAGTCGAAAGTTGAAGATAAAATTTTGCCAAAGGTTCAAAGCTGAAGAAGAATAGGAAAGTACAAGGTATTACCGTATTAAAGGAATAATATCAACAGAAGCTGTATCTGTTCAAGAAAGAGTAACATTGTGAAGTTTTCATTCAATCTACGGACATTTTAGAAAGTTAAAACATTGGGGTTGAGAGCAAGTACCATCCATAAGGGCTATTCAATCACAATAATTTGTGATAAAACGCAAGATGAATTTATAAAATACACAGTTAATGTAAATATGATGATTGATTCTTTATAGCTGCATTTGAATCAATACATGGTAGATAGCTATAAATCCAATAATCCATATTTAGAGTGTATAAAGAAGCCGTGTGACTTCCAAATATTATTCTTACATTAAAATTTTCAAAAAAATATTTTCAGTTTAATTAATTGTAACAGTAAAACAAAGAATGCGCTATCAACACCTCAACACTTTTGTTTTAATTCCCAGAAAAACATTTTGAAAGTAATTATTGTAAAAAGTTAAACAGCTTGACATTAAATTGAAAAAATAGCAAGAAATTATAATCTAAAGTATGACGTTGTAATCGAACTTAATCCTGCCATTTGCGTCAGAGGCTCATGCTTTCAATACTTCATTTGTGCCTCCTAAAATTTCTTGTATCTACTATATAAACGTCGATGTATGACTCTTTGTATTCGAGATTCACACTTCTCATGGTAAACGTATCAAATCCATACTTTTTGTGGGGTATCTTATATAATTTTTTCCGGGAACATAGGCTTTATATTCATATCTTTATAATCCTTCAATTGGCGACCCAAAGCGTATTTTTTTCGTAGGATTTCTCTTGCGGCTCCATAGAAAGAACGAATTACATTCTCATGTTCGTCACGCAATACCTTTCACGCCCAACTGACCTTCAGTTCTATTGTTTATTTATCATTTGGGCTAATTTTTAGCAATTAAATTTTCTATCTTTTTTATTTTCAAATTTCAGCCAGCGGAGCGGGTTAACTTCGTTAGTAGTAAATATGAATGTAATTGCAAATATGGCATGTATGTAGTAACCCTTTATTTCTGTATGTGTTTTTCTTATGGATAAAACATTCCACATTATAGTAATTCAACATTTCCTATGGCATCATCAGGGGTTAAAAGACAAATTACAGGGACAATAAGTATCTTAGCAAATATATGAATTCATACTGTCTTTCCCTGGTCATATTGTGAGAATGGTTATTGGTTAAGTATACTATTGGTAATCCAAATCATATTAATTATTTTAGATGTACATTCACTGATCTACATTTTCTTGTCTATATTGTAATTATGTTTGTAACTAACTAACTATTTTAATTTTATTATGTATGAGCCCTTTGAAAAAAGCTTAAACATTTTCAATAAATGATGATGATGATGATGATTATGATAACAATGAAAGATATATTAACCAATAAACCTGATCATTTAAATTTTGTAATTCTATTGGAGTTTACAATAATCAGACATGAGAATTGAAATTTCAAAAATTGTCTGAAATCTGCAATATCTTGATATATTTCAATGGAATTGAATGGGAAAAAGCAATAACTGGAGTTTCACAAGACCCAAAATAGTCTAAAATCCACTAAAAGTCTGAAAATTCTCATGTCTGAATAATTGTTTAATGCTGTGTTTGCCTGATAATATTGTAAGAAATGGTTACAGGTTAAGTATACTATTGCTAATCCAAATCATGTTCATTATTTTAGATGTACAAAAGATATATAAGCAATAAACATTATCATTTTAAGTTTGTAATACCTTCCTTGAGTAACTAGCTCATAAAAATGAGAATACAGTGACCGTTCAAGATCAGATGGAGCACTGTGCCACATCTATAATAAAATAAACAATATTAAAAAGGTAAATTCCCGTAATTCACTGAAGTTCTCTTTTATTCTGATTAGGGCCTACATCATCTACTAGTGATGGTGTGTTCAACATGATTGATTTGATTTCAAAATGATTTGTGGCATCAGGGTCCGACAAAAGTGTGGATTTTGGGATCCTAGATCCGAGGATGCTAGAGCAAATTCAGAAGAAAATTGATAATTTTCTAAGTTGTAGACTAAACCTCAACAAAAGATTGAGAAGAAAATGTACAATATTGTTCAAGATTCCGGAAGGCTAAACCTTTTGCCTGACAGTGTGTGGCATTTTTTGTAAATCAACACGTTAGGCATAAAAGAAAATCAACGTATCATAACATGATTATCTGTACTACAATGTAACCTACTGACGTGCAAGTGGGAATTACCCAGGATTATCATTGATCAATCAGAATTAGTTAAACAACAATTAATTTCTAGAGTTTCAAACCTAATTGCAAATTAGTAAGGATATCACTTGAACGAATTTAATTTTAGCAGCATGTTAAAGCCTAGACCTGTTCCACATACTCCACTTTACCAACAGCTGTTCTATCCACACGAGGGGCATGTAAACTTTTAATGGTGGTTACAATTCCAGTCATCCCTGACCCTCCTCCAAGCACCTTGGAGGGTAAGGTTTGGTGGTGTCAGGTCTGCTATTGGTCAACTATTGGTCAACTAGCTATTGTGTTTTGCTGCCAACCTCCCACCAATCAAGCACCTAGGCCAAATTATTGTGATGTTAAGGATTTGAGATAAAGGGTTTAATTACAATTTTAGGCTGAATTAGACTGAGACACTGTTGTTTGCCATTGCATGAACCCCCCTTTCTAGTGGGGCTGGCTTTCATTTCGTAGGCTGGAGTTAGTTCACATCCGTTAGATTACGGACGCAAGTAACACAGTTTAGATAACAGCGTGGGAAGCTATTTTATACCAAATAAGGTAAGCAGCACAGATGGAAGAGCCTGGGTAAGAAGGATGAAACAATGTGCTACTTTAGGCATACCTTGTTTTGGGTTAGTCACTCCTTTAGAGGTAAGCGTTGTTAGCGGTAGCAAAAGTTTAATTACGCTTTTTGTGTGCAAGTTTTTCATTATATATATTATTCACATAACTCGATTTCCCCCACCCTCCCTTTCCCTTGCAATGTTTTAGGTTTACAGGTTGGTAAGTTCTTTTGTCCACATATGGGTAAGTGTTGGTAAGTTGATTAGTGATAGTTAACTCCACTGGTTATCAGAGTGACATGTGCTTGGTTGGACAGGGATCCAAATATGGAGTGTGACAGGTCGCCAGTAGCAATAGCAGCATAAAAGCATAGAGAAAGCAAAAAGAGCATAAAAGCATATAGTGCATAAAACCTTATAGAGCATAAAAGCATTACAAAAGCATGAAAGCATACAGAGCATAAAAGCATATTGAAAGCATAAAATATATAGAGCATAAAGAATATAATAGATATCCCACCAACCAAGCACCTAGGCCAGAGCTCATCAGTGGATGAGTTTAATCATTTCAAAAAATCAGAATGACCAATCACAGCTTAGCATAAATGATCTTATTATCTAGGTGTTGATTGGTCAATTTGCTAATTTATGAAATACATTTGTGAAGTCATTGTGAATCAAAAAGTCGTTAAAGATGATTCACGCATTATTTCACATGTCAATCACACTTGCGCGTCTAAAGAGGTTTATTGTCTTCTGTTTGTAGAATAGGTTTGTAGTTTTAATCAGCGCATCATTTTATTCATTTGGATTTTACAAGGCACAGATGTAGAGTAGCGGAATAACGCGCCTTGTGGATCTAGGCTAATTAAAATAATACATTATTGGAATTTGGTTTTATTAAATAAGCAGTCAATTGATCCAGTCATGAATAAAGCCAGAAGCATATTTTGTCCAAGCATAAGAGCATTACATACCTCTAAATCACATAGAATTTCTTGAAACGCAGTGACATTTGGAATGGTAACAGATTCTTGTTCACTTTGAACAGTACCAACCAATGAGAACACTAGATGTAAAATATGAGTGTTCAACAAATGACTCTTGCGTTTAAGAAGAAATGCCAAAATCTACAAGAAATAAACCATATTAATTGAGCAATAAAGAAATACTGAGAGCAGTAACTAATGACTGAATACAAGGGGTGCTTGTTGATAGAAAAAAACTATGATTCCATCTTTACCAGGGAAATTTCTTGCGTCCTTAGGAATGAGTTCCAGATGTGATTGTAAATTAAAACGGCTTTTAAAACATTTCCCAAAAACTTCAACGCAAAAATGAATAAGTATGCATAATTTCAAAAACAAAGTTATTTTATCTTGAAAATGTAGCTCCTAGGCTTTACATTTAGTCTGCCAACAATTTTGAGTCAATATAATGCGCTTCTTCTGCATAGCCGTTAGATTATCAAGTCAAGTTAGTCATTTTCTTTGATCATCTTTGTCTCATTGTCATTTTTGATCATAAATGCACGTTCAATCGCTATCTAATCGTATTAGACAATGGCAATAGACAATTTCATCAGTGTTGTCCACAGATACGATTGAATCACATGTTCGATTTTAGCCAATGAGTGGCTCGAATTTTGTCCATTGAACGAAGTCTTAGTATAAATGACATAGTACTGATACAATTATACCAATATAATTATTTTATACATTTACTGTATGCTGTAGCAAACTGTCAAATGAAAGTGTCATGTCTCATGTCTGTAATTGATGTAATCAAATTTGTGTATTTCTTGAACTACAGCATACAGAATCTAGAGCATAGTGCTATAGGAGCAATATAAATAAACAAAATTATTATTATCATTATTATCACTGTTAATGACTGCTATAGCAGATTTGACTGTTGGAGTTGTGTCCATTACAACAGATTGTCTTACCTCATGGCCTTGAATTCTCATCATTTCCCTACGGGCTTTTGGGCTACCTTGTATGACGCAAGTCAATGCCTTTAGCGATGCATATAAATCATCCAAATTGGAAGACATTGCAACCATACTTAGTAATACTTTGATACCGCCAATAGAGAGACAAGCAGATGCAGCGCTGAACGGTGCAAATGTTCTAATACCAGCATTACCAACGAGTAACGCACCAATACCACGTGGCAAACCTTGTAAATGAGTTGCGCAATTCTTCATTAAATGAATTGGTGTATGGCGATCATCGAATGGTAATTTAAGCTGGGAAACAAATGAATCAAACACATGAATTAAGAAGTTGTATGTACATATATGAAATACATTTGAATCCGGCAATAACTGTACGCTAGGGAGACAAACTATTTTACCGGTTTTGGCAGAATCTGTTGTTAACGGAAAATATTTAGCAAAGTTTGACTGTAAATTACTCATTCTCTGATTTTTTTGGCTTACTGTTATTGACAGAATACCGTTAAAAATCCCAAACTATTATTGCAGAATTTTACTGTATCACAATAAATGATCCCCAACTTTTGATATATTTTTCAACCATCCATCAGAATTCTCTAGAACATGTATTGGTAACCAAAATGTTAATTACTGTTGAGCTTTTTCATAACACTCCTTGTCCTCGACCCCTAGGGTCACTTAGAACAACTTATTGATTGCCTCCAGAGATTGCAGAACAGATGAACAAGGGCAGTACTTCGACCGTTATTGTTATTATCACACTTGTTTCCCTGTCATTTAGAGCCAAACTGGGTGGCTTTCTGTCAGATATAGAATAACCCCTGCGAAAAAAGTTCATGAACAGTTCATGAACTTCGTAAAGTTCATGAAACGTTCATGAACTTAGTGAAAAGTTCATGAACTGTTCATGAACTGTCCGTGAAAGGTTTGTCAATCTAGGTTCATGAACTTTTCAAAAAAAGTTCATGAACTCAAGTTTTGGTTGACAGTTCATTGAGCCAACTTGGGTGGCTTTCTGTCAGATATAGAATGAAATCCCATTAATTAATGCTCATTCACAAAGTAAGATTTAATGTAGCTCTTGTTTGTTGCTGCTGATGATAATGATTTAACAAAAAATACATATTGTATAACTATAATAATGTAATTGTGGAATCTCACCTCTTCCCCAACAGCTTTAGCATCAGCACTACTATGATAATTTCTAATCTTTGAAACAGTTGATGAATATGTATTTGATGCATTCAAAGCAAGAAGAACTTTCTCTTCTGAGACAAGAGCAGATAGAGTACCACCATCGTCATCCTGTTAAATAAAAATAAATAATCAAATGAAATACAAACTGACAATTCCATAGGGCAGGATGGAAATGACAGTCTATTATAATTACTCTAACTGGTGGTTGCAAAACCCCCTAGAAAAATCATGCTGGTTGCATATTTTTTGTTAATGGATTTATCATGCATTTCCTATCGGTGTTTATTGTTTCCTGAAGGTAATTTAGTTGCACATCAGCATATATTGATGACGTCAATGACTGAGGCATGATTTCGCGATTGACATACAATGAAATTGTATCTGAGGTTGATTGAGCAGCGGGAGAGGGGTAATGTTTAGTATAGTGTGCGGTGCAGTCAAACTTTTTATAATAGTCACCTCTATACATTGACCACCTGTCTATAGTGGTTATCCTTGCAATGTTCAAATAGTATATTTTATTGAATCAATCCTTTATATAAAGGCCACTTACATATAATGATTAATCTATTTACCTCTCAAACCGTCAGACCCTGTGTCTGACTGACAAAATTGTTCTGAAGATTTGCAAAGTACAGCTCGCATTTTAATTTTTTAATTCCAAAATTAAAGCTCAGAAATGGTACACGATAGTTTGTAACTTGTAGGTCACAGATCAAAGGCTTCAGAGAGCTGGAGTAAAACAAGCTGAAACTATAAACTTTACGCATTAATATAAATCATGGTACAAATACATGACATTTTACAGCTTGAAGAAATACCATTCCCGCAAATATAGTTACGAATTCACAAATTCCATATACCTGAAAGTACTTGTTGAATGTTGGTGCTTGGAATGAGCCAGAATAACAAGGTCCTAATTGATGAATCTTTTTAATCAAATCAGCCGATAGAGGTTCTTCAAATAAAAACATTGGACCAAGACGCCAAACAAGATTTGAAATGTGACAATTAGCAGGATGGGTACCAATACAGCCAACAATACGATTGCTGCTTATTTCAATGCCAGGGGGTAAACCAGTGTGAATGTATCTGATCTACAAGTAAAATTATTATATCAACAAGAAAGCAAGAAAACAAATATGGTTCATGGGATTATTAAAAACTTACAATTTATGATTTGATCAAAGTTTTTATCAATGAATTGATAATATAAGTAGAGTTAAAATCTTCAATTAGTTCTGCATTTGATTTGATGAAAAATTACACATAGCGCGGTTTCAATTTTCAAATGAAATAAGTAAACAAAAATAAATCAAAATTGTTACATTGTCACTAGATTGTTACATATTGTATTGTACAAGCTTATACAATTTCAATGAATTTCAAGTAACTAGCTAACATGAATTTACCTTGGCAATACGTAACAACTGTCCATTTCCATACACTGCAAGAGAGCTTGTCTTGAGAACACTCCGACTGAGAACAACACACAAATGAAACCATTGATCTTCTTTCAAAATATTTTCACAATTAATCCTGGCTTCATTTGCGTTTTTATGAGGTTTGTCTTCTAACGTGAACATATTTTCGTTTTCTTCAGTGTTGACCTAGATAATTATAATCAATAAGCATCCTTGTACAAGCTGCATGGTAATCGTCATTGCAAAATAGATATATATATATATATATATATATATATATATATATATACTTCGGTAGTTTGAGCACTCTGGTATGGCACAGATGTTTTTTCATGTGATGAATTTTTTCACCACATTTATAACTCATCTTGACTTAGGTTATATACTGAAGTCAGTTCCTTGTTCGCTCACTGAGCAGTACTGATGAAGGCTAATGGCCAGAAACATGTACTTGTCTGCTGCTATGTATGTCTCAATTGCGCATGCGCAATTTTGAGCACTATCGACTCAGGATGTGTCTATACTATTTGCATTATGCATTGCCCACTACTTCGGTAGTTTGAGCACTCTGGTATGGCACAGATGTTTTTTCATGTGATGAATTTTTTCACCACATTTATAACTCATCTTGACTTAGGTTATATACTGAAGTCAGTTCCTTGTTCGCTCACTGAGCAGTACTGATGAAGGCTAGTGGCCAGAAACATGTACTTGTCTGCTGCTATATATATATATATATATATATATATATATATATATATATATATATATGACAGACAAAGGATTATTAATTTATTTTATTAATTTAAAGCATACAAGATAGTTAAAATTATTGGGTTTGTAAAATTAATAAACAGAACTAGCTGGTATCGTTGTCATTGTTATAATTTATGTTTATAGAGTATAGTCGAATAAACCATTAGACATGTTGCCTCCTTTGAAGTCATTGACATAATACCAATAATATAAATTAAAGTTAATATATTGTGCTCTAAGTACATTAAACTACATGTGTTAGGCTATATCCCACTGGTAGTATGGAAACAAATTGAAAATAACAGATAATGTGGATACTGATAAGTAACTGTAAGAGTGCTGTGTTTATCATATTTGATAACAATAATCCCTGAAATGTGTTTGCTTCGATAAAATCCATGCGAAAAAATTCACAAATTCATGAACAGTTTATGAACATTTTCGTCTGGGTTCATGAACAGTTCATGAGCAGTTCATGAACTATGAACTTTTTCAGGGGGATTGCAGGCTTACGTAACACAATCACGTTAAGAAAAAGAATTCCAAACAAATAGAGGAACGAAAAATAGACGAGGAATAAATGTTTAAGGAATGTTTATATGTAATGAGGAAAAATGATTCAATGCCATTCAAAATATTTACCACAAGTTCTTTGTGTTTCAAATCCATAGCCAACGTGAAGATATGTGAACAATGTGCAGCATCAGAAACAGCTTCATTGGATTTCCTTTGTAATGTTAATAATCGCAATGGATTGTATATACTTGTTGAAATTTTTTGAACAGAAATCCATGCTGAATATGTGATGCCAACTGGAGGTGGGAATGCTCTTTCCACAGTCCCAGCAACAACACCTGTAACACATTTATCAATATCAATATACTAGCAAATATCAATATTATTTACAAACAGACACTACTATTAATATAGAGATGCTAGATCTAGCGAGATTCATGTTGTATACAGCATGTATACAGTAAAACTCTGCAATAGCGGTTCCGTCTTTTTAAACGGTATTCTGTCAATAACAGTAAGCAAATAGTCCGATACTGATTAATTTACTGTTAAACTTTGTTAAATATTTAAAAACTTTGTTTTAATAACGAATTCTGTCAAAACCGGTAAAATAGTTTGTCTTCCTGGGATACCGTTATTGGCTGATTCAACTCAACTGCATATCAATAGCATGCCAATTTCACATTGCACAATGTCTATCCACACACATATAATCCTACACGGTGCCTACAACTTTACAGTGACAAGATATTAAATACATATTGTAGCTACAACAATGTTTAGATTAATTATATGAATGAATAACTTATCAACAGTATAATTAATGCTTGGTTTGGTGCAGGTGTGGTAGCACTGTTCTTCTTTAGCGATTAATTACCTAGTGCACTGGTCGCTCAGTGGCAGAGTGTACGTACTCTGTGCGGGAGGCTGGGGTTCGATTCTTCGTCAGTGCACACATGTTAATTGTTTGTAGCAGAATTTGTATATAAACATGTTAATGTCCCCCAATAAACAGGCACTTGTGCTTAAGGGGTGACTTTCAGTTATGAATGATTATAAATGTAATATTATTATATATTATTGTTAGTTCTACAACACCAGCCAAACATTATATCTCTGAAACAACGCTTTGATAAAATATCTAATAATATTCTTACCTCCGTTAGTTGATCTCAGTGATAATAATGATGGTATAACAAGTGCAGAGAAACCATCTTGTGACATATCGAACTCAGTGAATGGACATGAAACATATGAATCAGAAACTAAAAGATCTTTTGGTGTTGATATTGAAACAAGACATTTTATTAAATTCTGAGGTAGTTGTTTGCCTTCATATTTTTCAATAGCATTTGATGGAGTGTGATGTATCAGATTTTTATGATTCAAATTATGAAATTTTGATAAGTCTTTAAGTTTTGATGGAGAAGTCCATTCTGATAATGTATTAGGTGTAATGTCATTATCACCGTTAGCAACAGTATCTGTTATCTCTGAATGATCATCAGTAGGTGGTTTCTCATCATACTCTTTAGACTCAACCGAACTCTCTCTTCCAAGAGATTGAAAATTAGCTTCATCTAAGTCTGAATCGTAATATTTTGCTTCGTCATTTTTTCCGTCTCCAGTTGATCCGATTGACACTGCATCCGGTGTTGTTGTAAGTCCGCTAGTAACATCAATCAAATCATCTATTCCTTCATCATTTGCACCGTCCTCTGATACTTCTTCTTCGTCATCATCAGAATGTAATTCGTTTTCTTCTGTAAACTTGTTGATATCAGGTGTTTTTTGTTTAACATCGCCTAATTTGAGATCACCATCCAAAATACGAAAGGAAAGAGAGTGTGATCGACGTCTTTCGAGTGTAGCAGATCCATCAACAGAAGTCTTTTTAGATTTACTGATTGATCGACTCAAGTTTTTACCGTGGGTTCGTAAAAGAGCATACGGTGACTTACTACATAAAGGTGAACCAAGTCTCAGAAATGCCCTGCAATGAATAAAAAAAATATGTATAAATTTAATACCCAGCAAGATGTTCCATTGTATACAATGTCACAATATATTTAGTTTGTTTTTATCTTAGACAGCCAATGACGCCTACAACTTTCTCACATGTACCTAAAGAAGCTGATACGTCCAACCAAATGCTGTGTACAATGTTTATCATGTGTGAGGAAAACGTATGGCAATAACGTAAAAAAGCTTGAGAAAATAAAGGTGTTGAACATGAAAGTGTTGATTATTATGATTATTATTCATTTAGGATTGAATTGATTTGAAAAGAAAATCGTAACTCAAATAATGTCCTCCGCAATGACCCCATTGTATTGAAAGTAAATTACAAAGTGTTATTGAAAAGTTTTAACATTTTTTAACATTTCAAGTTTTTAACATTTCAAGGCAGTTAAGCTTCCTCATCTCAACCTCTGAGTTCAACATCATTTTAATAGTGCTCAATTAAGAACAAGACCTTGCGGTCGGATTCCCAGACTCTACTGGTTTGCTTAGAAACATTTTTAGTCTGCATGCATCCTATAAGGAATTTAGATATAGAAGCAAGAGGGATATTACAGTGCCAACTAGTTACTGGATAAAACAGCCACCTCTACGTAATGGCCACCTGTCTATAATAGCCGTTTCTCTGTTATATGAAACACATTATTCTACTGAATCAACCCTGTAGAGATATCAATAGTTGCCACTGCAGTGTGTGATTACAACATACCTGAAAACATTGGGTGTTATTGATTGAGATGCAAGACGTTCAAATAATTTTGTAATTGGACTATTCAATGGATGACATTCGTCGAAAAAGACATGTTGACATTTACGCAATAACAAACTTGGTAAACCAGATTCACACATAATTTGTTGATTTTGTTCGGATGATAACAAGATTAACAGCTGATCAACAACATACATCAGTAGGTCAGTGGAGATCTGAAAAAGAAATTTAACATCCTAATAATATAGCATTTTCTATAAAGTACTGTTTAAAAGTATGTTATAGGTGATGTGCTGCTATAGCCAATTATTTAGAAGAAAGAGAAGAAGAAGAAAGATACCACATTTCACAAGAGAAATCTATCAAATTCAGTACGTTATAAACAATAATCTATTATGCAATATGAGCAGTCTCTACTGTAGTCTAGACTTATTCATTATGGTCTTCAGGAATTATTAGAGTCAAACAATTAAAATTTCTATTTTTCCTCTTTCATTTCTATCTCAGTTTAAATAGAATTTCAATAATAATCAGAATGGTGAATAATTCTAAAATAAATCTAAAAACGAAATAACAGCCTCAATTTTCCTACGATTGGCCAGTTATTTCATGGGACTATGTTGCAGTGATTGTAGATTTGCGGAAAGAGACAGCAAAGCTGCTTATTTGATTTTTCTTTGAGTTGAAAAATAATTTGTATTTCAATTATCAATGATGATAGGTGAGAAAGCAAAAAACAGAGTTGAAGTCTGATAAAAACGTACTCATATGGAATTAAATAAACATCCAGGCTACACCAGAAAAGAAAAAGAGAACGCTAAATTGGATACAATATTATATTTTACTTCATCTCCATATTAGCCCACTTGTATATTGTAATCAGTGTAGTATATTGCCCCAAAAAGACCAAGCTATGTTACCATATAATATAAAAAATATTTCTGTGGTCCAATTCCAATACCTGGAGCCACAAAAAGAGGGCAACCTGCAATCCTAGATTTCAGAAAACGAGAGAAATATTATATCTTTGTGATTTATAATACTAATATAATAATAATATTTCCATTATCAGTTAATTACATATTAACTGATAGTCTTAATCCCGTAACCACAGATGTTTGTTTATTAAAGGGCATAACACATTTACAGACAAATACAAACATGTGCGCATCGATGTAGAATCGGACCCCGGCCTCCAGCGCAAAGTCCAAACACTCTGCCACTGAGGTACCAGTGCACACATGTGAAAAACCTTATTTATAGGACAAACCTCAGAAAAATTCAGAAGAAAAAGGATGAAAATGTTATAGGATTCGAAAAGGCTAAACCTTTGTCCGACTAGTCATTTTGCTTTATTTATCTATTTAACTATCCTTACCTCATTGAAATAAACATCTCCGTCTGTCCATACATCACAAAGAGCAGGTAGAAGATCAATGATTGCTGAAACAGCCCCAGCATGAATAACTTTTACTGCCTTACCATTTTGAGGTAATAAATGATAACGATGTTTATCATTGCTTTCCCATATCTCATTAATTCCTAATGCCATATTAAACAAACAACGAACGATTGTAAATTGAATAAACTTCACTTTATCATCCAGCATGAGTTTGATTTGTTCATCGCTAATACGTGTTAAAAATGAAGCACTTGCATTTTGAGATTCTTGAAATGGTTCTGAACATGGTGGGACCTCGTGCAGCAGCGATTGAAAACATCCTAGTAAGCGGAGTGTTTCAGTCAAACCACGGAACCTAACCTAAATGAATAAATACATTCAAAGCATTACAGTATGTAGATGTGATTGAGGAAAAACAAACAGTTGGGGAAGGAAAGTATAAGGGATACAGAGAACAAAGTATAACTTTTTCAAACTTGATCTGACATTTTTATTGCACAGGACAGGATGTGAAAACCCTTCAATAGAATTTCTCTTTATAACCTTATAACTTTGAAAAAAATAAATGCCGTTTGCCAATGTCCTAACACTATATTTTTCTCTGAAGGGATATGTCAGTATGATCCAGAAATATATATTCAGACATTAGATGATAATGGATTCCCTTGTGAGGTTAACAAGCTGCAGCATCTCTATGTTTGAACTCACAAATAGGACACCGCCTCAAACTCAATATCTGAGTTAGTGTAAGAAGAATTGCACCTAAAGTGATGAATTCAATTGTAAAGGAGTTAGTTTCCCATACTATTTGCAGGCCTACCACTACAAGGAAATCCTTTATAAACAAAAGCAATAATTTTATTGTAGTTAAATGAAATTTTACTGAGGTTAAACACTATCTTTGAATCCCGCTGCTTAGCTCTTTTGTTAAATTGCACAAAGTCTACTTGTAGACAAGCAATATGCCTTGCTGCTGAATTGAGCACATGTAACAGCATGACCCTGTTAGTTCCTACTTCCTAGGACCCTAGATTAAGCCACTTATCAGTGCAATTCGGGACTATATCGTTCTTTCGTTGCTTCAACGCGCCGCTGAATGGTTCAGGAAAGTTAATGAGGAGTTTATGCTTGTCGAGTGGTTTGTTTGATCTCTGACTGTATTTATCCTATGATCTGTTATGTCAAAGCCATTCATCTCAACAAATGATGTCTAGTTTGTGTATGAACACAATTTTAATGTTGTTGCTATTGCTATTGGTTGATGTGGTTAACTTACGTGCTGATGATATTTTACGCTGTTTATTATTTACAATTTCCCTTCCCATCCCTTGTTGGTTGACAAAGGTAAGTATAACTAGGAATTCCTCTGATTTAGCAATGCGACTGGAGCTTGGTTGGTGGTGTCAGGTTTGCTATTGGTCAACTAGCTATTGTATTTTGCTGCCAATCCCCCACCAACCAAGCACCTAGGCCAACTTATTGTGATGTTAAGGATTCGACATAAAGGGTTTAAATTTGATAAACTCAGTAGTTGCATAGATAAATAGTATGTAGATTCCATTTTAGGTAAATTTCAATTATTTTGTTTTTTGGAACTTTGAAACAATTTATTTTATTTATTTTTTATTTATTTTATTGTGTAGTTTTTGTCATTCTGTAAAACATGCCAATTTTACTGGCAAGTAGATTTAATTTATTTCTAAATTTTACTAGTAGAATAGGAGTTTAAATAAACTGATTTATTCATTCATTCAAACATTCTTCAATATAAACCTAAATTCCTTTATAATTCTAACTAAATTAATTGCTGCTTGGACTAATTAAAAAAATCCCAGCAGTCCCCATTTTTGAGCCATACGATTCACTTCACCATGATGTTATTTGTCCTTAAAATCAGAATTTTAATAGAAAACATTTGAAACGTAATGGAGCTGCCAAATCCTCAAACTTGCAAATGACACAATCAAACACAGTAGAAATCCAAGAAAAAGACTTAAATATATCAATAATAAATTTGAAGGAGATGATTGTGACCTGTACTGTGTACTGCGTATTTCATTTGGTTTCCATAGTGTTATTATTCAATTATTATTATGTTGTTATTATATGGATTAAAATTGGTGCCTCTGTTTGCTAGTCTTGTATTTGGCATTTGGTGCTTGGCTGATGGGGTGATCTGTGTAAGTTGCATGTAGTAGGCAATGAGGCATGCCACCACCCCCATCAGCAAGCCCCAGTCACACTGCTAAGTCAGTGGAATTACTAATCATACTTACCCATAAAACATGTGGAGTGGAGGTGGATAAAGAACTGTTATATATCTTACCTCGTCCATGAAAACAACTTTGTTAAGAGGTTCATCTTGCATTGCAACAACAAGAACTTGAAAAATAATCCAAACTAATTCAAGAATGTTGTCTGGTAGCACTAAAGAAAAAAAACCATAAAAAATTACTTTTAGGGGATTATGACCGGTTGGCTGCGCTTAGAGTCATGTACGTGTTTGTCAAATTCATATTGTTTATGTGTCAGAAACCATGTTGAAATTTAAAATTTGAAGCCATGCATAAACCATGACTGACATTAATTGTTGAATTACACCAAGCAGCTTAATTCAAAATGGTCAATAATTCTTAATTCCACCGGTCAATGTTTTCCGTTTGAGATTCACATATAGAAGTCTTGGTATAATTACTGAAGAGCATATCTACTTTGGAAATAGTTTTCAAACTGCAATCCAACTTGACAACAGCCGTTGAGGATGGGTAGGCCTATTAACTTGTCCAAGGATTTGTTAAAAAGTAGGCACTGAGAAATGCGCCCAAAGCCTTGCTTTAACAATAGGCCCCTCAAACAGTTGGAAAACATGTTGTTATACAGTATTTAAAAATTTATCATTCATGAAAGTCTATTAAAATAACTTATATATGCTCTTTACAAGAGAGACAGGCTAGTAAATGAATTGCACATTCAGAAATGTTTCTTAGGGTTTATTTAAAAACCTGGAGCATTTCTTATTATTTTCTAGACAATATTGTAAGGAATGAATTATCAATGGCAAGGTGTTTAGGTCCACCGTCATGCTATCTACTGTAATACCGTCTCAACCACTTTTTATCTGTTAAAGTGTACATGACACCAAAAAATGTTTTTCCGGAAACGAGTGGCCCATGCAAATTAAATAGGAATGGCGACAATAATTTTACGAATAGGACTCTTACGAGCTGTGTTATTTAATGTTGAAAGTATCATATTTCAGAAATAGTGCTCTTCAAAAGTCGGAACTCATGCCGAAATAACAAGAGGGCCCACTATGGAAAAATAACAAAGTCTAGACTTAAAAAAAATTGTAACTTTTTTCTCGGGAAAAAGAAATGGTCCACTTTCCTGAACAGATATCCCTATATCTTTGGGATGCCTTGTCGGCCATATATGACTGAAATTGAACGTGAATTGTAGAGTTTAGAAAGGTTTTATTAGACTACGATCGTGTTTTTCTGTCAAAAAGGTGTTGAAACACTAGATCTACGATTCCGGAACAACAATTTTTGTTGTTTGACCAATAAATATCAATTTTCTTTTAAATTTGCTCTAGCCTTCCAGAATCTAGGATTCAAGGATTCCTACTTTTGTCTGACCCTGGCTCTAGGAAGTGGCTAAGCCAAAATTTCCCTAAAATATACGACCCTGCATAGTTACAACTTTGTAATGGGTTTGTCATCGAAAATATACAACCTTACAGAAGAAAAGAGTATGGTAGCCGCATTCCATGTTTGTGCAAACAGCCAAACATACCTTTTTTCCATGAATCAGAGGGGTCATTAGACAAACTCCCTTCCAAACTAACCAAAACTGATACAACATAGATGAAACCACCAACTTCTTGGAAAACTTTTCTTGTTACATTATTCATTGTAAACATACGAAGTAATGAGTTTAGAACATCTTTCTTCAAGGCAACTTCAGTTTCAGGAGTAGAATGCATCAGACCAAGAATTGTACCTATAAAAATCAAAATAATAATTCTGTTTCCGCGATAATAAATGGACTGTAATTTATGATTTGATGTATATATTTTCAACGAATATATTTACTTTTCAACTGTTAACGATAAAATATGAGATGGGTCAACGACCACACCTAGCATGCGCTTTACTCTGCGACATACTTTCTTACAACTCTACAAAATTACATATTTTTAACTTTTTTAAGATTTTAATTAAAAGTCTACATTATAATGGCACGAACTGTCAACGCCAACAAAAAAAACGGTGTTGACAGCTACATTGTATTAATCTAAACTATAAAATCGTTTAAACAAATTCATAATCTTAAACTAGCAATTATTCCCGTCTCATCTACAGGAAAATACAATTTTCTAATGCAACTACAGTGTAACATGTACAAGTGAAATTTTTGCTTATCTGCAACCTGGAATGGAAACCCTTTAAACTATTTTCTGGTCAAATCCTTGATAAACTACTTTGGATAAATGCAAATCGGGATAAATGCAATGAAAATTGTTCACAATTTTGACTTGCACTTAAGTGGATTACACTGTAATAGCGATGAAGTTTATTTTACTGCACTGGATGTTGGAGTTGGGAAAGAAACGGATACAAGGAAGGATGGTGCTAGCCTGCGCATTAACTCAAACCTTTCTTTTACGATAAGTAGGGTCTGTGAAACACTGAAAGAAAGCTTGTGCTGGGCTAAATTGGGGGAGTGGCTGAAAATTGAGAAAACATTGTTGGTATACTTTTTATCAGCTAATATCACTTTGCAAAACTAGAACCAGACTGTGATTGGTGGATGGACAACAGACAAACAAATTTTATACTGTATCGCTAAGTCCCGATTCTGATGCCATTTAATACCAATAACATGGCATTAAATTGCTAGCCTGAGAAAAGATGTGTAATAGCTGAAAATGTGATAATTTTCTATTGAACAAGGTGCTGAATTATGCTGTTTTTAGCATGTTTTCATTTTGATCTCATAGTGTACGGAAGATTTCATTGCAGTAGAAACGGTATAGCTGCTTGAAGGATCTAGATATTAACAGCTATGAATGAGATATGTAAAAGTAAATGACAAACCTAAATCATCATTCCCACCATCAACAATCAATTGTTGTATTACGCGGATGGCATGTGGTCTAGCCACATCAAAAGGAATGAGATTATGAACACATCTTGCTCCACCACACTGACGGAACAGACTGGAATTGGCACTATTGCTTTCAATCAATAAACGAATAGCTTCAATTAGGAAAAATATGTAAACTGCTTGAGAATGTGCTTCTTCTTCATCATCGCTTTGGATAACTTTGTTAGTTTGTACACTCTCTAGAAGATGAATGGAAAAATACATGAAATACAGAACTATCACAACAGCATGAAATTAAAATTGATGAAAATAGAATCACTTTATTACTAAAATTGTCCTGATATGCGCAGTAGTCATTACCTAATATTGAAACAGAATTTGAATAGCGGATGCTTATAAGTTTGCAGCTAAATTGTTCTTATTCAAATCAATAAGAAATTGGTTAAAACATGTACAATTAATTCCATATCAAGCATATATACATTTTCTTGATCCTGCTATTGGCATTCAATTGCAAATTAGAGCCAAAGGAGTTGTCATTATTTAATATACTATAGTTGCATCTTTCAACCCCATACCTGCTTCAGCTTTATCTCTTAGCATACTGGAATAATTCTTTAAAGATGCTGTGAGGATTTCCAGAAGTCCAATATCTCTAAAAATATCTTTATAGCGTTCTTCTTGAGTTATGAGATGAATGAACGTCTCCATAGCAACAGCTTGGCATGATTGGTAGCTAGAATTTAGTATAAATCATTGTACAAGTAACTAAGACAGAATCGCCAAACTGGAGGCATTCGTACCAGGGTTATATTTCTAGGAGTACCATTTCCCCTAACACCAATAAATGCATAATGTAGACTTTGATGTTGAATCCCTCATTGCGAAACAAGAATCCATCTTAATTCATAAATTATGAGTTTCTTCAAGCATTTGTTTGTGCATTCGTCTCTGACCTTTTAAATGTGGTTAAGCCAAAGACTTAAGCAAGGTTAAAATCAAATATGCCATTTGGTTGCTTGGGGGCAACAACATAATAACTGTGGTGACTATCACATGGATTTAAGAATGGGAATTTGTAATAGTGAAATTTACATAAAATGGTAAGATATAGGATTGGAAATTTGGAACATGAACATTCTGTATTTATATCAATCTCTAAACTAAATTTGATACATATATCATAGATGGCAAATGAATAGGTTGGAGCTGTGTTATTACTACTCTATATGTAATTTTAATCCATTATAATATCCACCTTAATTTATAAATTATGAGTTTCTTCAAGCATTTGTTTGTGCATTTGTCTCTGACCTTTTAAATGTGATTAAAGTGGGAATAAACCCCCAGACTATCTTTACATATGTAGTAGAACCCGACGTGAAAAAAACAATGGCGTAATTTTTTTTTCAATCAGGAAATTATTTCTTGGTGAAAAATGCCTTCAAAGTGGTGTTTTGACCCAAATATCGCTGAGGAAAAAAAAGGGATTGGATCTAGCTTTATGACGACAAAGTCACAAGTCGTGTGGTTTTTCTAATAGACTTTAGATCGGATTAATCATGCGATGTTACGTTTGAGATGGCGTACCGGTAACTCTGTAAGGGTAATCTATTTTTCTCTTCCACAAAACTGAGGTAAGGAAGAACATATAAACTCAAGAATAGCAAAATCCCAGATGATTTAATGATTTTAAAGTTCACGAATTTCAAGAAAATAAAAATCAGAAAATATTTCATTCGTAGCGCGCGTTATACAGATTATATTTTGACATATCATTCTCACACATATTTAACACATATCAAAAGATTCTCTGGTGACCACAAAAGCTAGCTAAGTAGAATTTTTGTTGTAAGCATATGTCTGCACTGAAAATGGAGTGTTCTTTTGAGGGTAAAAATCATAGTGTATGGTGGCAAAACGCTATAAGAACACCATAACCGTCGGTTTTATAGTCCTCTTTTCACAGAAGCGAAATCTGTCCATCTGATTTCTCGTCTATGTATAAAGGTATTTTGTGCAAAGTAACTTCTGCACTGTATTGCCGCATCCTATAAACTACAGATTGTGACGACATGATGCTAACATGTTCTCTTTCTAGCCGAAGGAATGAATACTAGACTGGTAAAATCATTTTGTGGCGTATGTATAATCAGGAACGAGACTTAACATTGCAAAACCCTAATTTTGTTAATCAGATAACTTTGATAGAGAGGATAATAATTTATGCAATGAAGATATACCGCAAAACCGACAAATGATAAAGAATCTGCATTACTGTAGTTCTAGTATACGGCTGTAAACTTGAATAAGAACGTCCGAGCCCTCTATCATGTAATGTACTGAAGAATTCTCAATGGTTTTTTAAATATTGAATGCTTGGTGAATGAATGACGAATACTTTGTTAGACTATTGAGTATAATATATCTATCTATACAGTCGTATAAACTATACGATTACATGGTTTAAGTTTTACTATACAAACATCAATTTCAAACTTAAACGATGAAATGATAATAGTGAAAAATGTCTATTTAATAATTTAGTAATACCGGTACTTAAATAAATCCGAAAAAGTACAATTAAAACTTTGCCCGACCAACTATCTTGAGGAAAAGTCGTCTGTGCATACCCATGCAAATCAAGTCAGTTTACATTCACATTTAGATCATGAAAAGGATATCCTGTAGAAATATTTACTCAGGAACAACTTGCAGATCATAGAGTTAAAAATAGTTAAACTTATATAGCGTAAGATCAAGCTATTTTGTAGGGCATGTGTCTACCAATTAAGATTTGAGAAGTACAGCTGTCACACAGAATACGTAACTAATATGTGTCACTAGACTAATCACAAAGGAACACTCGCACCGCCTGACATTTGTGTTAATCCGCAATCTATATCAGATTCATCGCGCTTAATGACGCTACGAGAAATTATTTCGACTGAGCGTTTCAATAGATTTTATTCTGCTCCTGAAATCACAAATTGTATCTTTTTTACGTAAGTCGCGAGTATATATGTTTGTTCATGGCTCAGCCTTGTCAGAATTTTTTTGTGCGTGACTTCTCGGAGCTAGGTCACCTCAAAGATAACGTCGCGTGATCAGCCCACTCTTGAGTCTATTAGACAAACCGCACGACTTGTGACTTTGTCGTCGTAAAGCTAGATCCAATCCCTTTTTATTCTCAGCGACATTTGGGTCAAGACACCACTTTGAAGGCGCTTTTCACCAAGAAATAATTTCCAGATCGAAAAAAAATTACGCCATTGTTTTTTCACGTCGGGTTCTACTACATATGTAGAGATAGTCTGGGGGTTTATTCACACTTTAAGCCAAAGACTTAAGCAAGGTTAAAATCAAATATGCCATTTGGTTGCTTGGGGGCAACAACATATTAACTGTGGTGACAGGTGTGTCAGCACAACGACGACCAAAATGGAACTAATTTATTATTCACATTACACATAGACAAGATACACAGATTACAGGAATTACATAGGGTGATGACGTATATTACACATAGAATTACAACTTTCACATATACAAGAAAGTACAGCTTGATAAGTACATACCGGTACATACCGGTACACAGTTACACCACAGTTAACTCTGCTCATATTAACCAAGCAACACGGGAAATCTATTTGCAGTAGATATACTGTAAATGTGGGAATTTACCTGTCGTTTTTAAATAGTATTCCCATGGTAACCAATTCTTCACTTGGTACCCAATGCAATTGAAATGCAACAAACTCAACCAGTTGAAAGATTTGTTTTTGGACTTTATGTGATTTATGGGGTGATCTCTCAATCAGTAACGTCAATGGGTGAATAGTATCAAGTATAAAATAATTCTTAGGATCAGAATTAAAAATACTTTGAATTGATTTCAATATATACTGACCAAGATTTTCATTGTCGCACTGTAAATAAAGTAACAGCAACATTGAAGACATCCATATAGAAAGGAAACGTTTTGTTGAACAGTAGCTTCTTAGGACAAAATACAAGATAACAGTATAAGGGCAACAAACGATTCATCATTAGGACTATGTTTAGGGTTTTGCTTTTGAACAAATTCTTTTTGAATTCATGAAATTACCTTCGCGCGCTTTATTCAAATTTCGCGAGCCTGGTTGAACTTTGACGAAACAAAAATGGTGTCTATAAAATCATGTGACTGGCATCTGTCCAATTGGAGCTGAGAGCGGCACATGAAAGAGTGACCCAACTCTTGTAAAAAGATGGCTCTGATTGGGATACCCGTAGAATACAATTTCAACTGGACAAAATCAATATCGGAGTACCAGGAATACTAGGCCCACTGATGATGCTTCCTGATTAAAAATGGAAACCAACTCTATCAATTCCATCCTACCTTCAAGAAAACATCCACAATCACCTTGAAAGCTTCAAGATTTTTGACAGCCATTACAGCTCCTTAGAAAAAGAATAGGAGAATAAAAAAATAATGATTAATATAAAGATGTGTGTTATATCCTCACATAAAACTGATTTCTATATTCCATTCTTTAATAAACTCTCATATTCCCACCTCGCTTAATGTCCCAAATTCATTTGCACAAAGGGGGGATATGACGCAATCTCAATTGTAGTGCTTGATTACTTTGCCCAGCTTTTCGATAAACAGATATGAGATATGTAGCTTTTAAGCCTTAGAAAAATGGAGTTAAATGATGTCAGTGTATCCAACTTATCATCACGGCGAGGGAGCGTCAGGCTGTCACAAAGTGCGGGATCTTGGTTCCTGGAAGGCCAGCACAAACTCAGAAGGTTTCGAATTATTTTATTTTGTGCTTTTTTATTTAAAATTATAATTTCTGGATTTCATGGCATCATGCTTCAAAGTAAGTCAAAATTTGGTAAGATTTCTTCAGATTTAAAAAACTTTTAAAATTTTATCCGGAATGTTTCCAATTTCGAAGTGTGGTTCCCGGAAGACTAAAACCTTTGTAACACCCTGGGGAGCGTGGTATGATGAAAACAGCTATCGATCATTTGTCAAATAAACAACACTAGTTATTCTCCACTTTGTTGTTGCTATGGATGTAGGATGAAAGATGTTGTGATCATATTCATATCACGGTCATTCAACAGGAATCTTCCGTTTTTCGCCACCCCCTTGTAAAATTTAATAAAAAGATATAATAATAATAGAAATAGAAAGGAGTCAGAGACCACACATTCTTATACTGTAACTTTAAGTTTCATGCTTTTATAGCAATCATTAGACAGAAACAAAACTATTATTGAAAAAATATACAAGCGTACCTCATATTCAGATAAATATAATTGTCGCAGCTATTGTTTTGCAAGGCAAAGGCTATTGTCGCTAGAATTGTCGCTAACTTGTTAAATGTGGTGGAGGTAATATAAATATATATATAATATAATTAATTATATAGATACAATTTGTCGAGCTGAGGTCAAAAATAGTAATTTTAGATTCAATTTCACAACAGTTTTATTGAAATTCCAAGTTTGTGAAAATCGCGTTTTCTACATTGATCTTAGCCTTGATTGTATAAAATATAGACCAACAGAGAACAATATAATTTTTCAAACTTGATCTGACATTTTTATTGCTGAATATTTTATGTTACGAATCGGAACAGGGTGCAAAAAGCTTTTAATAGAATTTCTCTTATAACATTATATTTAGAGAATCAGTACAAGGCTATTATGTTTTGATACATTTTTGAAGAGAAATTTTATTAGTGCCAAAAAAACTATCAAGTATAATATGACGAAAATATTTTCTTACTTATTTAGATATTTTCTTCCAGAGTGTAAACCGTGCCTCCGATCGACATCGGAATCTGTTCTGATAGGATTTTTCCCTGATTCATATAACTGGTATTTCTTCTTTATTCAGATCGGATTCTGATTACCTTTTTCAGTGTTCAGATTATATCAGATTCAAAACTTGTTTGACTTAATACATATATTTGATAACTTTGCAAAATGTCTACCTCAGGCCTGCAAGTATCAAAAGGCTTTCAAATTTCCTTTCTCCTGCTTTTTTCCAAGCATAGGTCTGTTTCCAAACTATCATTATGCTGATATTCATATTGAGCTTGAGATCAATAACTGTTTTAGTCCTGAAAAGATTAACTGTTCAATTTTACAACATATAATTTTAGCATGAAATTTTTGGGTAGTTTAATCCATCAAAAATACAATTATCTGTTGTGTCTTTCCATCATAACTGTTAGCAAGCATGGAGCGGTCAATAGGTTGTTTATAACAGGTTGACAGCAGTTCAATCATAACCAACCAATCGAATTGCACGATTTCATTCAATTTCCACATTGACTGTTAGTCGATGACTAGATATTGGTCGGTATTATTGTCAATAATCAACATTAATCCTTTCTGAAAATTTTTTAAAATCCAATCATGTGCTTCCTTCAAAATGGGTTCCAATGGACCTTAGATTTGTAAGTAACCTGTTGACAGGTTAGGGTCAATGCAGCATGATACATCCCGGTTGTGTTTATCTACTAATATATAACCTGAGCTCTCACCGACCCTGGCGTTATGACCGAAGTCTATGTAACTCAAATATTCCAGTTTGAATCCTCTTCAAAGAAATATTTAGTTTTATTTATTTATTTAATTCTGTTTCTCAACAAACTCGAAGGTTCCCAATGGTTGTAATACACATGCGTTTCCAAATGAGTGATGTGATCGATCGGCGGATTAGCTCAGATGGCAGAGCAACCGAACTTCAGATCAGATCATATCTGATCGACTGTGGTTCGAATCCCCCGAAGGTCAACTCAGCCTTGATTTTATCTCGAACATCAAATGAGTACCATCTGAGGATGGCGGATGGAATGGTCCAGAGGGAATTGCATTGTGAGTAGCTGCGGTGCATCGTTGCGCATTGACAATCGAGACCTATCTGCCATGAAATCTGTTGAAATTGATCTGCAGTGTCGCAGCTGAGATCAACAAAGAGCGTTTAAAATCATCGCTCTCAGCGAAAAAAGCCACTCATCTAGAAATAGAGGAGTGGTACGGGTGCCTTCGGTAGGGCGACACCGTCTACATTACATTTATTTTATGTGATCGATCAAACAATAAAGATAGGCCCTGATGGGACTGCTGTTGATTATGAACTAATGCCAACCCTAACTAAATATAAATAGTAGGCAACAAACTATTCATACCTGATGGTTTATGTGACAATGGTTGTTTACTTCCAGGTGATTGAAAAGGTGATGCAGTAATTTCCTTTAATTCAATTTCTTTATAACCAGTTAATACAAATGATGATACTACCGTAGCTAAATTCCTCGCAGCATCTTCATGGGTTTCACTGTATTCAACTAAAAGTTCTCTTAAAAACTTATAACCTCTTGCTTTACCAAAGTTTTCTAACAAGACATCCGATACTTCAGCAGAATCTTTCAATACGCATATTAACGTAACAAACATTTCAACAACAGCTAATGGATCTGTATTTTTCATTTGCTCAATGTTGGCGATACTCAAAGAGATGCACTTTTTAGCTAAAAAAAAATAATAAGAGCAAGATCAGTAGTAGCTCTAATAAGCCAACAGCTTGAAGGACTTTGTAATTGAAATATGTTTGATTCAAACAAATTGACCCATAACTGAATTGTAGGTACTAAACATTGCCCCACAATAGGTTGATTATTTGGAACGCATAATTTCATTAAAATTTTTGCTGATTAAAAGATCAACAGAACATTTTCAACTTTTTTCGTATGAAATTGTTTTGAGGTTTGTGTATCAAATATTGTGCATCAATGTTCTTCAGAACTTTTTCCAACTGGTTGTCAGTTTTATAAAAGGTTGGGGTCTTATGATTAATCGATGTACTGTAGAACAATATACACGTACAACTTCAGTATATAACAATACACTCAAGTCACTTCAGAGAAAACTTGAAAGCGAATTTTACTCGCCAGGGCAGCTTGAAATTTTCTGATGCCTTCTCATTTTTTCTCCTTAAATGCCTCTTGTGCTCCAAATATCACTAGCTCATAGGAAACTGTGTTCCAATTGCTTAGCGTAGTCCGTCTACGTATTGGCGCGGAGTATCCTACACTAAGTGTTTGTACTGGATTCAAATTAAATAAATATTTACGTGAGGTCTCCTGTTATTACTCCATTTTCATTATTTTAAAATATCTGCCAATTGTTCACATGATATATTACCCAATCACAAACATACTACCAAAATATGACAGTGAATCAGTATGCTTAACTTGGGGTTAAAGCACAGACGGACTATATGAAGAAAAACAATGTCTGCAGGCTAATACATTGACTGTATGGCTGAGCCTTGCGAATTAGAATTAAAATTTACTCCCTTGGGCAACTTGCATAAAATGATAGACTTAATGCTAATCTGTTGATATATCTGGCTAAATACATGTTGAATGCAACTGATGCATACTTACCATAAAGATAGTCAATCAGCTCATCATTTAAACAATGTCTAGTGACGGCGGTCACAACTTCTGAAACAGCTGTTCTCCAGATCATATGCTCAGAGTTGCAACTTTGTGTTAACGAATCAAATAGTGCAGCTAATTCATTGGTCTGCATTAATTCATTGGTAGTGACCATATAATGACAAAGACGTACTAGCATTGGCACATATAACGATTGTACACCATGGATTTTATCTTCTGATGCAGCTTTTGCCGGTAATAAGAAAAATAATCGTAATCCTTTCGATAGCGTGGATGGTAATGTTGTTGCTGTCATGCATTCAATGATCTGTTGACTACCCGTTGCAAGAATACTCATGACGCACAGAAGATTAAATCCATGGTTATGCTGTTCAGTATCAGTGTCAATAAGAAACCTAACTAACTCAATACTGGCATTTTCTTTAGTTTTATTTGCTGCTCGAGCTTGCATTTCACAAACCATAAGATTTGATAGATGACCAGCAAATTGCAAGACATCACCAAATCTATCCACCATTTCATGCGGATCTGAATCAGCAAATATTTTTATAAAAAGAGGAAGCATAAAATATAATTTAGATTCATGTTCTTCTTTAGATGGACTAGGTTTTGTTGGGTGAAGATATTCTAAAAATAATCTTCTTAAATGATGAAGTGCAAGAGTTCTATCACGACTTGCATTATCACTAGTGCTACGCTTGCCAACCAGTTTTTTCATAAAATTCATTTTTAATGCTTTATTACGTCGTCAAGTAAAATCTTTCCAAATCATATTCCAAGAACTCTGCTAAAGGTAAAATCAAAACACTCAAACCAAAATAGTAGTACCATTCAAACTTGTAATAATATTATTGTTATTGTAGTTCTGCATGAAAACAGCCGAATATCTACGTGAAAGCGAATGCTCATTCATTTTACCATAAATAGAAAGTCCGTTGTCACATAACAATAAATCGTTGACTAATGTTTATCATTTATATCTATTATCCAGGCAGAGGGATCCAAGTGAGGGTGTTGAAACTGTCTTCCATTTTGGCCTCGCAAAAAATTAGCGGGCAGTCCATAACCTCCCTTTTATGGAAGAGATCACAAAGAGATCAACTCTTTTATCTGTGAAAAGACCTTCTGCAGGAAAAAAGTCACCGGCTGTACTGCTAAGATTCACTTCTCCATTTTTCATAATAAGAGCAGGAAGAGCTTATAGAAAAAGTATCAAAATGAGTAAAATTTATTGAAATTATGAGCGAACAAAGCTCTCTCAGCAATTTTCTTCACTGAAACCACCTTCGACATACTTTCCATTTGTTCTTCTGACGTATTGTGTCTGTAAATAGTGTCATGATGCTTCCTCTCAAATGATAAAAATATAAAATCACCAATAGCAACAACATGGCGCATGTATGTTTTATCATGGTTTTACCTAAAGCACTGCTAAGTTTACAATGCGACATGTAATAATCTGCAAACTATGATTTTAATCCATTTTCTGATTGCTTTTCATTTTTGAATGGATAAATTATGATTTTCCAATTAATTCAATGAAATTATGAGTAAATCAAGAGGTGAAAAGGGACGTTCTTCTGCACAACCCCCACCTCCGCCTCAAGTTATCGTTCGAGATTTAATCCCTGGAAAGTTAAACGAAACACAATGGTTGGTAATTATAAGTAACTTTGAATGAATAGTATCTTTATCGCCCTCCATCGTCCCAATTATTAATGCATATTACACCAAATGATTGTGATTGGGTTGGATGTATGTTTATGTTCTGTGATAGCTTTTGCACGGAATGAATCGCTGGAGAAAGTAGTTTAAGCCACACACATCATCATACGAAAATAAAACCGTTGTATTTTATGTAGTGTGTTTGACCGCAGTAAGTATCTTCATCCGATAAAGCGACCAAATAACTGTAAAACATTGACTTGCTGGATGCATCAAGATTATCATTTATCAATAGAATGTAGAAATGATTGGTAGTCACAATAGCCTACATAATACATTAACAAATCTTTAAATTTAATGTCAGCCTATCCATCAATTCCTCTATATAGGAGTACCTTGATTGACGATGAAGATGGGAATGAATTTGTCAGTTCAATTATTGATCAAATAATCCAAGTGACTAGTGATCAGATTTACGACAAGGCGATTGAAGAGGAAGTAATCCCTTATTGTGTTGATCGTGTTGAAGATTATCTCAGTGAAATGTTAAAGGTAAATCTACTGTACTGAATAATATAAAAAGTAGATTAACGTGCTAAAGGCTGAACTTGCTAAATATCTCTTAATCGGGTTTTTAGTGTAGTGGTTAGGTTGTTGGACCTTGGCTCGCAGGGTCTTGGGTTCAATCCCTTGCATATGTACTATTGGGTGGTGTCAGGAAGCAAGCCCACCTGGCTACTAAACGCACACACACTTCCACCAACACACTAACCAAGTAACCAAACACCAAGTGAAGAAGCTACTAACTAACCCGGTTTGTGGGGGAAATGATAAATCCAAAACATTGTTCTCAAGTGACTAATCACAATAATTTTTCACAATATAGCTGCGGTTTCTATCACATGACAAAGGAATTTCAGAAACAGATGAAATATCAGCATGGGAAGAAGATGAAGGTAGGCTTGTATTTTTAATAGGAAAAGGGTCCATAACCCACAATACACCCAACCCCTGCGAAAACATTTCAGGAGTTCATGAACAGTTCATGAACAGTTCATGAACGTTAAATGGTCCTAAAATGTTCATGAACTGTTGATGAACTGTCTGTGAGGGTTCATGGACTGTTCATGAACAGTTCATAAACAGTTCAGGAAATTGGAGCCATTTAATGTTCATGAACTGTTCATGAACTCCTGAACTGTTTTTTATAGGGGAATACTCCATATGAAAACATGCTTTGAACTCATGAACTGGTCATGAACTGTTCATGAACTGTTAATGAACATTAAATGGCCCTGAAGTTACATTGGCTTTTTCATGAACAGCTCATAGAAATTGGGCAATTTAATGTAAGAAATGTTTCCACAGAATTACCCCTGCGAAAAAAATCCATGAGTTCATGAACAGTTCATGAACATTTTTTTGTTGGTTCATGAACAGTTCATGAACAGTCACAAAGAGTTCATGAACGTGAAATTGCCCAAAAGTTCATGAACAGTCACAAATAGTTCATGAACAGTTCTTGAACTTTTGGACAATTTCACGTTCATGAACTCATGAACTTTTTTCGCAGGGGTAACTGTTGGAAAACCCTTGCGAGTATGAGACAATGTAAATTTAGTAATAAATGGCAATATACCACTGCATCCCCTATGAAAACAGTTCATGAACTCAACTATTCTTTTCGCAGAGGGTTGCATAAGGAATAATAGCCCAATGGAATAATGCTGAACTCTGGAGTGCAGATTGTAGATTTAAACCCAACACCACCAAAATATCATCGTAGGAGTATTGACAGAGGAGAGAGACTCATACACAACACTGTGTGTATCATCGAACAAGATATAATTTAGGAATGAACATAATATGTCAAATATAAGAGCTAATGAATAAATTGCAAACAGTTATGATTTATATTGGATCAAATATTAATATTACTGATGTTGTTTAACCTACTGCGACAATTATGATTCCTTTTCCAGATTCTACAGCTTTACATAAATCAGTGTGGTTATTGTTAAGCATTGTAGATAGTCCAGACACTTGCTACATTGGTTAATAAAGGTTACATTTCTCAGCCAGTCTAATCGTCCATGTTTGAATAGGATGGCTGACCTAATCAAATCTCAAATCTATTACTATTTGCAAATATTTGCTTCAGGGGAGTAAAAGAAACAGACTATATAACAATCATTTCAAGTTACAATGAAACCTGTATATAACAGCCATCTATGAGAGCTGGAAAAATTGAGTACTATATACAGATGGTGTTTTAAACAGGGTGTATTCAATAGAAAATACTAATTTAGACCTTGCAAAAGTGGCCATGATAGACAGAAGGCTGTTGTATAGAGATGGCCGTTCAAGCAGGTTTGACTGTGTTTGAATTTTGCTAACTTTGAAATCTACTTTTAAATTTACATAATTGACATTAAACCGATAGCAGAGTTTGGTTGTTTATTATGAATGTTAACAATTGATTACAATTAAACAGCATTATATTATTAACTAGCAATGAGTGTAGTCCATTATGGACCTTCTATGATAAAACTTTCAGATCACTTATAATTAAACAATTGACTAAGCTTTCTACCGCTGTATAATACGGAGTATGAACTCTGGAGGAGAACATGAGAAACAATACGCATTGAAACGATGTAGCATTAATCAATACATCTTAATCATTCCATTAATAAAAATTTAATTTATTTCACATCAATTGAGTCGATTGAAATGTATAATTTAACGTAGCTTTGTCTACATAGAAAAACTTTATTTTATGTAGTGTTGAAAGGAAGCCAGAACACATTAATTATTATAAATTACAAATACTCAGTCAAATTTCGAAATCTGAAACTATCTATAAAAAATCACTTCAAATCCGATCTGATCCGAAGACCTAAAATATTAACCCGAATCTGACCCGACACGATCGGATCGCGTTCGGTTCGAATTCATAAATCTTTATTGCAATATATACAACACTAATGTGGTGTTCACAAAATAACGCCGTCAAGGTGTGGCCGGTCAAACTCGTGGCATTGCATGCCATATATTCAGTATTAAATTAATTTAGCTTCGACAAGACACATGGTCCACTAATTTCTGTTATTAACATGATCAAACGATATCTTTTGTTAATTAACAATGATTTACTGCTTCATATTAAAAAAAAATCAGAAAAATCGTTGATAAAAACTTCCGAATGGCGGATTTGAACTTACGACCCTGATATTGTAATACCAGAGCATTAACCAATGAGCCAACCCCTTGCTTACTGTTGTACGCGCTTTGACTGTACTAATCAACAAACCTGCTGCTTCGACAACGTATTACTGAACAAGGCGACAGCGCGTGTATTGATTTCAAACTATATATATAATCTGAAAATATTATGATATGATAGTATATGAGCCTATATATTTTTGATCTTTGCAATCTCAGCAAGTAGGCCTGTGATTTTCATGGCAGTCTATCAAAATACTAAGAGTTCCTTGAAAATAAAATTTTAAAAGTAAACAAAAGATGTGAAATGTTGACCTCATAGTGCTTCTTGTTATCAAACTTTCCAGACTAATAGCATCAACATTCTTTTAAAAGGAAATAAAATTCTATAATAAATCGCTATACTAATTAAATATTGATATTATGTTACATCTTGTTGTCAATATTTCTACGCGCTATTTATAATACATTACAGATGTCGAATGAAAGAAAAGATGATTATGAATAAATTAATTATTTTGATAGAAAAACGAAAACAACTCATTTTGCCAGATTCGTGATATGCATATTTATTCAGAATTTATTGAAACGGACGCGATGGTTTATAGAGTGGAAATGTTTAGTGCAGCTTCAAAGATATAAAATACCACAGCCGACGGTAATATTTAAATGCTCATGTTATGATGTCTGACGAAAAGGATAATTTACTATGTAGAAAATGAATCTACTTTACCATGCATTTGATCACGATATGAAATGATCATTTTTGTCAGAATTATTTCGAATAAAAGACAATCTTTATTTTATTCTTATCGGGCGTACATTCTCCTTCGATAAAATATGGTTGTTAACTTATTATTGATTGGTGTATTAACTCAGAGAACCCGCTATTATGTATTTAAATGTTGTTCGGAGATTATGCCGCTCGTATAATTTTTTATTTGGATCTCATTTGGAAAATGGTAAGTAGTATTTTAATAAATATTGTTTGCTATGATCGATTATTTCATGCAACCTTTTCACATTTTATTTTTGTAACACAAGGTTTGTTACACTCATCCAAACTGTATTAACTATTTAAAAATGTTTTTGAATTATGTTTTTGTGCTTTTAAATTCAAAGCAAAATTTTTGAACGCTGAAAATATTATAATTATTATTATTTATCACAAATCATACGCTCAATTCAATTTAACTTTGTTAAATTTGATATACCTGAAATTAACTTTATTAAATGTTGATCAAAGATAATAACAAGACATCGCTATTTTTATTCTCGAAACTGTAGTAACATACTGTGTCTTATTCGTATAGCAAGTCAACAAAATGAAATTTTAATTTTAATCGATGCCTATAATTCCTTCGTTAATTATGGAAGCAAAATCTGAAAATAAAAGCCTTGCTGCTCAAAACCAAATGATTCGTTTTTTTATATTAAATAATAAATTATAGAAATACTTTTGTGCAATGCCTTGGTTAATTCTAAACTCTATAATTTTAGACTGTAGACAGATAATCTCTTCGAACTTTGAATATTTTTCGAATTAGTCGAACGCCAACGTCAATTTGAAAATTCTTGCAAATTAATTTGTTTTTAAGCCCCGCGATAGATTATTCATTTCAAAACAGATTGTTTGCTCAGTGTTCTCACAAATTATATATCAAAATAGCCTTTTTAAAAGTGAAATGTTTTATATCTCCATTTTGAGAAAAGTAATGAACGGCATTTTGTTTCATTAATAAATTAAATTAAGACCTCAAGTCTCTATATGTATTGCTGATATCAACACTACATGAAATATGTCTACGTTTCTTTGATTTCAAAACATATTTTGTCTGGCCTAGTTATACTGGTAATTCAATGTAATTCAGTATTTCGTATTGTTTTAATTATCATAAAACTGATTCAGTTTCAAGTTTCACTTGTTCAAACAATTTACACGCAGCTTTTAAATTCAAAGCAAAATATTTTTGTTCTGGAGAATTCAATTTGAAGTCGATTTGGCTGCCCGCTAGATTATCGACCTATGAAATTTTTCAAAATCTCTGAATTTTTTAATGTAATGATATCAAATAAAATATCAGATGAAGTATATTATTTTAAAACAACGTCATAGACCCATACTTTTCATACAACAAATTTGTTACTGTACACGGTTATCTCGACACAAATGTTTGCATAATTTCCCGACAACGGATTATCCGTATTATTTCGCCAGTAAGACGTACATAAGTCGCGGACAGACACAGAAATATCGAAATATAGAAATATAGAAATATTGTGATATATAAACAGACAGTATTATTAACTAGCAATGAGTGTAGTCCATAATGGACCTTCTATGATAAAACTTTCAGATCACTTATAATTAAACAATTGACTAAGCTTTCTACCGCTGTATAATACGGAGTATGAACTCTGGAGGAGAACATGAGACACAATACGCATTGAAACGATGTAGCATTAATCAATACATCTTAATCATTCCATTAATAAAAATTTAATTTATTTCACATCAATAGAGTCGATTGAAATGTATAATTTAACGTAGCTTTGTCTACATAGAAAAACTTTATTTTATGTAGTGTTGAAAGGAAGCCAGAACACATTAATTATTATAAATTACAAATACTCAGTCAAATTTCGAAATCTGAAACTATCTATAAAAAATCACTTCAAATCCGATCTGATCCGAAGACCTAAAATATTAACCCGAATCTGACCCGACACGATCGGATCGCGTTCGGTTCGAATTCATAAATCTTTATTGCAATATATACAACACTAATGTGGTGTTCACAAAATAACGCCGTCAAGGTGTGGCCGGTCAAACTCGTGGCATTGCATGCCATATATTCAGTATTAAATTAATTTAGCTTCGACAAGACACATGGTCCACTAATTTCTGTTATTAACATGATCAAACGATATCTTTTGTTAAATCACAATGATTTACTGCTTCATATAAAAAAAAATCAGAAAAATCGTTGATAAAAACTGCCGAATGGCGGATTTGAACTTACGACCCTGATATTGCAATACCAGAGCATTAACCAATGAGCCAACCCCTTGCTTACTGTTGTACGCGCTTTGACTGTACTAATCAACAAACCTGCTGCTTCGACAACGTATTACTGAACAAGGCGACAGCGCGTGTATTGATTTCAAACTATATATATAATCTGAAAATATTATGATATGATAGTATATGAGCCTATATATTTTTGATCTTTGCAATCTCAGCAAGTAGGCCTGTGATTTTCATGGCAGTCTATCAAAATACTAAGAGTTCGTTGAAAATAAAATTTTAAAAGTAAACAAAAGATGTGAAATGTTGACCTCATAGTGCTTCTTGTTATCAAATTTTCCAGACTAATAGCATCAACATTCTTTTAAAAGGAAATAAAATTCTATAATAAATCGCTATACTAATTCGATATTGATATTATGTTACATCTTGTTGTCAATATTTCTACGCGCTATTTATAATACATTACAGATGTCGAATGAAAGAAAAGATGATTATGAATAAATTAATTATTTTGATAGAAAAACGAAAACAACTCATTTTGCCAGATTCGTGATATGCATATTTATTCAGAATTTATTGAAACGGACGCGATGGTTTATAGAGTGGAAATGTTTAGTGCAGCTTCAAAGATATAAAATACCACAGCCGATGGTAATATTTAAATGCTCATGTTATGATGTCTGACGAAAAGGATAATTTACTATGTAGAAAATGAATGTACTTTACCATGCATTTGATCACGATATGAAATGATCATTTTTGTCAGAATTATTTCGAATAAAAGACAATCTTTATTTTATTCTTATCGGGCGTACATTCTCCTTCGATAAAATATGGTTGTTAACTTATTATTGATTGGTGTATTAACTCAGAGAACCCGCTATTATGTATTTAAATGTTGTTCGGAGATTATGCCGCTCGTATAGTTTTTATTTGGATCTCATTTGGAAAATGGTAAGTAGTATTTTAATAAATATTGTTTGCTATGATCGATTATTTCATGCAACCTTTTCACTTTTTATTTTTGTAACACAAGGTTTGTTACACTCATCCAAACTGTATTAACTATTTAAAAATGTTTTTGAATTATGTTTTTGTGCTTTTAAATTCAAAGCAAAATTTTTGAACGCTGAAAATATTATAATTATTATTATTTATCACAAATCATACGCTCAATTCAATTTAACTTTGTTAAATTTGATATACCTGAAATTAACTTTATTAAATGTTGATCAAAGATAATAATAAGACATCGCTATTTTTATTCTCGAAACTGTAGTAACATACTGTGTCTTATTCGTATAGCAAGTCAACAAAATGAAATTTTAATTTTAATCGATGCCTATAATTCCTTCGTTAATTATGGAAGCAAAATCTGAAAATAAAAGCCTTGCTGCTCAAAACCAAATGATTCGTTTTTTTATATTAAATAATAAATTATAGAAATACTTTTGTGCAATGCCTTGATTAATTCTAAACTCTATAATTTTAGACTGTAGACAAATAATCTCTTCGAACTTATATTTTTCGAATTAGTCGAACGCCAACGTCAATTTGAAAATTCTTGCAAATTAATTTGTTTTCAAGCCCCGCGATAGATTATTCATTTCAAAACAGATTGTTTGCTCAGTGTTCTCACAAATTATATATCAAAATAGCCTTTTTAAAAAAAGTGAAATGTTTTATATCTCCATTTTGAGAAAAGTAATGAACGGCATTTTGTTTCATTAATAAATTAAATTAAGACCTCAAGTCTCTATATGTATTGCTGATATCAACACTACATGAAATATGTCTACGTTTCTTTGATTTCAAAACATATTTTGTCTGGCCTAGTTATACTGGTAATTCAATGTAATTCAGTATTTCGTATTGTTTTAATTATCATAAAACTGATTCAGTTTCAAGTTTCACTTGTTCAAACAATTTACACGCAGCTTTTAAATTCAAAGCAAAATATTTTTGTTCTGGAGAATTCAATTTGAAGTCGATTTGGCTGCCCGCTAGATTATCGACCTATGAAATTTTTCAAAATCTCTGAATTTTTTAATGTAATGATATCAAATAAAATATCAGATGAAGTATATTATTTTAAAACAACGTCATAGACCCATACTTTTCATACAACAAATTTGTTACTGTACACGGTTATCTCGACACAAATGTTTGCATAATTTCCCGACAACGGATTATCCGTATTATTTCGCCAGTAAGACGTACATAAGTCGCGGACAGACACAGAAATATCGAAATATAGAAATATAGAAATATTGTGATATATAAACAGACAGTATTATGTATATTATTATTAATATAAGTAGATAAGTAGATACCAATAATTTACATACACGTCACAATTATCCTTTTTGGATTCTTCATTAGCACCACCAACAAGTATACCTGATAATTGGTCAGAAGGAGTCGTTCCAGTAGTAATACCTTTAACAAAAAGCATACTAGAAGAATCAGAAGTATCAGATGCTGCAAAAGACAATGAAAATATAGATAATGACCCATTATCAGTACCTAATAGTTGGTAGGTGTAAATCAAATTTGAGTTAGAAGTTACAAACTAGCATGTAAACAGCTCATGTGAAAATAGTTCATGAACATGAAATGGCCTGATTTTCATGAACATTGAACAGTTCTGGAAATTCATGTTGTTTAACCTTCATGAACAGTTCATGAAATTTTTATAAGATCTTAGGAACAGTTCATAGAAAAGTTCATGAAAAACAGGCGGTTTAACGTTCATGAACAGTTCATGAGCCTTTATGAGGTGTTTACTAGATTCAAAGTCGGCTGTCGGCTTGAATTTTTTTAATACTTCTTGAAATTATCCTTGGACCAGGATCCTCTAGAGATTTTAAATTTATTTATGTTTACATTTCATTGTGGATGTGAAACCAAATACTGCTTTGTTTAAAATTCAAAGGTTCTTTATGAATTTTCATAAACACAGCACCCCTTGTTATGAAATTTATAAATGATTTTAATCAGAGAGCTACATCTGGAAAAGTGACAGTTTAACTGACAGTTAAATATATTAAACATAATTAATCACAATTTAAGTAGAAAGCAGTTTTCGTCATCATCCCAATTTATGTTTCTGGTTTTGTTCGAGATTTCAAAACACTTGATCATATTCACGGTTCATTGCCTACACGGCTTTGCTCTTGATGGCCGCGGCTCTGATCTTTTACGGAAAACTTGATTTTTTCATTTAACCCCGAATTCAGCTGACTTTTTCAAAATAAAATATAGCCTATGTTCAGACCACGAAAGAGAGCTTTTGAATGATGTATGATGTTCAGGATTTCTTAGCATGGTTTTCGAGATTAGCGCGTACACAGTTTTGAAGGTCATTTTTATATAGCAGTAGAGATAAACAGTTCATGAAAATGTTCATCAAAAACAGACCATGAAAATTTATGGACAGTTGAGTTACAGTTCATGGGTTGCTTATGAAATTTGGCCTGATAAAACATTTTATAATGATTGTATATAAATTTTATGAACTGCCCTACAGTCTGATGAATTTTCTGCGCTATCTTCTTTCTTAATTATTATCATCTAGTGACGAGTCGATTGTACAACATGAAATAATACTTGCAGATGATGACGATAACAGTGTTTTTGATGATGAAACAAGTGAAGGAAACGAAATAGTTAACAAATCAATTGCAATATCCAGTCGAGACAAGGTATATTGCTAAATCGATGTAATTTAAATATATTGGATAGTTTCAAGACTGAGGCACAGTTCATGGAATGTTCATGGTTATAGGGGTGATTTCAAGTTGAATGATTTGTTTATAAACTATGATTCAAATGTGTATGAAATTTCCACAAAGTTTATGAAAGCAAATAATAATATTTCTTTAAATTCCACCAATCGGTTATTTTGTATCATTACATACCAAATTGAACAAGGATCTATTTTCAAAATAGTAAAAACATTGATCATTAGTCAAACTTTCACATTTGTGATTATTCAAGGGATAGTTACACTTTACAAGTGACAATGCTCTGCCAGTTGATCCTTCCCCTGCGAAAAACAGTGCAGGAGTTCATGAACAGTTCAATGAACGTTAAATGGTCCCAATTTTCATGAATTGTTCATGAATAGACCATGAACCTTCACAGACAGTTTATGAACAGTTCATGATTCGAAGGGGTTGTGATCATCCAAAACTTATGCTATATGGCAAATATAACTTTCTATTGTTCACAAGTTACATGAACTGACTCTCAGACAGATGTCACAAACGGTTTATGAACGCTCGAAGGGTCATATCAAGAAAGAAATTTTCAGTGAATTTGTCTACCAAATCCTCAGATTAATTGTACAAAACACTTCATATAAGCTGTCACGTTTTAAACCTTACCTTGTCGCTACATGATGATAATGATCTTGTATTTATTAATTTAGGAGCAAGAGCCTTTAATCCCAATAACATCTTCTACGTTCCGTCCGTATAAAGGGAAAATGCCTGCATATCGAAATGTCACATTAACTCCAGTTACATCAACTAAAAGGAAAACATGTCAAATGGTTTGTAATCATGGGAGCTCAAGAGATATTCAACTTATGGTAAGAGAGTACGACATGTCATGGTGGGTCAATCGCGAACAAGAATCGATTAAGAATCGATCAATCATTTGAAAACAATAGCGAAATTAAATTAAAGTGCGAAGAAATAAATAAAAAAATCTCTGTTTTCAATAAATAAGATCTACTTTTGGAAAGAACAGAACACAATATAAATAATAAACTATTTTATTGTACAAAAAACAACTGCTAAAGAAACAAAAGTTTTTTACGATTTATCGATTCACAACTTCATAATCGATTCATGGAAACGTAATCGGTTAATAGATGAATCTGACATACCACTTACAACATGATCATAGTTCCACTTTGGATAAGGAAACCACAGGGGACGCCAGAACATAGGTGGATGATTGAAAAATTAAAATTTTGAACGACAGTAATCAACTGCACACTGCCTAATGCTCCCTAGTTCATTCATAGCTAATAATCTTTTCGGAAAGTCAGGCAACATGAACCAATATATAACGTGATGTTATTCTTTGATAAAGAAAATAATGAAAATGTACTTTCTTCTACCAACCCACAATCTCATATATTTTCAGTTTTTTAGTGAATCGACAATCTTCATTGACATCCCAGTTTCGGCATATTAAGAGCTTGCAGCTCCCTTGCAAAAATAGTTAGTGGGATCATGAGTGGTTCATGAACAACTCAGAATAGCTCATGAACAGTTCATGAACATTTCATTCAAGGGGTTTATGAACATTTCATGAACTTTTCATAAACGTTCGTAAAAATTGCGTAAGTTTACTTCATGTTCATGAACTGATGACCATTTTTCCTATGGATTTCCAATGCAACTTTTTAAATAATTATGTTTTGATTCTAGTCAGTTCAAATTATCACATTAACTAATTATAGGCTATTAGTGTACTCACTCTGAGGCATGACGATGATCTTATGGCATTAGTCTCAAACTATTTTAAGTAATTATGTAAACATAAACGACAAAACTTGACTAATCTTTGTTTCATTTATACTCTACTTAACTGTATCGAGCACTCTCTTAAATGGTCTGTAAATTATTATTATTATTATTATTATTATTATTATTATTATTATTATTATGATTAATATTATATAGTATAAATATTTCTTAATTTACCCTATTACTTTTGGTATGTTTAACATTTTCCCTAATTCTTAATGAGTTTTCTTTTTGTGCAATTGTTTGTTTTAAATATATTTCATTGACCAAATAGTATATACAGTTAAACTCTGCTCTAGCAGTCAATTCTATACAACATTTAGCTTAGCAATGTCTTGAGTTAAATAGTCTATTGAGCAATACACATATAATGATTATTGGTTTGTAATGATATCCACTTTGCTGTGGGGGGGGGGGTAAATGGGTTAGATTACAGTTCATTAGATTCAGATTAATAACAGATGCAGACAATAATAATGTATTGTCAGCACTTTTATTATGGCTCAAAATTTTAAATCTAAAGATTGGTCTGATTTGATAAACCGCAACATACATTTGCAAAAGTCAAAAAGTATACTCTCTTTAGCTATGCAAATCACAACATAAAATAAAAAAGAAAGCCTTTGGGGACTGTAAATGACAAACAATGATTCCAACGAAATATAGCTCAATTGTCCTTGAATGACAGTCTGGCAGATGACTGAGAAAACTACAGAAGTCTGGACTGCATACAAACACACAAAGACTCAGTTCGCATCTATACAAATTGAATTAAGCAATTATAAGGAATTCATCGATAAAAATTTACAGGTGTTGTTACTTTAAATTATTTATAATTGCCTAATTTCAGCAATGTGCCCCAAACAACTCAATTTATGGCAACAGTAAAGACAATAAGATTATAGCAATGCAAAAGTTCACACCAGAGAGACTTCCCTCGCGTAGGTGAGTTCAAGTTGCTTTTATTTGGCATAGCTATACGGATGCAATGGGTTCGAAATTTGAATATTCTTTGATGAAATATAGCCAGTGTGAAGACTTAAAAAGTGGCTTTATTATCATTAAACCAAAGACATACAAGATTATTATACCTGGTTCAATTCATATTATTAATTATTAAAGATTAAGACTCCAGCTGCATGACCCTCCCTCCCTTTAAGCAACAAATCTATCTCAATTTTAACAGGACCTCGACATTTCATTTTATTAGAACTACATACAAATTTTATTAATTTTATCTCAGAATTCGAACAAGATTCGAAGTGATTAACCAAACACATGAAAATGATATTGAGCCAAGATCATTAACAAAAAAGAAACTACCAAAGATACGAACCGATCGATCAGATAAAAATCAAATGGCTTCCAATCAAATGAAATTCGAACATTTAGACACAAGTACACTTCTTCCTCTACCTCCGCCGCTCGTAAGTAACCATCCCCAGCACATCGGAACTTAAAGTAAAGAAATAATATTAAATGTACTACGTTTTGGAGAGGGCTCGAAACATACTTGCGCCGTACGTTACACTTTACCACAGCCATCAACCTATTGAAAAATAGGCATACGCCGTTCTGCACATGCGCCGATCCTATTCTGTTCCAACCAAAAATCAAAGGCATTTTTTAATAAGAACGCCTCTAATAACATGGGATCGTTTTACCATATTTCGTTCCCAATGTCTTTCAACCCGTTCAGAATGACCCTCGGTGTGATTTGCAGCATGAAAATCATTTGAAAGCGGCATCAGCAAGCCAACCAACGAATGTAGTCAGACGAAGACCCTCTCGATCGGCATTTTCTGGAACAGCCTATGAAACAGACTATAATGATTTGAGCGCTTCCTTCTCCTAAAGCCAGCAACTGACAATTTAGTCACCCGATCCATACTTTTCTATTTTTGATGATCGTCAACTGAGAAAAGAATGAACAGGGATGGGTAGATGCGATTGTTGGACGGATCGCAACGAGTTTATTGGGGAAAATTAATTGAATTACATAATATAAAACTGTATAGCTTTGAAAAGTCTGTTCAGACTATCAAATTATTTGTAAGTTACTCATTTGTTCTCTTGTTTTTCATTAGGTTGATGTTATGATGCTATCACCAGGAGTTGTTGCTAAAGTTGGAAATACGATTAAATCTGGTCCTAAACTATCCAAAAGTGCTATAAAATGAAATTCAATGAATTAGTATAATGATATATAATTTAATTAATCCAGAAGGCCTATAATTACGACTAACTTATGTTAATTATAATGTATCGTACAAGACCAACTATATACATATCCCTTGTGAATAATAGTACTCTAATTGTATCACATTATTTTTAGAAGAGCATGACCCAATGAAAAACATGTTGATTATAATTATGTCTCGTATGTATGACTATAAATATTTGACAAATGTGACACAGGTAAATAATCAGGGTTCGACAAAAGTAGGAGTCCTAGATTCCGGGAGGTGAGAGCAAATTCAGAAGAAAGTTGATATTTTTAATGATTTATTGGTCAAACATTAACAAAATAATTCAGAAGAAAATGTTGAAATGCCTATAGGATTCAAGAAGGCTGGACCTTTTGTCAGATTCGTGATGATACAAGAGGAAAAACAAAACATGAGGCCCTGTTTGTAGCATTCCGAGTTATATATGGGTTGCTCATAATTTACAGACAGACAGATGTTTGGCTAGTACAGGTGTCCGGAAAGACAGGTTCGAATGTATTTATTGAATTTGCCAAATAAAGTTAATGAACAATTGAACAATCTTCAAATTCCAATCTCCTATACCTGATAAAGAGGTGTTCAAACAACTCACTTTCCCTCTCAGTCGGGCTGTTAAGCTTGAGATATTAATCTATATATACAGTGCTACATGTATAATAACAAAGCAATGTAACTCATTATTAACACCATTCACATAATTTTAATTGTTTCCAATAAATGATAACATTATTCTATAGATTTACCTAAACCAATTTATCGTATCTAAGAAATCATTACACGTTGTAATTAAATTTAATTATGGCGATAAGAATTTTTTTTTTCTAACAATAATTGTAAAGCTATTTTCCCATCTTTCTTTGAATTTTCAATATTTTGCAGTACTTCTTTAATTTTGAGTTTCGGGAGTTATTTACAATTTAATAAAATATGATTTCAGATTTATGCATTATTACTCGTTTTATGGATTTAAAGGGACTGTAGGAGAGAAGCCAAATGTTTAAAAGGTTTAAATACTTTAATAAAGATAACCAAAAAACTAATCAGTCAAGCCTATTAAGTTCGATCGTGAACACGTGTCAACATTAACTGTATCAGCATATAGAGATGCGATCTATGAGTACTTATTATCTAGATCAGATCGGTTTTGCTTAATTATGATCGTATAACATCGCCTTTTATATGAAAAAGTTAGGGCCGAATTTTATATTTTGTCAAATAACTGAGCTGCAATGGTATAAGCAAGGTATGGAGGAATATCGCCTAGACATGTGCCGTCCAGCTTAACAACATTGCTATCACACAAAGAACTGCACCGATTACAGTGTTTTATTATATTTTCCTTATGGTGCAGACACGGCTGGCAAATAAACTTAGCTTGTCAAAGAATTGAGCAAGAAAATTCTACGGAAAAGTCCCGAAAAAAAAACATAGGAATCAAATATCGATTTCACAATATGTTGAAATGCCCTGCATAAATGGAATTGCAGTAAATATGCCCCTTACTACTGTACAAAGTTGAAAAATAATGCCATTGAACGCCTAAAATGCCTCTTACAATAGAAAACCATCAAACATAACGTTGGTTGTATTTTTGTCGAAGGAAAGCAAAAGCATTCACATTTACTAATTGTGATGTATTGAAGGTACAGTGTAACCTGCTTAAGTGCAAGTCAATATTGCCAACGGTTTTAATTGCATTTATCCGAATTTGCATTTATCCGACATTGTTTACCAAGGACTTGACCAGAAAATTGTTTAACGGGTTTCAAAGCCAGGTTGCAGATAAACGGGAATTTCACTTATCCGAATTGCAGATAAGCGGGTTACACTGTATAAGCGTACGAGCCCTAAATCAATCAGCTGTGAAAAAAATTCCAACATACATACCCTTCAAAAACTTAAACGCAACAAATTTCCTAGCGTATTGTGTTGATTACGGTTTACCGTATACTGTATTGCAACTGTAAAATAAAAAATAAAACATCTTATTTTATCAATTTTCCTGCCCGCCCCCATGTCATAATCAAATTTTGATTCAATGAGCCTCATGCTTATAATATATAGATATAATGTAAAGTCTGACGCCGGAATATGAGGCACATCCGATAACATCTATATTAAATCTATATGCAGAAAACTAGGGCGGTTTCGGATCATTGGTGAGTTGGAATGGATAATTCAGGGTTGCCATACAGACATCATTCATGCCAACATCAGTTGTCTAGACAACCTGACAAACCTTACGCACAAATTCTAAAAATGTTAACCTTTACAAAATAAAAGATAAGAAAGTATAAAGTAATGTTTTTTAGTTTGATTAAGTTTTCTGTCATACTTCAAGCAATTTATTAACCTGTTTGTAGACCCTAAGATAATTGATATACTTTTCAGCTAAGTTGAATTTACTTTTCATCTTTTCATAGGATTTCACTCCAGAGAGTGATAAATTTATCAAGCAGGCTAATAATCTTTTAGATCTTACAGGAATTGTCAATGGTGAAAAGTATAGTGGCGTGGAGGCGGACTTGAGAGGGGTCTTCCATCATAGCGATAAAATATTGACGCATTCAATGTTCGCTATTTCACATGCGTGCAACACAGAAATTCAAATTTCATGTTACTGATAAAACCCTTGAATTGATTTAAGTTTCATTGCGTGAAAACGTGCTTTTAATTCCCTGAAAAAGACACGAGGAAGAACAAAGTATGCATGAATGCTTGGTAGCCTTCATAGCCCAGGTATGGCTCGATTCAAAGTTGATATGATTGATGGTGCCAAATGACGTCTTCAGTTGTCCTAAAATGGACTCAGGGCTGAGCCCATGATAACATTTGCTGAAATTCCTATGGTTTCATTGAAAACTCTATATGATTATGGCTGGATATGTGGTACACACCCTTTAATTCAAGCAATAACGTGGTACTGAAAAATTCTCTTGACGATTTTACGATCCAACTTAAATCTGACTTACTTCTATATGCTCATCCAATAACGAATCAAGCATATATCGCGAGGCCTATAGGGATTTGCCTCCCATTACCTTACAAAATGCCTACTCATATACAAGGCCAAATTTAATTTCGTTTCGGTCTAAGTTTAAAGGTACCAATGTATTCAAATCATGTTGGAGCCTCAGGGGTGGGAACACCCCCGTCTGATGAATATAAATATATGGAAGTTACCCACACCGGGGCTAAAAATCCGCACAGAGACATAGTTTATTAATATCAGGGTATTCGTTTCACAAGACTCGTTTTTCTGTTAGGAATCCCTCATTCTTCTGCGTACTACTACTACTATGTGCTGATAGACATGCTCCTTCATATTTCTCAATTTTTGTATAAATATCAAAGACTCATGAAAATGTTTTTAGACTTTTCATGTGACTTGTTGTTATGATTGCCATACCAATTTGATTTATTGGACCATTAAATTCAATATGTGAATAATTGAAAGAATTTTGAATGTAATTGATCGATTAATATTTTTCGGTTTGACAGTACCCATTTTTCATTTCTGAAGTTGTAACGTCACAGTAAATTGTTTTTGTTTGAGATGTAACAAGTGTTATACTTCGACATTTTCTAAGATAACAATATAGTTTATAATTGTAAAATTGGATTGACTGATTAAAATGATTGGTTACTGTCTTTTTTATAAGATTTAATTTCAAAGTACTGAATGTGGAAGGACATAATCTAATCGGTCCAGATGTCTCTGTTTTTTTTAGACATTAAAATTCATAAAAAATATTTTAGAATGAAACCAATTAAGACTGTTCCTAATTCCTAAAACTATGTATCCATTTAATTCCTCTAAATACATACAGTGGACATGGCATTTTTTCACTATGAAAATAAATTTTTATTACATTTATAGCCCATTTATTTAGTTTTTTCGAATTTAATAGCGTGACGAGATATCCAGCTGAAGTTTATGCTTCGTCACAAAAGCTATGTGACTGATCTGATCTTATCATCGTTTCTTGTTCTTACATCCTTGTATGAAAGTACCGATAGAAACAATACATTTTATTTCGAGTTTGACTGTATCGAAGCTTAATATAATTAGAAATATAATGAAATAATTTCGTATATTTTCTACTGAACAAGGGACTATCAACGTCGTTGTTCGGCTGCCCATAAGTGACCTTCGACTGTTCAAAATAAATGACCTTAAAAAACGACGTCATCTATTGTTCTTAAGCACGTGGTGTCATTCCCAGCCTTCTTCTATTGTTGAGGGTTTGGTGAACAAAACAGCGTTCATTTCTTTTCGTCTTTCACAGAAGTTGTTGACACAGAGACCGTTACAGTAACTGACGTTTTATAACCAACACCATATCATTGAACTATACATTTAATAAACTGGATACTCAACAAGAAAAAAACCTATCAAAGGTTAATATGGACGAGCGCCAGTCAGGCCGTAGTCCAAGGCGTAAGCGCACAGCTGAGGATGACTCTACAGATGCAACTGACGCAAAACGTTTCAACAACGGACATGGCAGTAGTAAGTCTTGAATCTCATGTTTGTTTTGATTCCGTAGCTTATTCTCTCCTTGTTTGATTTCAAATTTATGATAACTGTGCTGGTTATTCAAAAAGCTGGCATTGAATTCAAACGTGGAAAGTCCCACGAGACTTCGAGGGGAGGTGTTAACGTTTCCTATAAAATCGTAAAGATTTGTTTATGTTTTCATAGGTTAATCACATACTTTACGAAGGTCCTAGATTACACTGTTTGCTAAGCATTTGTAGGAGGAAATAAAGGAAGAAATCTTCGTGTAAACCATCCCAGTATTGACTTTCATTTTTTATGTTATATTCCTTTTCGCCAAATATGTTAATTTGCGCTGACTTTTGTACGCGCACAGGTGCCAAAACCTTGCCGTATCGCAAAACGATCTTTTTCAAGATGTATGGATCAACCCTGTTTTTAGCCCGTTGTGAACATATCAATAGATCACATTAATAGATTATTGTAATAAATCACGTTTAAGATTGTTATGAAAAGTATAACGTTGCAAATGTTTACGCTTCACTTCTTGAACCGTTTATTACACCTGATCAAGCCTATTGATCAAGACCTTGAGTTTTTCGTAAACTAGACTACAAAATCAATTATTGATTCACCATTACATAGATTAATTTATGATTTTGGTTTTCAACAAGGAAAACATTAAGGTTGTATTTCTAACCACAAACCATTGTAAAACCGTGATGAATCATCGTTTGGGACTATTTTCCCGCGTTATCTTTATTATTTTCAAAACTCTGCTGTAGCCTACACATTTAGGCAACATAATTGCTTGGTTTTGTGAAATTGCATTTCATTATAGATGATATGCAACATTTTCAAACTACGTTAATAAACTTTCGAACAGTTCAAGCAGGATTTCAGGTCTGTTATTGAACTTTTCGTAGTCAACTGCTTGTTTGCACGTGTGTCAACATAGTTATCAATGGAGTAAGCGTCTGTCTATTGTCTGCTATTTCTTTGCTTACTAAGTTAATGCCTGAATGATTGTTTTTTAAACAAACAGTGTTGCTCTTAGAACTCCCTTCATTATTGTAAAAACTGAACAATGCTGAAAGTCTACGTTTCAAAAGACTATAATAACACTGCCTGGGAAACTCACATAGGCCTAAATATTTGATTATAAGTTTTTCTGATCACCGGATAGTAAATACTTGGATGTCTAAATTTGTAATCTATGTAAGCCAATTTTTATGAAGACACAGTAACAACTTGTACTTTCACACATTGAATAGTTAATGATTAGATCTTTGCCAACTCCTCATAAAAACTGATAAAAAAATCCTTTTGTTAATAGCATATGGCTTGGGCAACTTAACAATTGTAGATCAAATTTTCTGATGGACTACAGGATTTGTTAATACATCTCAAATTGGTTTCAATATCTCATTCATTTCATACATTTGATTATCAATCAATTCCCTACTTGCTGCTGAGTTAAAATGGCTAAATGGAATTTATATTAGAAAAAATTATACTGTGAAACATTTGTTTGCTGTATAAAAAAGTAAATGTGAATCAAAAGGATGTCAGAGTTGCAATTGGAAAACAGGGTTTTAATAATATACAACTGATTTTTATTTTGCATGATAATTTTAAATCCGTAGCAGGTTGAACTGAGGGAATTGATCAAACACTGCAATCGCAGTACTTAAGACAGTAGCCTACTGGACAAAAACAATCATTTACAGTCAAAAATTGGTATAGAAATTTCCTGAGCTAGCATCAGCCTTAATCTAGTATAGGAGAACCCCCACTTATGTTGAACTCCACACAACTTGGTAGCAGGTATTGTACTGTATCAGGGTGTCACAAAGGTTTTAGTCTTCCGGGAACCACACTGCAAAATTGGAATCATTCCGGAAAAAATTTTAAAAGTTTTTTAAAGAAATATTACCAAATTTTGACTTACTTTGAAGCATGATGACATGAAATCCAAAAATTATAATTTTAAGAAAAAAAACACAAAATAGAATATTCGAAACCTTCTGATTTTGTGCTGGCCTTCCGGGAACCAGGATCCCAGGATCCCGCACTTTGTGACAGCCTGTATTGTATTATACAGACTGCATCTGACCTGCTTCATACATGTCTACATTTTATTTATAATTCATTAAACTTCTTTTATAGATATTCAACCACTGGTGAAAATCCTTGTTCCAAACTATGCAGCCGGTGCTATTATTGGTAAAAGTGGTCAAAATATATCACAGCTGCAATCTACTTACGGTGCTAGAATCCGTCTCTCGCCGAATAATGAGTTTTATCCTGGAACACATGAGCGTGTTGTCGTCATCACTGGAGCAATTGATCAAGTTATAGATCTACATAAATACGTAATGGATAAAGTTATATCAGAACTACAATCAAGTCAAAATTATGCCAATGACAAAGAAAGGTTAAGACAAGTAAAAATTGTTGTTCCAAATGCAACAGCTGGTCTTGTAATTGGTAAAGGTGGCGCAAATATACGTAATGTTGCTGAAGAATCTGGTTCAAAGATTGTAATATCTAGCCGTGATGATGAATTCTTTCCCGGTGAACGTATCATCACAGTATCTGGTACACCAGATCAAAATGAAGATGCATGCCGTTTGATAATTAATCGGATTGCTGTCGATCCAGAAAATATGATCAACAAAAATGTTTCATACAGCAATTTGGCATCGTCATCAAACCATCGTAATCAATATTATAACAACAACAACGATCAAAATGCAAACAATTTAAATGCTTTAAATAGTGTTCTTGCATCTTTAGCGTCGCAGAAAACTAGCCACAATCTCTTGTCGTATTTAGGTAATTTAAATAACAACAATAATAATAATAATATTACAAATCCTATGTCAAGTAAAACAAATAAGTATGGAGGAGGCAGTTGTGGCGGTGCTCTACCAACTTGTCCAACATTACCCAATGTAAAAACCATTGCATCATTAATAATGCATGTTCCTGATGTTTATGTTGGGTCAGTGTTGGGTAAGTCGGGACGGACAGTTAATGAATTGATACATCAGAGCGGTGCCAAACTGCAATTTTCTGGTAAAGGGGAATACGCTGCAGGTACAACTAATCGTATTCTCACAATTAACGGAGATATGCAATCAGTACAGTCTGCTCATTATCTTGTTTGTCAAAAACTACTAGAGGCTGAAATGGATGTACAAAATCCAAGAATGTAAGGCTTCTTTTATTAGGTATCATTCCGTAGTAGTAGATTTAGTAGAGTTATCAGTTAGTTAATTAGTAACGAAGTGGGGACCAAACATCATTATTTAGTATCAAACATATTTATAAAAAGAATTTAAAGTTGACCGCTATTTATTACAACAAACATTTTTCAGATTATAGTTTTAAGTAAGATTTAAGTGATCATAGTAATATCATTTCATCAAGATGGAGAGTTTAGTTACAGTGAGTATTTGCATAAAGAATCAGCCATGTGGACATTTATTCATCAATTCATAGTATGGATGGTATGGACAATACACACTGACAATCCCATAGATGATATACTATCAGGGTTATCGCCATTATCCAAATGGTCATTTGAAAACATTATGAAACATTTATCAAACACTTTATCAACCATTGTCATTATTAAATACCATTATTCAGATAAAGAACATATTGATAAATATTAAACTGTAGTGTCGACATACACGTCATATCATATACACGCTCGTGTTGATGTATTTAGTATCAGTAGTACATTGGTATTTTGATTTGTTTTACATACATAAATCCACAACGGTGCCATTGTTTTGTATATATAACATTATAGGTATAGAACATTTGATCAAAACATAAATCTCTCTGTTTTACACAACATTTATTTCATTGTACTATAATGTTTAATCATTTTTGTCATTGTCTAAGCTAGCCTGGGGTGGCTAATTTCCATTGTTAGATGATCAAATACAGTAAAATCTGCGTATAACAGTCAGCTATGGATGCAAAAATTGACCACTATGGACAGGTGACCTTTAAGGAAGGGGATCAATTCAATAGACAGTATGGAAATTTTGATTCGGCAATCATGAATGACCGTCATGCCAGATTTGACTGTATGAAGGTTTCGCATCATTATCAAATACTTGTTGCTTCAACCATAATGATCATCTTCATACCTGATTAATTATACATTTATACAGTGTAATCTGCTTAAGTGAAAATCAACAATCTTCATATCACTTATCCAAAATAACAAGGAATTATCGCAAAATAGTTTATAGGGTTTCAAAGCCAGATTACATTCAAGCGGAAACTTTACTAATCCGAATTGCGTTCAAGCTGCATACAGATAACTTTAAAATGCAAACCCTTATTAGATTGTCACTTGCTGAGGTAGCCATCTCATTGAGAACAAATAATATTTATCATAAGAGATGTGCAATATATAATTGAACTACCTTCCAGACAAGCGTCATCTGGAATATACAGACTGTCAATAAAATGCCAATGCTTTCATCCCATGCAAAATAATGTCAAGTCCATGAACGTCGTTAAATGGCATAATTATTATGGACTTTTTCATGAATGTTTATGAACTATTCATGAACAATTCCTGGAAATTGGGCCATTTAAAGTTCATGGACAGTCTTCACAGGGATGTACTTTATGGTTTCGAACCTCTGAATCATCTGTTCACATTTTCAAGTTTGAATCGTCCAAAAAGTTATATAATATACCTACAGCCATCTATTTATAACAGTTGGGACACTCTTTCATGTGCCGCTCTCAGCTCTAATTGGACAGATGCCGGTCGCGTGTTTTTATGGACACCATTTTCGTTCCATCAAACACAGGCTCTCTAACTTGAATAAAGCGCGCAAAATAACATCATGAATTCGAAAAACTTTTTGTTCAAACCAAAAACTACATTTTCAATGGAACGAAAATGGCGATTCCCAACTCTTATAAATAAATGGCTTTAAATTTACCTGCCTAGTATGATGGTTCATTTATAGAGATGTTGCTATCACTGAATACGATATCCCTTTCAATACTATCATGATGCTAGACAGACCACAAATTATTTATTTACAAACAGACATTACCAATAATATAGAGATTACTTATAATCTGTTTTTTCATGAGCTGTTCAAGAACAGTCCCAACACAGGCCATGCAAATTGACAATTGTGCCTCTTAACATTCATGAATTGTTTTAATGATAATTTAATAGTTTAAGGGTAAGCATCTGCTGCAAATAGTTAGATGCATTATTATTTCTGTTCTATCAGAGCTCATCCCTTGCAAAAAATAGTTCAGGAGTTGTTGAACCTTAAATGGCCCCAATTATTACAAAATTTTCATTCATGAAAAAGTCCATGAAAATTTAGGCCATTCAACGTTCATGAACTATTTCATGAGCTGTTCATGAAATCCTGAACTGTTTTCACAGGATTTTAGCGTTCATGAACGTAAGAAAGCTAGTGAAACAGGTCATTTGATGTTCATGAAATTTTATGAACAATTCATGAAGTTTATGAATAGTTCATAAAGTTCATGAACTCAGTAAATTTTTCAAATGTGAATATTTTGGTGTGATGTAAACTTGAGACATGATAGATTTCGATGCAGCCATCATTGTTGTTAAGTGGTCCAGGCTTAGCCTTTCCATCTACTTCAACAGCAGTGGGGAACATAAATGCACTGGCCAATATGCAGACTAACCAACTCACAGATTTAATCTAGAAATTGCAAGTTCAGCATAGTGGATATTTATTGACGTTCTACTGACAGTTTTGGATATTATTTTGATTCATAGATATGACCTGACTGATAGGCTTGATTTCAGAGTTGGGTTCGATTTGGGCTTGATGTAGAAATCCTGGATTGTATTTTTTTTTAATGATAACATTGACTAATTTGATCAATGTTGTTGATCGCATAAAACAGTAAATCTACAATCTGGGTAGCACAGTATAGTTTCAGAGAAAAAATCAGCCAATCATATGGACATTTGACTATCAGATAGTTATTAAAATTAGCCTAGAATTATTCACTATGATATTTGGAACCAATTAGGGTCAAAAATATTTTCAAATGTGCACCAGGACTAGTTCCAGGTTTTAATCAATTATATCTTAGTTTTAACGATAAGAGCCTGGATATAGTTTTGATGCACATTTAAAAATAGTTTTTGACCCTAATTCTAATTGTCTAATAAAGGTCTTTGATGAGTCCCTTGGCAGGGACGAAAAACGTGTCAGACCAGCCTCATCAACTGATTTAAATTCACATTCCAAAAGCTAGATTTAAATCTGCTTTTTTATTGTGACATATTTGACTCTCCTGTCCATTTTCGTAATCTCACATCTTCACGTTATCCTTGCTCTTCTCCGAATTCTTAACAAAATGTCATTATTTACAAGTTTATAAAACTCAAATTAGACTGCTTGAATTTTGATTTGACATCACTTTAGCATAGATAATAGTATAATGGACCTATTATATAATGGATTATATAATTGGGGAGGGACATATAGTAAACCTGTTATAGCGGCCACCTGTCTATAGTGCTCACTTGTGAAATTTCTAAAATAGTACTATCTACAAAAATAACCCTGTCTGTAAAGGCCAGTGGTCACTTTATCTACCTCCCATAGAGTGATGTTATATACAGCTGTAATACATTTACAGATAAATACAAACAGCATATGTGTGCACCGACAAGAAATTGAACTGTAACCTCTCGCACCAAGTGCAGACACTCTAATATTGAACTACCATCGCATAAATATAGAGATCACTATTAAAATCTAGTAAATTGTTGTGAAACAGAAAAGCATGTCAGAGCGTGGAGTCGAATTCACAATCTCTGAATGTCCGGTCCAGTGTTCTAACCTTTGAGCTACGCGGTCATCTGATCTACTCACACAACAACTGCAAGTCACTCTTGTTACGACACATTGAACTTGTACAGTTACATAGACCGCCATTAGTGTTGCCTTGTCGCATGAGTTGATTTGCAAAGTGTCTAGTGACAACTTCTACTATCCAACATTCACTAGGCATATTTAACGCCTCTTCCTCTTCTTTTCGCAATTATTTGATATTAAGTCGATTTACATATTTCTAGCTTAGAAACAGCTTTATCTTCGATAATCTTATTCTGAAGAGATGTATGCGAAATGGTACAATCTATATCCTTGTCATTATTTAGGAGAATCCAAGTTGGAAATTATTTTCATTTGCATTCCTTGCTATTGTACTGTATATACATTTCTGTTAAACTTGAATCGTAACAGACAAGTTTGGTTTACGTAATTCTCTTTGAAATGCTATCCCAGCACAGACTTCCCTAATGGACAAATCACTCAACGACATTTTACTGATACGAATTGAGTCAAAAAACAAAAACATTACTTCTCACGTGTCTGTTATGTCCAAGTTGTTATGCTATAGCCTGTAAGGCTGTTAATCTGCATTCTGCACATTAGAATAGCCCATTTAATAATTAGCCACTGAACCCAGTGAACTGGAACTAAGTCTGATAATACCAATGTCATTAATAATAGTGCTTATATAAGTATGCTTGCGTAGTTCTATTCTATGCTTACTTTTTAACAAATTGCCAATAAATGGAACAGTGTAATAGACTCAGAGGTAGGCCTACTGTAATCCTTATACCTACATTCTCAATTCTCATTCCATTTGTTTCTGCACAGGCGACAGCAGGCTAAAAGCCTAAAACAGATCAAATACAGAAGCAGCTGCAAATTAAATTACTGTATAATATACTACACCGCCATTGATAAACACATTTATTTTGTAAATTATGCCATAACCTTTATTCTCTCTTGTATATTATGCTTCTTTTCTCTTTTGATAATTATAATACAAAATTACAAATGCAAGGCCAACTGAAAGGCTAAGGCAGGGCTACAGCCTACATACAGACTGAAGTACAGAGATTTGCTTCTTCGATTTTTCGTGCGCCCTGCTCCAACTGCCTCGTTTTGGAATATCTCCCATTGTTTTCAGCCTTTAAATTTTGGTAAATTTCATATTCGAAGTTGAAACTTCACCTAATTTCGAAATCGAAATTATGATTACAAATATTGAAGCACCAAGAACACTGTAAGAGTATTGAATATCCCACGACTGAAACTGGTAAATACTCTTAATTCTCTTCTATATAATTGATGCTTCATTACTCTATTGTTAAGCTGCTGCCACGGACATTAATAGACAGGTCTACTCATTAGTTAAGTTTTGATTTGTCTGTTTATCAAAAGAAGACGGCAGGCTCATTCAGTAAGCAGCTGAAATTGAGATGATCATATATTAGCTTATAATTCTTCATTTAACAACACCATTTGATTTTCAATTTTTCAGTCATACATTTCAGATCTTTAATCACATCACATAAGTTTCCCTTGCATTCTGTTACTATATTATTTAGTTGATAGACTAGCCTAGTCTAGATGTGGATTTAAAGGCATGGTAAGTAGGCTACTCTGCTTGCCAAGCAGTGTGCGGTGTTGAGATGTGGCATGTGTTGCGGATCGCAATACGTGAAATAAATATTGTTGGCTGATATTTAATTGTCAACGTCATGCCTGCCAACTTCTAAAACAGAATAGAAACATGATAGGGACCGTATTAGAAATATTTCAATTTGCACACCTGAGATTTAATTAAATTTAATTGAATAAATTTACGGAGGAATGTGTCCTGTGCGCCTGAGATCTGAGATGCGCATATAAAGCAGAATTTAGAACAAAAAAGCACAAGCAAAGAAAAATGCTCATCCATCAAATAAATATGATCCGAAAGCAATGTCTTGATCTGTTAATCCTCGGCTGCGTGGATTTTTTCTGAAATTATAACTTGAAAATTAATTGATTTGTTGGTTTGATGTTGCTTTTAGACAGTTTTGATACTAGATATGTTCTCCAGATAAACGAAATGCAAATTGAAATCGTAGGCTACATCAATCCTTTTTGTAACAAAGCAGTTATTTATCAGAAAAAACGTTGAGCCCTGATTTTATGGCTAATGGATTGCTTCAACCACTTTTCTACAACTATGTGGGTTGTGGGTATAGGGTGGATATTACTTCAAGTGTGTCATTTCAAGCGTTCTAGGAAATTTTTCGAATGATTAAATATGCAAGATCAAACAACCCATTCACGGATGCGCATGGGGTTACCCACTTGCCCTTATATGCAGGGTCCAACAAAAGGTTCCGCCTAAGGCAAGAATCCTAGAGGCATTTCACCATTTTCTTCTGAATTTTTGTGTTAATATTTGACCAATAATCATAATAATTAATATATCAGTTGTTTCTGCAGTTAGAATGAAGTTCAGAGAATAAATATCCCAGTTAAACGACTTTACAGATCATCTTTAATTCCAAATGTGGCTGATTTGCCTTTCATTCTTGAAAATTCAATTGCTGTTTTTAATAATCAACATGCAGATATATGTACTTAAATTTGAAATGATAGATTTCTAAATTATGTCTTGAAAATCTATTTGAAATTTTCAACATGCAAGACTTCAAGCCTTCTAAGCAAGACTACCTAGCCCATCTACATGAGCCACAGCTCTCTACCGCAAACTGTCAACAGCTTAAACATCGCTCGGAACAGTGGCAAAAAATAACAATATTTGACACTTTTTATTCCGTATTCCGCGTTCCGAGGGCCTGACCCACCGATAATTACCTGTTATGAATTAATATGAAGGATGGAAAGTAAGATGCTTAGATGTTCTAAAAGAGAGGCAGTTAATATTGCTTAGTGTACCATTTGCTACAGCTGAAAGTGGGTTCATCGCTACCAGGCAAGATGTAGCATACGTGCATACTGAACTGTTCTGTGAAGAAAGTGTTGAGTTTACATTGTGCCAAGAAAAGTAGTTTTGCTGGCACAACATTAAACCTGCAAAGCAGTGACTCAATCCCATAGGTTAGCTTTGATCACATGATTCTGATCTGATATTAGTCCATCAGATTAACAAGCCCAGAAGGCATGTGATTAAATAAATGTGGGCCGCATTTCAAACTTTGTATCTGATTAGATTTCATGAAAATGAAAAATATGCAGTGTTTTGGTTATCGAATACACTTTTCTGTGTTCAATAATGTTGAAATAACTGGACTTTTGGAATTAGAGTTCAATAAAGGGAACTTTGAAGAAAATTTATTAGGATTCTCATGCTTCATTTTAAGGTGGATTTGAATCAATCTTATTTCAACGGTTGATAGATATTTACCCCAGAACCGGAAGCGATCCTTGAAATATTGTCATTTCTCTAATTTGATAAGAAAAATATAAGCCTATCAATTTCTTCAGACTTTTTCCTATCCTTCCGGAAACATAGCTGCCCGGTTACCTGGTTTTTTTCAGAACCTGATTTTCCCTTTTCCCAAAGAGGGCCCACACAAAATTTACGATTTGGAAATTAAAGTTTTCACAAGGCGACAGTCCGACACAAGTGTAGAGCAGTATAAACAACACAGACTTTACACTTTCTTTAAAAACATTATAGTCTGCAAGCAGGCTAGCAAGGCTGGACATGAGCAAGACAATGGTATATATTTATTATTGACCAACTAATGATAATGGGGAGAAGAGATATTAAGTAAGTTTATTACTCCGATTAGTAGGCTATCAGTACTCAGAGCTGAATAGACCTCCTTAAAGCTTATCAATAAGCTACTTAATGTTAACGATTTTCAAAGCATCCTACAAGGCTTGAGAATCTACTAATTTGTTTAATGTTTCATATTTTGAACATCCAGGTGGTTTGATTTTGTTCATTCAATGACGGATGCTGCCCAAGGAGGTGTTCCTGTGGTCGAGCAAGAAGATTTCCTTAGAACCGGACGGACAGGAAGAAGAAATGCACTGGGGAATGTGTTGGATTCAAAGTCATCCAAGGCAACGACTGCTCACTTACCAGATTCACTAGGTGGATTAAGTATCGCCTCTTCAAGTTCTGGAGAACCAGATAAGGCAAAAACTTGATAATGAAAATGGTTTTTACTTCGGTTTGAACATTAGAAAACACAAACATATTTATTATTGTTAACTCAAGATTCTTAAATTGAAAATTTCTATGTTAGAAAATACCAATTTATGAAGCAAAGTAATTATTTATTTCCGAAAAGATGAAATATACAATACGCATATTATACGGATGTAAATAGAAAATAGTTTTAAATTCAATACAATTTAACAAGTATTTAACAAAGAGATGTTATAGTCTAAGTATTTAAGAAAAAAGATAATACCATACATCTAGAGACAATTTTCTATGTCCTAGCTGTCCACCTTATTCTCTTCTGTCTACACCACAAAATCACTTTCATCCACTAACAATAATATCTACATTCTACATCCAACCGAGCCATCGCTACTCTTTTCAGTCAGCTGGTGCTCACAAATTAAGTAATCGGCCATCCTTGACGAAGGATACCACTGACATTCGGGATTTCAAAAAATTGTGTTTAGCAAATATAACATGTACAGTCGAACCTGCCTTAAACAGACACCTCAAGTTCTGGTGTTGACAATTTTAATAGATTTGCGACGGCATGGAATTAACTCTGCAGCTAAAAAGTTACTCTACCGCTGCAATATAGATCATTTTTGCAGAAAATTGTCTCAGCCGCATCTTTAATGAATCGCAGCTAAAAATTCATAACACTGCAGCTAAATAGATCTTTTCTGCAGCAAATCGCTGCATATTTGGTAAATCATTGCATCTAACTGCATCAGACAAATACCAATACTTTCACCAGTTGATCATGGGCTTTTAAACAACAATTTTTGGAAACAACAATTATACCATGTTATATTAGATTAAATAGCAATGTGCTGTTATGCATGTGAGACTATTAAGGAAAGTACTTATATGATCTTCTTCAGCACAAACAGAAACAAACGTTCATTGATTAAGGCCCAAGCAAACGATCCAACTTTGTCGTTTCGACTCTGTTTGACATTGACATACCAAAAAGTTGGATTGTTTGCACATCAGTCGAATGTAGTTGGATGGTCAATAATGGGTCCTAATTGCCGTCTCGACTAGTCTAAGGCCCTGTTTACAAGGAGGGCGAGCTACTCGCCTTACTGAGATAACATGTGTTTGGTATTTGAAAGGGCAACCCGAGTAACCTGCCTACCCGAGTTGAATAATTTAAAGCTGATCTAAGCATGCGCGCTGAAACCAAATGATTAGAGAACAGAAGATGTCTACAACGGAAACGTTCGAAACAATAGAAAATTCAAGCTAGCATTTTAAATTTTTAACTCGCCTATTGATGTTTACAAGTCAAAAAGTTGTTTCGGGTATAAGGGTAACCCGGTCTGCTAGGGCGAGTAACTTGGGAGGGCGAGACAACTTTCTCACTTAGCTTGTAAAGAGAACGCGCATAAACAATAGACCCGGTAACTCGCAACCCAAGTAATTCGCCCTCCTTGTAAACAGGGCCTAACGGACTAAACCAGATTTTGATTCAGTTGAAAAACTTTTTCAGAGTCGGACAGATGCTGATGAATTTTGATGAGATTTTTATGTCTCGATATGTCTGAAACACTTGTTGCGAGCGAATACGCAGGCCCAATGGTCAGAGTACTTTCCGGTCGCATTTCTGAGAATTTTCTTTCAAGTTGATTCAGAATTAGCAAATTGTTCTGAATCGAAAATACTAAGAGTGTATAAACAATAAGATTATCAGAAATTTTCAGTTCATAAAACTAAATACAAAAACTATATAAATTGACTCAAACACTCGTTTTAATTTATTTGCCAACTTCAAATTTTCATATTTGATAAAGTGCAGGATGTGAATAGTTTTAATGTTGCATTCCTGTCCAATTTATGTGTTTTAAAAAATAGTCGCAAGCAGTTGGCTATAAAGTCGAATTGTCGTTTGTCCACGCATCCAAGAACGTTCGACTTTTGCATACGACAAAGTCAAATCAGCAAAGTTGGATTGTTTGCTCGGGCCTTTATAGGGAGCATGTTAATAAATTATTTTTGAGCAGGCATTGTGCAATAAGCCTAATTCAGAATGTGTTAGCAATATTTTATTACATGTAGACGTATAATATTCATAACAAAATGGTTATACTACCAGTCAAAAAGATATACATATTGAGTAGAATTGTATGTGGAATCTGATACAGTAAATGGCACATTTGATGATGGCATTTTGAAAATCCATTTTGAATATTAATGGTTCATGTATACTTTACAAACATGTATAGTTGAAGGCAAAATGCAAGCAAAAATTTACCACAATTACATCACAGTTAAGCTAGAATGTACACTGATCTGATTTCTGTGAGTTGAAATACCGGTACTTGAACTAGCTATATATATATATATATATACATATATGATGAATTTATGATTAGCAGCGGGAAAGAACCAATTAGATGCGGTAAAAGAACTAAATAGCTGCAATAAAGTAGATGCGGTAAATATACTGTTTAGATACAGAAAAAGAACTGAATAGCTATGACTAATTAGATGCTGTAAAATATCTTTTTAGCTGCGGACGGAGATTTAACTAAACAGCTTTAGCTGCAGTAAAGGGACTTTTTAGCTGCAGACATGAAATTATATATCTCATTTACAGCTAAGACATAGTTTAACACAGACAACGGACATATTTTCAAGTCTGTTACGGTAAAATAGAAAAAAATTGACAAAATAGTAAAGGTTTTAAATAAATATGTAATAACTTAATAACTTACATCGAACTTTATTAGTTTATTGTGAATTATTCGAAATACCTATATTATATGCTATTATTATATCACAGGTATTCAATCTTTGCATTTGTAAAGCAACAGCATTTCAAGAAATTGCAGTTGTTGAGAATTTACAAAATTCGTCATTGTCCGCCAATTGTTTAGTTGATGACGCCATATCATGTCACACCTCTCCTAAGCGCTTAAGCGGACACCTGTCTTATCCGGACAAAATACTTCAATCTGTTATGCATAGGTGCTTAGTTAAGACATGTTTGACTGTAAATATTTATTATTAACTAATTTACATGTTTTCCTTTATTGTAAGAAATATTTATTGTGAGTCAAATATGTCAGACGGAAGAGGGGGTTTTTATACTATGAATTGTTTATACTAACCACTAGTATTGTTCAGTACATTAGAATTAGTATTGTGAGACATTTTCAAAAGATGTTCTAGAGACCTGATTGGCTAACTCATGTATTAGGATCATGCAAGCCAAAAACAATTTCAACATCATGTCAGAGATAGAAACCAGTGTGTTTGTATTAGAGAAGTTAGAACCCAGACATGGCTTAAATATCAATTTCAACATGCTTTATGTCAGATAGACTTTGATTGTCAAAAAGTAGCAGTATACCACAGCGCTTTATAACAATTCTCTCCACCATTTCAATGCAGTACTCATTGAAGGAATTTAGAACCTAGGAGCATTTAGAATTCAGCCTCTTTCAGAATGAGTTCATATGTTCACCAAACCTTTCTCACAGGTAAGATATTGGAAGGCTAACATTTATGCAACTTGCCCTCGTGTTTACTAATTTGATCTGTGAAATATGAGGTTCAGCATCAGACAATTAAGCCATGCTCGATAACATAATTCGACGACAAAATAATGATTACCGAATTTTACTATTGTTTTTACTTCCGTTTAACAGATTTGAAATTATATACAAATAATATATATTTTATCTTGGATTAAAAAAAAACTAACAAAAATTTAATATATATATATATATAATATAAATGATGTGTATACAAAAAATATAAAACGTAATAATTTAAATTAGGATACGTTAAATGTGTCTCTTGGTATAGTATTTGATTTGATAACACATTTTGATTCAAATACATGAATATATTAATTGTCAAGTAATTTAACATATATAGTCCAAAATATAGTTCTCTTATAATGCATCAAGGTAAACGGTCAAATCTCCTCTGTTTTGTATGAGATGAGTATTTATCCATTTGTTTCTTAAGCCATAATGGCAACTGCTTCTTTAACTTCATAAATAATTGTGCTAAATGAAAGTTTGGTGTCATATAAAACTGTTTTAGTATCGCAGCTGCTTGTGGGTCCATAGTTGGGTATTTCCTACCTTTACTAGTACCAAGACAATGACTCTTGCCGTCAATAACAGGACAATAAAAACCTTTTCTCTTGTCATACCTAATAAGTAATCAAACAGAACATTTAAAGTTTGTATATTGCAAGACGAAAGCCAGTCTAATTAGCTATGATAAATGTTTGGTCAGTAAAATAAAAAGACTCACCTCAATTGTTCGTTATAATCGAATCGATCAACATTGATGAAGTATTGCACCCTATCAAGAACTTCAGGTGGTGAAGTCAGCAATGCATCACCGTCCACAATCATTATCTAAGTAGATAAAACAAAACACATCGGTCAATAATGTTAAAGATCTGGCAGGAGTACAATTGCAAAAAAATATTAAAATTACAAAGTTTTGTTTCATTTTTTGTTTATCTTATCAGTAAAGAAACAAACTGTAAGTTTATTTAGAAGATTAAAGTTGAAAGACACAAATAAAACCAAGCACCACTCAGAAAACACACAAGCTGAGTTAAGGTGTACAATCCTGTCTCTTATAACACTTTCAGGAATCTGACGAACATAGTGATAAGTATCTACTTTTATAATATATCGTTAACAACAGTCAAATTGAGTAAAACAAACTTTACAATGAAATACAATTAATAGCTAATTGATTAAATAAGCTAATTGATTAAATTAACTAATTGATTAAATTAACTAATTGATTAAATTAACTAATTGATTAAATACATCAGTAAAAATACATCAATAACATAAACATACATTAAATATTTTAGCATACACAAACAATTTCCGTATCTTTCTTTTGCGGTTTTTGATCGTAAATTTGCAAAAACAAGGGTTTTCCCTTTCGATTTCAATATTCTTGGCTACACATCATTGCAACTGAAAACGTTACCATTACTCTATTGTTCTTGTCCATCTTTCTAATCAGAAGACAAACTGAACATGTTGGCAAATTTTCTATTTTCTAATTTAGAATTTTCAGTAAAATTGTAGATTATACATGAAGGATCCGATCACCTTGGCGATATATAGTTGGCATTGGCAACTGGCAGCATAACATATTTAAATTTAAACAATTAGTATGAATTGTACCTGTTCTGGTTTAAAATATTGTAGCCATCTTTCTAAATTTTTTGCATATAAACCAGGATAAATACATCGATCTTGTAATCCCATAAATTCATGTGACAGCGTTGATTCATCACCATTGATTAGATCAAAAAATGAAATCTGATGAGCAATAGAACCTGGTTTACTTCGTTGGTGCTACAAAATAAATAATGTTATAATGTTATAGAATTGCCAACATCAATGATGACATAGTAATTGAGACGGTAAATGTTCTTCAAAGCCGTGACACTGCAGATCAATTCAACAGATTTCATGGCAGATAGGCCTTGATTTTCAAGGCAGTACAAGTCAGTGCCAGGTCCGACAAAAGGTTCAGCCTGCTGGAATCCTAGGGGCATTTCAACTTTTTCTTCTGAATTTTCTTGTTGAGGTTTGACCAGAAAATCATTAAAAACGTCAAATTTACTCTGAATTTTGTCTAGCCTTCCGGGATCTAGGATCCCAGGATCCCCACTTTTGTCGGACCCTGGTCAGTGCATAGGTTTTCAATTTTTCAAAAATTGATATTGACAGATTGAAACACACACAAGATTTAGGTTTAGCTCTTGTACAGGATATGTTCCATTGTTCATGCATGATCTGTATCATTGCTTGATGATCATCAGTACATAAAATCCATAACATGTAATAGTTTACATCAAGATTTTCATGTTAGCTTGTTTGCTAGAATAACCTCGTGGTTTGAAGCAACATTAAATACAGATTGTACCGCAAATCGCTTCAACTTCGTCATCATAGAGGATATATCAAGGCCATAATTTTACCATTATAGTTCTCTAGCCCAGAAAAATGAATTACATCTAGCCTCTGTGGTCAGTTGGCGGTGGCTATAGACTATAAATTGATATATCAGCTGTAAAATTGGATCTTAAAAAAATAACCAGGTTCATTGTTTCAAAAGAATGAAATACGGAAGAAATAGTATCAAAATCGCTTTTTGCCCCCCTTATGAATATTTTCGCAAAAAACCACTTTTCGCTGTTGAAATGCTACCTGTGTGACATTTCCATTTGTTTTCCGTGCACACATACCAGTACGTATTTACTAAAAAGGACTGTGACCTACCTGATACCATGAGTAAGCCCGTTTAACAGGGTCAATAATAATCACAATTAACTTTGCATCTGGTAATAATGCTTGGATACGCCGCGGTGCTTCAGGAAAATCAAAATAGGTGGCTGATTTTTCAAAAAACATTTTATTTGGTCCACGTTCATTGACAGGGAAATAAGACATATACCTGGAATGATAAAGGTCAACAAAATATTTTAAATTTAGAAAATTTGAATATCTTAACATTTTAATATTCAAAAAAGGAATGAGGAATCACCCAAAACCGATTAATGAGGTTAATCAAAAGGAGGATATGATATTTCCATGAAATTTGTCCAGGCTGATTGACAATAATCAGAAATCTATATAAACACGAGAACAAAAATTATAATACACTAACTTACCAATCAAGGCCTTTTAAGTAATTACTACCACTAAAGAATTGTACTTCTTCGTATGAGTTTTTACTAGGTAAATTCATTTGTAAGGATGGATGCATTGATAGGAAGCTATGTAAAGCAGTTGTGCCAGTTTTCTGAGGTCCAACAATGACAAATTTGGGTAAACCAGTACAAGGTTTATTGACAGGCCAAATATCATGATGTCTTTTGGTCGAACAGGGATTCTGTAACAAAGAGATTGAAATTTAGATACAGTATATCGTCACTTGATTTGGTTCAGTCGAAAGTGAGGAAAAACTTTCAAAACAATTTTAAGTTTCTTTGTTTTGGAGCTAATAAGAAAATGGTCTTATTCAGGGTAGTCTCTCAATGGCACTCGCACTCACTACATTGTAACTGGGTTACCACATCTATAGGTGCCAGGTCCTGATCCAGAAATTGTTTGACAGGATCCCATCACCACAGTAGCAAGATAATAGTTACAATCTGACCATAAAAGTAATGGTCTGATCAGCTATGCGAAAAACAGTTCAGGCGTTTATGAACAGTTCATGAACGTTAAATGGCACAATTTTTATGAACTGTTCATTAACTGTTCTTGGAGACCATTTAACGTTTGTGAACTAGTTTGTCACTGGGTCACCATTGGGTCATTCATTGTTTGCAGTGATTTTATAACTTATGATCTTTCTTTAGTTTAATTTAAAAAATCGACCTGAATGAATTATATATTTGTAGACAATCACTATCGATAAAGCAAACAAAAAATGAACAGAGATTGGCAATAATAGTGTTGAAAGTTGTTTAATGTTAATAAATTTTATAAAATTATACAATAGCATCTTCACGTCGAGTCTTCTGTCGCCGCGTGCAGTGAGGACAGCTAATCTTGGAAATAATAGCAGTTATGAATGTACGTTCTACATCATGTATCAAAAATTCATAAATTATATACAACTTTTTATCGTGTTTTATCATTGGTGTTTCTCCCAGCTATGGATAATTCCAGGAGGAACAACAGGCCACATTCAGGGTAGTACTGGCAGGCAATCACAAAACGACTTTTCCAATTTTTTAAACTTCTAAAAATACTTCAACAGTTTGAAAGTATTTGTCAAAATAGATTAGTTCCTAGTAGATGCATTTATTTTCTCTTGAAAATGAAAAAAATTGAAAAAAATTACCAAAAATCATAGATGCAGAATTTGTTTCTGACGAGTGGTTTTTTAATATAAATACCGTATGTTAAATATATAATATAAATAAATAAATAAATAAAATATGGAAGTGAAACAGCAGTTAGAGAGCTAGAAAGCATTGTATTTTCAAAAAAAGACCCTCCTAGACGGGGAGGGGGCTTCGCCTCAAAGCTACAGTCAGCATATTTATAATAATAATAATAATAAACGTTATCACTAACACTCTGAATACAATTCTTTGTTCTATTGGTAGCCAATGTAAACTTTGTAATATTGGTGTAATATGGTTGTATTTTCCAGCAAGGGCTACAATTCTTGCTGCTGTGTTTTGAGTTCTTTGCAGTTTTTCGATGTATTTTTTGGGGACACCATATAGCAACGCATTGCAAAAATCCAACCGAGTAGTTATCAGAGCATGGATCAGAGATTCCGTTGATTTTTTTGTGAGATATCTCCTGATTCTACTGACATTCCTCAAATGATAAAAGCATGTTCTGCAAATGTTATTGATGTGATGATCCATTGACATTGTCGAATTCATTATTATACCGATGTTCCGGACTTTTGATTGTTTTGGAATTAATTTATTACATAAGTTGATGGTTTGTAATAGAGGATCATCTTGAGGCTTATTCTTTATCACTATGAACTCAGTCTTTTCCATGTTAAGCTTTAGGTTGTTCCATGTCATCCAAGCCTCAATTTCTTTTACACAGTTTTCAATTCGAGATTTTGCATTAAGTGTATCAATTATAGAAGTTGAATCAAAGTCAGTATATAGCTGTATGTCATCAGCATATAGATGGTAACAAACGTCATGGTTTCTTATTATATCACCTAATGGTGATATATACATTATGAATAGGGGTGGTCCTAAAACACTTCCTTGCGGAACACCTGATTTAAATTGCTTCTTTGCAGAAATTCCATCAGCAACATGAACTGTAAATGATCGTTCGCTAATATAGCATTGAAGCCAGCTATGTGCTTGACCAGAGATTCCAAATCTATGTTGTAAACGGTACAAAAGAATGTTATGATCAACCGTGTCGAACGCAGCCGATAGATCGAGGAGTAAGAGGAGCACAGATTTTCTGGTGTCAAGTGAATGCAAAATATCATTATGGACTCTAATCAATGCCGTCTCTGTGCTGTGATAGATCTTGTAAGCAGATTGGAATTTCTCATGTAAGCTATTGATTGTCATATATTGATAAATTTGCTGGGCAACTACTTTCTCTGTTGCTTTACTAATAAACTTTAGATTTGAAATTGGACGGAAATTTGATATTCTGCTGTGTTCATGGATGGCTTTTTTAAACGAGGTTGAAGAATGGCATCTTTCATAGAAGTAGGGACAAAGGCAGATTTAGTTGATGCATTTATTATGTTAGTAACTGCTGGATTCTGGTAATACAGGTTTTCATTAGTACAGCTGGTAGTGGATCCAATTCACATGACTTGTTTGCTAGCTTCTTTGTAAGCAGAGATACTTCATCACATGTCACAGGTGTAAACGAATGCAGTGTGCTATTTGACGGTGGTAGCGTGTCATCTGGAAATGGGTTGACTCTTTCATTGCGCTCTTGTGCAAGAACATCTCTGATACTAGCTATTTTTGACTGAAAATAATCAGCAAAATTATCAGCAAGATCGTTTGGGTTGCTGGCTGCAGGATATTCGTCACTACTCTTTTCTTTGGTTATGCCTTTGACGATTCCAAACAGTTGTTTTTGATCATTTTTGGCATTGTAGATTAGATTGGAGTAATATTCTGTTTTTGCCTCTGATATCAATTTATTGACTAAGACAGACTGTTCTTTGTACAGTTGTTTATGGACTGTAAGTCTATTTCCTCTCCATTTTCTCTCCCTTCGCCGTCTTTCAACTTTAGCTAACCGGATTTCTGAGGTGAGCCAAGGAGCAGCTGGTCGAATTATGATTGTTTTTGTCCTTAGGGGTGCATGAATGTTCAGTATACTGCGTAGAGAATTTTCATAGTGAGTAACAAGTTCATCGATGTTATCATCAGTGGGAACATTTTCGACGGTGGTGCATCGGGCAATATCTGAGTTCAAATTTTCAATGCTGATACTCTTGATGTTACGCAAAGCTTATCTATATACGCAATATTTCCTGGATCCTCCCCTGGTTTGAATCCAGATACCAGTATTTTTAAATTATTTTAGTATTTAGTATTTAGTAAGAATCCTGGAATCCTGATTCAGGATATCACACAGAAAGTACTTTATATTAGCTTAATAATGTTTGTGATTCAGATATACAGTCGAATTGGTTAATATATCCCTTTTTAATGCCCCATCTTGCTTTATATCCTCACATAAAACTGATTTCTATTTTCCATTCTCCATACAAACTCTCATATTCCGACCTTGCTTAATGTCCCACTTTTTATCGGTACCAGAGGGAGGATATTAAGCAAGTTTGGCTGTAATAAAATGCAGTATTTCAGAAATGCCGGTATACATACGGTATGTACACAGGGTCCGACAAAAAGTTCAGCCTTCTAGAATCCTAGAGGCAATTCGACATATTCCTCTGAATTAATTTTTTGAGGTTTGACCAATAAATCATAAAAATATTAATTTTCTTCTGAATTTGCTCTAGTCTTCCGGAATCTAGGTTTCTACTTTTGTTTGACCCTGTACACGCACATATAGCCTTCATCTTAATGACCATATACATAATATGAACATTTGTTGAAACCACGGGTGAAAATGATGGAAAGAGTCAATGAAGTTTTATATTCATACCCATGCATTTCTATCATACAGTATTCCTCATATATTATTTTTTGTTCAAGAAGATAAGATCATAACATTCATAATAAACATACCTGCCAAACAGGTTCGATATCAAGTGGAAACAGGTCAAAGTATTTTTTTGCAAGTTCCAAAGGTGGGCGTGTCATTAATTTGATGTTAGTCCATTTCTGTATGAACTCAATAACATTTTCAAATACATATGATCCAAGCCTATCATTGCCGTAGTTACCATAATGAGTCATGAAGATACTTATCTAAAGTTAATGAGAGATTAAAGCATCATTATTAGTACAGTAACAACTAACACTGTTATAACGGTTATCTCTAAAATAGCGACCATCTGTCTATAGTGGTCACTCTTGTATTGTATAAAATAGTATTTTCTATTGAATCGACCCTCCATATAAAGGCCACCTGCGTATAATGGTCAATTTATCCATCTCTCTTAGTAGCTGGCTGTTATATAAAGGTTTCACTATATTGGATTCTTGCTGGAAAAAAACAAATTTTATTATAATTTTTTAGGAGAATTCGCTAGGCACAGGCGAACAACCAATATCGACACATAGTAGGAAGTCTTGGTGAAGCACCAAACACTTCCAGTACAAACTTTGCTAAATATTTTAGAAATATGATTGTGATGTATAAAAATTTAAACATTGTGTAGTACTTTTCTAATCTTTTATGACAATTTGATATGCATTTGAGCTAAGAATGGTTTGACCGTAAAATTAATCTCCTTGCAAACACTGTTATGCTGTGATTCTATTGTTTGGTCAATTCAACATCTCCACAGCGCCTTGCAAATTCGAATCCAGAATTACTTTCTGGGTTTGCCGTCACTTCATTTAGCAATATTTGATGACATCATGTAAAGTACCATTTTCGTTTAAAATGAATTTGGTTGGGTTAGTGATTATAACAAAGATACCCAAAGGTGCTTGGGAGCTTGCAGGCAAACATTTGTCTATCACATGTTTAAGGAGCTATGTTACTTTTGATAAATTTGAAGTAAGAACCATTCCAGTATTCTTGATAATGAAGATGATAAATGATTGTAAGTGTTATTTTACGCAATTAATTTAAATTACCGCGCATGGAACTTAAATTTAAGAATGTGCTAAACAATTAAGTTTATCATATATGATAAGGAGTTTGAATTTAGATAGGCCCTACTGATCGTTGACTAGTTAAATTATTGATCATGTTAGTCAGCTAAAGAATTTTAATGACGATTCCACAACTCACTGGATTATGCATAATTGTCTTGAAAATAGTTCCACCGCGTATTGACTTGTCTAGTTCTCTTTTCCCACCTTGGAAATTTGTGAAGTTCAATGTGTGTGTGAATATTCCACATACTTGACGAGGAAGAACCTAACACAGAACAAACAGAAATTGTTAAGATAATATAGTATCTTCAACTTTACTTTACTTGATGGAGTGAGATTTGCATTAAATTTAAAAAAAAAATACAAAAACCAAAGGACTATACATGTATGTGACAATCAAATGTTTTACCTGATGGAACCCTTTAGTGGAACACTGTTACAACAAAGAAATTGACAGACTCAAATTAAATTGTATAGAACCTAAACATCACCAACAGGTGATTAAAATTAAACAATTTTGAAAGACAACTTTTGAGAAGCTTGCGTGAACTTTGAAATCAATTTTGTTACAGATAAATCTCCCTGTAAACTTTCTGCCTGAATTATTAGTAACTTCCAAAAGTTCAAGCTATGGGAATAAATGGAGGTCGCAGAAGATGACATGTTTTATATTGATGATAGGTTGATGATAACTGTTAAAAATAGCGTTATTACGGCCTCGTTTGATTCAAGCCTCGTTTAAATGCCGACCAATATTAATGTTAATATTGGTCATGCAATTTTTATATATATTTTATAATCAATTTTTATATTGTTATTCTCAGGTGTTGGCATCGTTCAAAGACCACACCAAATCGTTCAAAATAAGTTTAGAGAATCATTGTTATTATTATCGTCGTTTTAAAGACATTATCATCATATTACAGCTCAAAGATACCGAAGAGCCAGGTTGTATGAACGTTTATTCTTTTTATATTATATGTAATTATCTTATATCGTTAAATTGTAAATTATTAATCTCGTAAATAAAATACAACCTAAAATTACAATTGACTATTTATTGCATTCTAATCAACTTTGAGAACAAATAATCGCCACTGACAAAATCAGTTAAATCGTTTCAAACAATAACCGACTGATCAGATTATCCAAAACGCGCCAGTTAATGCATCCAACGAATGTCTGGACAAGTAGGCCCGTAAAGTGTGCCATATTAATATGAATGTCTGGACAAGTAGGCCCGTGAAGTGTGCCATATTAATATGAATGTCTGGACAAGTAGGCCCGTGAAGTGTGCCATATTAATATGAATGTCTGGACAAGTAGGCCCGTGAAGTGTGCCATATTAATATGAATGTCTGGACAAGTAGGCCCGTGAAGTGTGCCATATTAATATGAATGTCTGGACAAGTAGGCCCGTAAAGTGTGCCATATTAATATGAATGTCTGGACAAGTAGGCCCGTGAAGTGTGCCATATTAATATGAATGTCTGGACAAGTAGGCCCGTGAAGTGTGCCATATTAATATGAATGTCTGGACAAGTAGGCCCGTGAAGTGTGCCATATTAATATGAATGTCTGGACAAGTAGGCCCGTGAAGTGTGCCATATTAATATGAATGTCTGGACAAGTAGGCCCGTGAAGTGTGCCATATTAATATGAATACTGGTATAACTGTAGAGCATTCAAATTAAGTTAGTCACGATGCATGTAGCAACCACATTATGAAAGGAGATTGTACATAATGATGTACTGTACAACTCTCTCCCTGTTGATTTAAAGCTTTGTTAACTAAGAATTAATATATTCCCATGCAGGTCACCATGACAACATGGCTACAATCAAGATTACATTGAGAATGTCGTCCAGCAGTATTGATACAAGCATTGAACTTGCGTAAATTTTGTCATCATTTTCTCACCAAAGTTAAAAATATTACGGACATAAAAGACACCTCTATACAGAGACCACCTGTCTATAGTGGTCACTCTTGGTATGTCTGAAATAGTATCTTCAATTGACTCAACCCTGTAGATAAAGGCCACCTAATAGTTATCAGTTAATCTAATAGTTATTCCGCATAGGTAGCATTATTGTATCGACGACATACCTTGATACCTTTGAACATAAATCCTCTTCTTTTTCTAGGTGGATTAAGATGTGGATATTCTTCAGTTGATGTAACTTTAACACTCAAGACTTTTGTCCATGCCTCATACAATGCTTCATAAACAGGATATACACCAGAGTGATAGGGAGCTACTGAATATGACATGTCGATATTGAGGTTGTGCACCTGAAAGAAAATTATGCAGATGCAAACATAGGAAAACAGCATAAGGTAGTCTAACTTACAGTAGTGAAATAACGTCAATCTTGATATTTGTAGGAGATCTAACAACGTGAGAAGGTGATCTTCGAGGCGTAATGGTGATTTGACTCCTTGTATTCATATTAAATGAAGATCTCCGACAAGATAATATAAATTGATAATAAGTAGAACAAGAAAAGTATATCAGTGCTTGTCTGAGTGAATCTAATTAATATAATACTTTACATTGGCTTTTATATGTACATAAGAGAGGTTACCTCAAAAGGAGGATGGGCTAATATCGACTATCTCATAATGAGGCTGGTTAATATTTAACAAGATATTTAATCTACTACAGAGGTCCCCCCCTCCGAGACGGAGTCCGAGGGAATTTACAAGAATATGATTGTTAAGGATATTACTTACATATTATTATTCTATAATATATATTTTTTTTTATTACGTAGTAGTTAATTTTGTATTATTGACTATAATTTTTTTTTTTTTTTTTTTTTTTGTTATTGTAATATAACTTAATTTTTTATTTTTTTTTATTTTTTTTTTTTATTTCTAATGTTCAACTAATAGATAATCATATTTGAATTAAATATCTAGCTAATTATTCTAGTCTATTTTTCTAAATTATTCTATGATATTAAGTTTCTAAATAGTTCAATAGTATATACAAAAGGGATTAGGGTTAAACGTAACTCTTCTGCCAGAGCGTGTTGTTACTACATTTGGATGCAATGGAACATTATCATTATTAATATTTTCATCAGATACGTCAGTACCATCAAACGGTGTTGAAGGTGAAGACTCTATTACCGGCTTCAAACGATTAATTGCAACGGTGTCTGTTGTGTCTCCTCTTTTGATGACGTAGTATCGTTCATGGCGTGAGATAACTTCAAATGGGCCAGTGTAAGGTGCCTCCAATGGACGACGTGGACGATCAACTCGAATCCATACTCTCCGACATTTATTTAATTCAGGAGGTACATATGAGGCTATTGTTCTTTTATTAGCAGGTGGTCTAAATTTAACAGTTTTGAAATGTTCTTGCAATGTTTGTAACAAATGATGAGAGGTCAATAAAGCTTTTTCTTCAATACATACACGAGGTATTAGCGGTTTTAATCCTGTCAATAGTTCATAAGGTGAAATACCATCATCATCTGGCCAAACTCGAAGAGCCAACAGTGCTGAAGGCAAGGTATCATACCATGAAGTATTTGCTGTTTTTAAAATAGATTTTAGAGTGCGATGCATACGCTCTACCAAGCCGTTAGTTTGGGGATGGTAGGCAGTTGTTCGCAGCTTAAGAAATCCAATTAGTTTGCCGACCTCATGCATGAGTTCACTTTCAAAGTTTGAGCCACGATCCGTAATGACATAAAGGGGTGCGGAATACCTAGATACCCATTCTCTTACAAAAGCTTCAGCTACAACAGGAGCAGTCTGGTCAACAATCGGAATGGCCTCAACCCAGCGCGTGCAACGATCAATCATGGTTAACACATATCTACAGGTGGTGGTAATATTTGTCAATGAACAAGTGGATGCAGGTACCGTGATAATATCAAGATGTACTGTCTGCAAACGATCAGCTGGTAAATTATATGGTAAAGGTGGACTAATGGTATGGCGAGTGATTTTAGTTTGTTGGCACTGTAGACAATGTTGTACCCAAATATTTATATCTTTTCGCATTTTAGGCCAATAAAATCTGTCATTAATTAGTTTAAAAGTAGCTGAACGGCCATAATGACCTAAATTATGAAAACTCTCAAAAACGGTAGAACGATAAGAAAGGGGAACAAAAGGACGCGGTAAATTTTCTGATGTCTCACACCACACAGAGCCTTCAACAAAATCAATAAATTCTAAATTAGAAGTATCAAATGGTATGCGCTGCTGCGCTTGAATGATTTCTTCAAGGTTGATAAAATTAAAAGAGACGGCGGAAACCGTTGAACAATGATTTGGCAAATCGCGAGATAAAGTGTCGGCAACAACGTTACTATCACCGGGAATGTAAATAATGTCAGAAACAAATTCAGATAAAAATGAAAACTGCCGTTCTTGGCGAGGAGAATGATTATGAGCGGAGCGAGAATGCCAAGCAGCAGAAATTGGTTTATGATCAGTAAAAATTGTAACTTTAGTGTTTTCAATAATTGGGCGGAACCGTCTAACGGCTGAAAAAATAGCTAGTAATTCACGATCAAAAGTAGAATACGATAGTTCAGTTGTCGATAATTTGCGTGAATAAAAACTTAATGGTTGAGGGTTTTGTTTTTGTTCGTGTAAGACAGCACCAATAGCAAAAGCTGAGGCATCTGTAGTGATAGTATAGTCAGAAATGGAAGGATCAGGATGTGCTAAAATAACTGCATTGTTGATAGAAGATTTAAGATTGTCGAAAGCGAGCTGATGATCGGATTGCCAAACAAAAGGTGCAGAAACATGTGAGTTACGTTGGTTTTTGGAACGAGGCTGAGTGGCATTAGCCAGTGCTTGCAGAGGTTGAACAATGTCTGCGTAATGTGGAACAAATTTACGATAAAACCCAAACATACCAAGTGAACGACGTAAAGAAGAATAATCAATAGGAGAAGGCAGTTCTAGTAAGTCTGATTTTGATTTTGATTTTGGTGAAATGCCTTTGGAAGTGACTTCATACCCTAAAAAATCGACAGACGCAACTGAAAAAATACATTTTGATAGATTAACGCGTAGACCATATTCAACAAGTCTAGCGAGAACAAGTTGTAAACGGGCATCATGCTCTGCTTGACTGCTTCCATAAATTAAAATATCATCGATGTATGAAAAACAAGGTATTGAACGCAAAACAGAATTAATAAAGCGTGAAAAAGTCGCGGCACTATTGCGAAGCCCAAATGGCATTGTTTGATAACAAAAGGCACCGAAAGGAGTAGTGATGGTTGTTTTGTTTATGTCATCAGGATGTATTGGAATTTGGTGATAGGCTTTAGATAAATCGAGACGAGAAAAAATTTTAGAGCCAAAAAGTTCATTGTTAAAAGATTGTAAATTAGGGAGAGGATAGCGATCGGGTTTAGTGATTCGATTAAGTGCCTGATAATCTCCTACAGGTCGAAAAGTGTCAGGTTCAGATTTTGGAACCATATGCAACGGACTAGCCCAAGGAGAAGTCGAAGGTTTAATTATACCTGCATCTAATAATTTATCAAACTCTGCCTTGGCCACGGCTAATTTGCGGGGGTGTAGTCGGCGAGGTTGACAAAAAACAGGATCTCCGACAGTTTCGATGCGGTGTACGACATCGTGTGGCGGTGTGTTTTTGAAGGAAAAAGGTGTAAATAATTCGGCATGAGAATTTAAAATGTTACGCACGTTCGAAGAAAGATTTTTGGGAAAAGGAAATACGACAGACTCGACGGAAACAGAACAGGATTTTAACGGGACAGAAACAGTTGTTGTGTCGTCAATTAAAATTTGTTTGGAACAATCAAGGGTTATTTTGTGTTTGTGTAAAAAATCTATGCCTAAAATTGGTTGAGTAACTTCAGCAATTATAAATGAATGGGGGAAAGAGCGTCTTAGTCTAGGCATAGTGGCTGTTGTTGCGAGTTCACCTAGTACATTGATGCCCTTTCCGGAGGCCGAAATTAAAGATAAATTGGAAGATGCTAATGTTAAATCATATTTTTGAGAAAGAGAAATTGGAATGATAGATACAGCAGAACCAGTATCAATAAGAAAAGCTACAGCAGGCATTTTTGGCAAAATAACAGTGACATACATAAATAAGCCATGCTGAGGCGTCATAGGCTCAACACGGCTTAAAAGTTTTCCGGGGCCGGCATAGCGGAGACTGAATTAATTGGAGCAGGCGAGACAGGACGGGAATTGTTTGGTGTTGCCTGATCATTGTTTAAAAACGTTGGTGGTTTTGGACCAGGCCATTGACAAAAAGGGCGACAATATCTAGCTTTTGTACCAAAAAAAATGTGAGAGCGGCAAATTTTAGCACTCTGACCTGGTGAGTAACTTGTAATAACCGTGAATTGATCGTTATTGCGCGCATACTGAGTAGAGGAATTCGGTTGTTGATACCGAACCGCCTGAACTGGTGCAGGAGCCTGAAAAAAATGTGGATCTAAGGGTTGAGTATTTAAAAAACTAAGATTGTTAGAATAGGAGGTGTCATTACGGAAAGCGCCCCAAACAGTGTCAGCTACTTTCAAAAATTGTGGCATGGGCAATTCTGTATGGCTTATCAAAAGCTGACGAATGTTAATTGGCAAAGCATTTAGCAAACGATGTCTTACCAAATTATCAGTGGGTGCGATACCTGAAGCAGACAGCGACTGTTGAATCTTCATACAGCAGACTGATGGTTTTAAACCCTCCAACGAAATCGCGCCAAGAGCTTCTTCCAGTTTTTCTTGATCCGTTTTCTGCAATATTTGGAGTAATTTATTCTTCAAATCCGTGAAGGGTGTGTCTGATGAGAAGAGCTCCGTGGTGACGACGAGTGGGCCAATATTGGACGGCAGTTCAGCAACCACGTACCGAAATCTGGTTAATTCATCATGGATAAACTTTAAGTCGAACAAACACTCCACTTGCATGAACCAGAATGTGATTTGTAATGGTAAAAATGATGGTAATTTGATCGTGACGAGACGATCGTGTTGTGTGATATGTTGATTGGTTGTATCTTGAGATTCATCTGCAACTGACATTGAATAAGCGGCTGCGTTGTTGGTTGCGGGGTCACCAATTGTAGGAGATCTAACAACGTGAGAAGGTGATCTTCGAGGCGTAATGGTGATTTGACTCCTTGTATTCATATTAAATGAAGATCTCCGACAAGATAATATAAATTGATAATAAGTAGAACAAGAAAAGTATATCAGTGCTTGTCTGAGTGAATCTAATTAATATAATACTTTACATTGGCTTTTATATGTACATAAGAGAGGTTACCTCAAAAGGAGGATGGGCTAATATCGACTATCTCATAATGAGGCTGGTTAATATTTAACAAGATATTTAATCTACTACATATTCAACAATTAGACATTCTAGTTGTTAAATGTGACTACTAGTACAAACAAAGTAAACTTATTAGGCGCAGTCACGTAACCAAGACTGTAGCAACACACAGCTGGAAGTCTTATTGGTATAGAAACACACAGCCGGAAGTCTTATTGGTGTAGCAACAAACACTTCTAGCACAAACCTTCGCTATATATTACACTTTCTACTTCCATTTTGGACTTTGTTGAAAGACTGATCCTATTCTGAGAATAGGATTGCAAGGTATTGGAATAAACACTGTTAAGCCTTTTTCTAATCTTTTCTCTATTTCTATGACCATTTTATATGTATTTGAACTAAGAAGGGTTTGGCTGTATGATTATATGAATTGGCTAAATGATTGTCCTTGTAAAAGATGGCCTGCAGTGGTTCTATTGTTTGGTCAATTGTGCCAGATTCCGGAAGGCTGAGGAACCTGAGAGAAAATTTCAAAATTCCTCAGTTTCTTGACCTTCTCAATTCACTAAGGGCGGTCACGCGATCCAAACGTCAAGCACAGCTTGACGATAGCGGCAAGCTACCAATCCGTTCCATACAAACACTTGCTATTTCTGATCTACTGTTATGACGTTCAAGACCTCATTGTGGGCGATTTTGGGAAGATTTTAATAAATTTAGATTCTTAAATTTTTTACCGTAGCATCACATAATTTTGATAATGTTAAATATATTCTTGCCCGATTTATATGCTTTTCAGGTAAGAAGAGTTTGATCGCAACTATCGAAGCCTTGTAGCCTGCTTCAAGCTGTGATCCCACATTCTATGTAGGGAGAATAATAGCAGCGCTTGGTGAATTAATTAATATTTTGAATTTTGAAGCAAATTCCATCCGAAGAAATGTTTTATAAAATTGTTAGCTTTTAAAATATAAGAAGGAAATATATATAGCAGGACCTATCTACGCAACAAATGCCCAATTTTAAACTTAATGTTAAGGTAAATTAATCATTATTACCTCTGCAAATTTTTTGTTTAAAGTCAGTTCCTGTTGCAGTTCTTTCAAAGTTAACGTATGAGGTCTTTTATGACGATGGGTATGACAGAACCACCAAAATTGGTCTGCATGTTTTACAATGACATCATCTGATGGATATTTTTCTGGCTTAAATACCTTCCCAGAGAAACCAAGATTATAATGAAAGCCAGGTACTTTCTTTGCAAGACTTCTTTGTGATCTGAGCAAATCCTAAACATCAAAGTCAACAATTTGAATCAGACCACTAGTTTTTTATTCCTGACACAGTTGTCCATCCAAGAATCAGTAATTCGATAAAATATGCTATTATGATTAGAAAGTGTAATCTACAGTGTTACACTGTAATGGATGAATGAAGTAATAGAAAAAACATGCTCAGAGTTATTATTTGTCAGAAAATAATAATATTAAAATAATAACAATTACAGTGTGTACGCATAAGATCGTAATCTAGAAGCGTATAGTTGCGTATGTGCATATTCGAGGGGGTGTCAAATATGTGGACATTTACTGAGTATACTTTATGGATGGCCCCTAATATAAAAAATTAAAAATGACATTAATAATTTGCTTTTTATTGTTATTACACTGAAATTTTACATTACATCAACAAAATTCGAAATTCAAATGTCTAGTCAATTGCAACTAATTAATTAGGAGACTTGCAGACACATTAATTACAGTTTAGCAATTAGCAGATGATTTTCAACGGAACAAAAAATGTTCACACACATGATAATGTTGTGTGAAAACTATAAAAACGTCAAATAATATAAAACATAAGTATAATTTGACAAACAGGCATGAGCCGCTTAATTTAACGTGGATTTTAGACTCCGACAAAAGAGTCTAAAAAGCTGTTGACAAGCAAACAGCATGCGGTTAAAAATTAAAGTTGTAAAATCGAGTAAATCGTGAGGCGCCGAAATAGGAACATGAAAATGCCGGCATTGTAATATTACATATTTGATATAAAAGATTAAAAGAAAAGCAGGAAGGTAATAGAAATTACATTTTGAAAAGGCTTTAAAAAGAGATCATCTTATCAAACTGATCTGTGTAAATTTGTAAAAACGAGCAGCAGGAACATTGAATGTGTTTTCAATTTTATCTATTCAAACAAAATTATTTTCTAAATTTGATTAAAACACACACTAAATTTCTTACAAAAGGAAGCGTTTTCTACGACATCTAGCTGGGATTTTCTAACATTCAGTAATTTTGCTACATATTTAGGCGTCATTTGGCTTTTAAACCATATAGTGTTCAAACCTAGCTTTCATCATACATTTCAGAAAGTTCATTGAAAATTCAATTTAGGAATTAACTCCTATGTTGATAAAAAGAAGTGGTTTGAAGTAATTCCACTTATCTATGGTAGGCTACGACGAAGATTCAATGGTAAACAATGTTGAAGTATTTCTTATCATGCTTACGATAAACATGTTAACTTAGCCTGTGGGTAGACGTGATACAATATTTGGCTATAAGTATGTACATTGTTTACAACGAAATATGATTATTGTAGGCTATTCTTACCTCAATATCTTGAATTGTAGGTCGTTGGACATCTCGTGGTACAAACACATCATCGATATCAACAAGAATATTTCTAACCATTGTATATCCCAAAATTCCATTTGATAATTTGATCAATGAATCATAAAATATTAAATCAAATGTCCAATCATCAGAAATTGCTTCCAAATCAAAAATTATTTTCGGTGCAAAATCTAAGTGTCCGTTATCATAAATAACAGCAGGATATTTTTGATGATTTGATAATAGTGATGAATGATAATACGCGATGACTTGATATGATTGATTTAAAGGTTGAAAAACTGTACGGTTGCATAAGGTATTTATATTTAAATGTATGTCGTTTTTTATTGTATGTATAACTGAGTTAGATTTATTGACAGTCAAGTACCTTAAATTGTGTACCCCATACTGTATTTTCAATGGTAAATGTTTTACTTTAATAAAATCATTACTAATCAAATTATATCCATTTGAAAATATCAATAAACCAATATTAAAACGTTGGCAATATTGGAATAATATCTTTTGTATCGAAATTGAAGTTTCCGTATATGCATATAAACTTTCAAATATAAACACTGCATATTTTATTTGTCGTTTCGAATAATCTATAACTTCTGGGAGTGATGCTTTGAGATACTCATTCCATTCTATAATATCATACCCAATACGATACGATTCCAATGTCGTAACAAGGTTACTACGCTTTGTTACATCTGATAACTCAGCAAATATTAATACTGCCTTGCGACGTACAAAAGTCTTTTCATCTACATCATTAACGAGGGTATGTTCTGAACTGTTTAAAATATTACTTGTGCTGACATCGTTATTATATTGACTTGATAGGCCCACTAAAGAAATAACAGAACTGCCCTTATTCCGACGCAAAATATTTGAACCGTGGACTAACCAAATCCATGCGAAAATAGCCAAACTTGCAATTAATAATAACCCACGAAAGGAATAAAACCATCTACGATGTAGGACATTTTTAAGGCATCTCATGTTCTTTTTGATATAACGTATAATAGCATTTGTGCTGACAAAAATTAATCCTGACTTTGATCTCTGTAGTCAGCAGCCATTTTCGCCTTCTCGCGTGATGTGTGTTAAAAACAAAATAAATGAAGACTTTGACCGCAAGGACCGATTGACCAACCGAATTGTGAGTTTACCGGTCTATGGTATTAGGAGAAAATACCTTTTCATCAGAGTTTAACTTTTAGGCGGGAAATTATTCGAGAAATATTATCTGTAGAGTCATAAATAGAGAATGAGGAGAATATGTATTAATAAATAAATTGAGGTAATGCTGATTTTAACTGTTCCACAGTAGCGTGATAAGTTATTAGTTATTTCAAGTACATGCAGAATACAGGAAATAGACTGAAAATTTCATTAATGACTTGAAAAAGTAACTTATTTGCACAAGTCAGATCAAAATCATAAATATTTACATTGTTTGTTTGATTAATATCAGAATATATTTGAACACTTCTATTGAGCTTGAACTATGAATTATTGATTCCATTGGCTTTAATGAATGGAGTTTATTATCCACGAAAGACAACGTTCACTAATCTATCAATCGTTGAAAGAGAATTAATTTAATTCTATTGCTTAAGATATAATTTATTATCTTCAAACCCTTCAAACTGTCAATATTCGATATTATCTAAAGAATAATAAATAGTTTTATATAGTTTTCAATTTAGTTTCAATATAGCTCCTCCCATTTACCTTTTTAAAATGTCAGATTACTCTGAAGTCAATTCATACTTATTTAAACTAAACCTAATTTAAACCGCTCAGATTTTCAACATTTATTTTCGTATTCTATAACTATGAAACTAACTAACATTGACTAAATATGAACTAACATTGGTCCAGCAGTCGAATGAAATATGAAATGTTTCAGATTTTCTAGATAAAATATGAAGATGGTCAATGTTGATAACATCTTCATATTTTTGAATTGTTCCTAAAACTTTCAAATGTGAAAATGAACCACGTTTTGGGTTTCGGAATGAAATATGAAATCTTTAATTAAAATTTGACTGAAGTATGAAATATCTGGGGCCTCAATAATGATCCATTTTCTTCGCAACGAAATGAAGCTCTTCATGACAACCCATTATTGTTAATGGTTGTCTGTTTGCGATTCATTTACACTGTACATAGTTTATATGTATACGATATTATATAGCGAATAACATGTCAGCTCTAAACGTTCTGAACAAACAAAGTATAATAAATTCTCACAGAAAGGTCACGAAGACGAAACGTTGTTACAATTGCAGTATACAGCCTGTCAGTCATACATTGCCTGCACTTATTTTTAAGCCCATTGTTTATTTGTTTTTAAATATTTCACCATCATTTATTTAGAACAAATTGCAATTTAAATTACAAAGAATTGATTAACCACTGAAAGCAGATAAAAAGTTAAATTTCGTGTCTGGCTTAAGCATTTTAATCGGCGATAAAATAAAGGGTTAAATCTTATTGCTGGCGGTGACTCCGTGACGTGTCCAAGGTAGAAATTTGTACATGTGACTTTGATCTTTACTTGTAAAATTCTTACGAATCCAGAATGATCTTGATTTAGCTTTCGCTGTAATTATTGCGGAATGCGCGGACGATTTTAAAACTGGAATGAACAGAACTACTATTATATAGATCCTTGATTTGTGCATAGTTCCGTATAACTGAAATAGATATAGATGAGACCGATTAAATGAGGCAAAATTTATATGAAAATATTTCAGAGCTTCAAACATGACTAGACAAATTATGGAAAGACCTGGAATATATTACTGACATTAGTTCTATTGTATATCAATTTTTTTAATCCTGTACTTCTATTATAGATTAGAACTATTTTATGAATCGATCATCAATTCAACATTATTGATCATCATTATTATATCTTATGATGGTGTCTTTCTACTTGAACCATCAATAATATACGTAGCATAATTATTTCAATTCCATTCAGAACATATCGATGATGCGTGGCAGCTCCAGTTGCCAAACTTCGTTTTCTGATGAAATCATTTTTGATCTGCCTTGATGATTGCGTTCCTGGTGACCTGTTTCTTCACAGCCTGTTGTTGTTGTCCCTGTTTTACATTCAATATACTTATTCATGATTTGTTTTAAGTAACCGATGGGTGCTGAGCCATGCTGAAGAAGATTATAATGGAAGTCCTTTTCATCAAACTCCATTTCAGCGTCTTCAAGAGCTTTTATTGTGTCATTTCTGATTTTCCAAATTGCTTCCTGTCCTGTTGTGTATGACACTGCTTGGCCAATGAAACTTTGATAGCGTGTAATATCGTGTAATATTTTGTTGGAAATATCCCATAGGTATTTATCAAACATTGCAATTGCTTCTGATCGCTTCATACCTTATACAGAATGAAAAGTACATATATACGTATCAGAAAACAAACCATTCCGATTAAAGATGTGCGAATCCGACCCCAACCCGATCAGATCTGATCCGACCGACTTCCGAATACACCTTTAATTCCGATCAACAATACACGATCTGATTATACTGTATATTTATGAAGGCTGGTGGACAACATAATTGTAAAACAAACTCATTGGAGTAGTCTTTTTTGAGTCAGCATGACATCATGAATTTCGTATGTATGTAGCAACATGCCTCAGAATATTCCTCAAGGATATAATTATTCAAAAAAATAAAGGCTATTCTATTCAAATCATTCAACTTTGAGGAATATGTTTTCATGGATGCATGAAAATGTAAGAGATATTTCGAATAAATGTTTTGTATTGGGTTCGTTGTGTTTTCCTGATGTCTGTAACTTTATATATATTTAGTGTTGCATATTTATATATCTATAGTACTGCTTAAGATGTCCATCTGCTGGCTTATGTGTATTGTAATGTGATTTGTATTACCGTATATGCTTAGATGTCGCTTATATTATTAAATATGCAGTTATGTACCTCTGTAATGCAAACCAGTGTCAACAATAAGCCTCAATGCTCTCCACATTTGTCCTTTCAGCATACCAAACCGTTCAAGTGGTTTGTCATTGTACATATCAGTTCCACTTCCAATTAAAGGATTTTCACAATAGAGACCCCATCCTTCTACAAATGCAACTGAAGAAGACTTTCGATCCATCCAGCCGATGATATCGTCATTCGTTGAAGAAAAGTGCTCTATAAAACCTTGGGCCTATACAGAGAAAAAGTAACAAAGTTCACTACAGAGTACCAGCAATATGCCTGACAATGTGTTGCTGGTATCTATACCTAGCTATTTATATCTTTGCAGATATACTAAATACGAAATTCTTCTTGTGGTTGTGGTCCAGTTTTCCGCTGTTTTCTCAATTCCAAGAACACGTCTGTTATCTAAATTAGCCATGCAGTGCAGATGGCTCTGACTCAATTGCTATATATGCTATAGCTATAGATTAATAAATCTGTTTCGCAGTTTTTACCTGTATAAATACTATAACAAGCAAAGAAGCCATCAAATCACGAGAAACCGCTTTCAAAAGGTTTTGGGAAATGATTATTGGTTACTATTTTTCCATGCTAAAATGCAAGCAAATATTGAGATATTTTTCCTGACCAGGTTTAGTTGCATTGCTTTGAAATTTAGTGTGCTTTTTACCATATAGTCAAATGTTTCGCGTGAACTTGATTCTTCAACCTGTTCAAAGCACTCATATATATAGCATCTCGTACTGTATAATAGTTATCATACTCTATACGCCATCTAGCTATATAATTGATTCACTAGAATATGCTCTTTTGGAATATATCGGTATATCAATTTATTCATCTTATGTACTTTATATTTAGTATCAAACTAACTAAACACTGACCTGGAGATGATGTCCTGGCCATCCTTCGTGTCCTGCAATGTTCGTTTGGTCATATTTTGGACCAGGTACTGTTTGAAAAAATGGGTAGTATACTGTTGGTAGTTTCTTGCAGTCACTGGTCCCTCGCATGAAATATGCCGGAGGTGCACCAGAAGGACTGAAAGAGGCTTCCACTTGCAGTTCACATTTTGGTACCGTGATCTTATCACCCTCAAAATAAAACATGTCGGCGATGCTTTCTTTGAGTTCTTCTTGCTTAGATTTCATGTCTGCTATCCATGTTGTCATTGCTTGAAAACGTACAGGACAATTGATTTCAGCAGATTCCATATTATTACAGCGAGTATGTGCCTCAGTCGTTGATTCCCCTCTTGGTATGACTGTTTCATTGTATGCCATTTCAGGACCAGTCAGAATTTCCCTGAAAGCTTTGACAGCGGCCTCCTTATTATCAAGACCTGTAACTTCCTTTGCAACTTTCACCATTTCTTTGTGAAGTGAGTCCCTCTTCTTCGTGCCCATGTCAAATATCTCTTCCGGTGTGACCTTGGTTGTTGTGTAGAAACGTAGTAGCTGCTTGTATGACTTTTTTCCATCCAATGTCTCACCAGTAGGCAGCGTTTTTGTTGTGAATTGCGACTCATCTGCTTCGTTGTTAACGTAAATGTGATCAAGCGGGAGAGAAGCCATCCCACTGCTAAAATCTGACAGAGGACAGTGTGATATATGCTCTTTACTTAAATAATTCACCACACCATGAATTGCCTTTCCCATCTTTTCCACCAGAGCATTGCGAATTGACTCCTTGATTGATTTTCCATGCTTTTCTTTCCATTCAGCCGATACTTCCGCACTGATTTCTTCCAAAAAAGATGGATCACGGATACCTTCAGTGAAACCTTCCTCCATTATACCTTCAAATTAAATTGACATAGAAAATGCATATGCCAATTTAATTTGCTATTATTACCTATATTGTATTTAATGATTAATATAAAAGTTTAAACCTCAATCCATGCCTCAATGAAGATGTGTATAAATGATGCATAGATTGCTATATACACCTGTTCAAAACATGGTATCACATAACCAGATTATCATTTCTCCTATTAAGGATTCGAAGGCAATTTATGCAGGACTTTTGAATTATGCAGGAAGGAATTTTTTTGGAAGGTCGTTCCTTGGATAATTTTTTCATCCAAAATCCTCCCAAACATCCCAATTTACATGCTGTTGGCTATACTTAAGTCGTACTGCCTATGCTGCATGCTACAGATATGCTATATAGGTCTTGCATTGTTTAAATTTTTATTTTCATTGTGATCAAATTCCTATAACACAATTATTACTGATAACAGTTATTGGAAATGGGTTGCATTCCCGGTTGCATTCAATATTAGCAAGATAATATAATTAGAACTAATTGGAACTACAATACAATGTAGTTAAATAATATATTAACTATCGACGAGGTTACATGAAATAATCATCCTCAAATGGCTGGTTAAGAGAATGAGAGAGTTTGATGATGAGGACTTACCTTGTTTGCCTAATTGTTCATTGGAAATCTTTGGAAACTTTTTTGAAAATGCAATGCTTCCAAGTACGCATGCCTCATGAGGACGTACCATGCCTGCCTTGATACCTTTCTTCATATTAGCAATGTATAACCAAAGCATAGTTCCATGTTGAGTAATTGCCTTGATTACAAATTCTATATCTTTTATGTCTTTAGGTTGGAACATTCTACTTTGGAAAGTATGTCTGAAATAATACGCAAACCTGCAGAGCTCAGAGCTACATGCCATGTCAGGGGCTAGCATCCAATCGCCACTGTAGTAGTTCTCAGCAGAGTAATGTCCCATAGAACTGGCGATAAATTGCTCAACCTGTGACATAGCCTTCAATTGGCGAGAGTCAAGGTTACCTGGATCAATTTCCATTTCATTAAATTTCACCAACAAATTACTAGCAAGGTCTGTTCTTATTTTTATGGCACTGGGGTCGTTATTATATGGCTGGTAATGAGCTAAAAGCAATCTTCGTCTTTCTTCTACATCCTTCGTCGAAAAAGCTATTTGATTGAGGAAAAATCTGTAATAATACTTGGAGCGGACATTCTCTAGAAAATCTGTCAACATTTTCCTTTGTGATATTGCTTGTTCGTTTAATCCTCGATTTTGTCCATCTTCCGCTTCAGATTGATTGATGAAATGCTTTCGAGACTGTTGCCTTGGTACCAAAGGATGGCTGTAGCATCCATTGAAACAAATGAGCAAGATAGCAGATGCAATCAAAAGGGAACCCATTCTGCTTAATTGTGCAGAGATTTCTTGTTTTCTGCAGTCGCAAACTATAGAACAAATAATTCAAATAAATAATGATTATCTTGTACATTATATCCCAGGCATTATATGTGGTATAAGCTGTCTAACTGATTGAATATATAGGATTCAATGCTCTATACAGCTGAGCCTTAAATAATAATATTATAGACAGAAATTTTACAATCAAGTTTGGATGTGCCATTTTGAGAATTTTGCTAGCACCCCAGAATTCTAGGTTTAAGCTCAGTCGGAGTTTCTCAAATGTATTGTCTGCAGGGAGGTAAACAATTCATTTTATTTGAAAACATATGCATTTTATCCCCCGTTTTCCCTTGTGAAATATCATTCCTGAAATCGAACAACAATAATTCAAGTGCCCGTTTAAATGGGATTATGGGAAGGCAAATGCAATAGTTTATCGTTTATATAGTAAAAAATGTTTCATAGTTTATCGTTTATATAGTAAAAAATGTTTCATAGTTTATCGTTTATATAGTAAAAAATGTTTCATAGTTTATCGTTTATATAGTAAAAAATGTTTCATAGTTTATCGTTTATATAGTAAAAAATGTTTCATAGTTTATCGTTTATATAGTAAAAAATGTTTCATAGTTTATCGTTTATATAGTAAAAAATGTTTCATAGTTTATCGTTTATAAAATAAAAAATGTTTCATAGTTTATCGTTTATATAGTAAAAAATGTTTCATAGTTTATCGTTTATAAAATAAAAAATGTTTCATAGTTTATCGTTTATAAAATAAAAAATGTTTCATAGTTTATCGTTTATATAGTAAAAAATGTTTCATACTTTATCGTTTATAAAATAAAAAATGTTTCATAGTTTATCGTTTATATAGTAAAAAATGTTTCATAGTTTATCGTTTATAAAATAAAAAATGTTTCATAGTTTATCGTTTATAAAATAAAAAATGTTTCATAGTTTATCGTTTATATAGTAAAAAATGTTTCATAGTTTATCGTTTATAAAATAAAAAATGTTTCATAGTTTATCGTTTATAAAATAAAAAATGTTTCATAGTTTATCGTTTATATAGTAAAAAATGTTTCATAGTTTATCGTTTATATAGTAAAAAATGTTTCATAGTTTATCGTTTATATAGTAAAAAATGTTTCATAGTTTATCGTTTATAAAATAAAAAATGTTTCATAGTTTATCGTTTATATAGTAAAAAATGTTTCATAGTTTATCGTTTATAAAATAAAAAATGTTTCATAGTTTATCGTTTATAAAATAAAAAATGTTTCATAGTTTATCGTTTATATAGTAAAAAATGTTTCATAGTTTATCGTTTATAAAATAAAAAATGTTTCATAGTTTATCGTTTATATAGTAAAAAATGTTTCATAGTTTATCGTTTATATAGTAAAAAATGTTTCATAGTTTATCGTTTATATAGTAAAACATGTTTTCTTTAATCTAATCATAAAGTTTTCTGCTTTATTTATTTTTCCCTTTGAAGAGTTAAAGATTGTCATGAGATTATCAATGTATGGTTAACATATATATAATGTGCTAACTCTACCTTTTAAATTTTATATGATATCCACTTTGAGCTGTTAATAATATTCCAATATGATTTCACCAGTTTGCTTTGAATACATATATATATATATACATATACACATTTGATTGTTGGTCTGTAGTCGATCAAACGGTTCAACCTCTGACGGACGATTGATTGTTTTTTAAACAGTTCACAGGTGCCTTACAAACAGGCTTACAAACTAAATTGTTCTAAATTGTAAACTGTAACGAATATCTACAAAGCTGCCAGGAATAAATATTAGAGAGAAAGAAGAATAGTAGGGAATCAATCTCCAAAATTGGAATTAAAATTGGAAGGATTTCGATTTCGTACGATTTGAAAATTGCGTTGGAAAAATTATTGAAATTTTGTTAGAAAGCATACGGGCTCTTGTTTTCCTAGTGCTTTCTCTGTCGCTCAACATCCCGCATGTTGGCATCAGAGAACACAAACACGGCCGCCGTGCAGTAGCCCTTTAATTTCACTTTTTTTTCTGGATTTTGGAAAAAGGTACCCTTTATTATTTGAACGTCCACTCCCTGTATACCAAAAGTATGGAAGCTACACCCCACCGGGATAACATGTCACAAACTATGAATGATGATCTACTACTTTATCTATGGATAATTGCAAATTTCTTCGTTGAGTTACGATGTTACGCTACTTAATTCATCTAATTATGCTCATTTATAATATTTATAAATGGTTAGATGTTTGGAATTGATTAACTACTGAAAGCAGATAAAATTTTATTTTTGTGTCTGGCTTGTCTGGCTTAAGCATTTAAATCGGCGATAAAAAGGGTTAAATCTTGCAGGCGGTGACTCAATGACGACATGTCAAAGGTAGAAATTTATACGCAGCGAACAAAGAATTGAATCTTACAAGTGGTTAGCATGGCAAATCACGATCCCTGTAGCAGATATACTACATTGTAAAAGTTCAGCGATATTATTCAACCATTTTTATGTCCTTTACCCAGCGGCGCTAATTGAAATTAATCTTAGGGGGGTTTCTGGAAAAAGGGACCGATTTTTTTCTTAAAATTTCTCATAGTTTTGTGTCATGTGTCCAACATTTGTTAAGAAAGTTTACTACATTGGCGCACCGATGTGGATATTCTGGCTTACTAGGAAAGCACTTGTTGGAATCACAAAAAAAATATTTTTTAATGCTTTATAAATCAAATTTAACATATGCACTATGGGCACAGTGAACTGATCACTCAAAGTTAACAAAATAAATTCACTATTATGTGTAAATGAAAAATTCGTTACATAAACATGAATCATTACCTATTGAGTCAAACATGAATACAATATATTTTTCTATCAATGATAATCATTTTATGATGGTATATGCGATAAAAAACACACAATAATTGGCGCAACAGTTTCGATTTAATCTTAAATCATCTTCAGGCAATGTAAAAAGAGAGAGTTTAAAAAGTTACATAAATATTTATATAAAAATCTAATTAATTTGTCTATTGAATTTATCGGAACGGTATTATACTTTTTAACAATGGCAAACAATAATTAGAGGAGAGATATTTTAGCACAAGAACTAATTACGAATATACGATACAAACACGGTGAAATAGCAGTTACAATCAAAAATAGTTTAACAGCGGCAAAATGCTCTTTGGTATTATTTCACCGTGTTTGTATCGTATATTCGTAATTAGTTCTTGTGCTAAAATATCTCTCCTGTAATTATTGTTTGCCATTGTTAAAAAGTATAATACCGTTCCGATAAATTCAATAGACAAATAAATTAGATTTTTATATAAATATTCATGTAACTTTTTAACTCTCTCTTTTTACATTGCCTGAAGATGATTTAAGATTAGATCGAAACTGTTGCGCCAATTATTGTGTGTTTTTTTATCGCATATACCATCAGGAAATTCATGTCAAGTAAACCTTTACGAATGATAATCATGTAGCATTTACTACTTTGAAATGTGAATTGAAGTAATTATATTTTCATCTGTCTTCCAGTCTTTGGTGCCTTAGACCACTTTTTCAGAACATTATATACAAATTTAATGCATCTGTGATGTCTCTTTCTGTTGCCAAACTCATTAGACCATGGAGACGTGTTTGACTAGTTGTACTACTTAATAAAGTTTTTATTAAGTTTAACTTAGAGAAAGCTCGCTAATTAGAGGCAGATATGTTATTGGTGCTGTCAATAGTAGCTTCAGACAACGCAATGTTAATGGGAAAACATTCGAGTACAGACGACAGTAACTATAAGAATCTTTAAAATAATTGCACCCTTTCAAGTAATCTTTGCTATGATTTCAATATTTCAATTTCACTTTCCAATGAATCGATATTAGGTTGCGGAAATCGGAAAAAGATTGAGAAGCTGTTGAACCCGATTCGATTTTACATTCTCATTGTACGGTGGCTTAAAGATCAAAACAACAGGTTCAATAATTTTGAATGCATCTTCATAGTTTTCCTTCAAAAGTTTGATCTGGGTATCTAGTACCTTTAAAATTCTGTGCGATAAAAGCTTTGTAAAGCAAATTCAACACTGTTAGCTGCATTTTCATCGTATCTCCTTGGCTGTAGGCGTCTGCGATGGCGTCTTGAAAACTCTATATCAGGATCCACATTCGTGATCCATACAAACTTTTAATCATGCGTCAATTTGCTGATTTATAGCATCTTCATCCTTGCGAATAGACGTTAGGGTGTTTATAGTAGCAGAAGTTGCCTCCAACGCATCTGTTACATTAACCGTAACTGTCTGCACATTGTAATTTAGTATTTTTGTTTTGGTCATAACGTTTCGCATGAACATTAATGCAACAATAAATTCAAACGAAACAATATTCAATGAAAGATTTTCTTCTTTGTTTGCTGTAAAACGATCTCCCTCTTCCATTTCCTTATCCAGTGCAGAAATGATAACATCACAGCCAGACCACACAGCTTTTATAGATTCACAACGTGCAACCCATTTTGTACCAGAAAGATTCCTCAATTGCATATTGCTCTCAGCATTCACATCTTCCTCCACCTGCTGCTTGAAGATTGCAAATCTGTTTGTACTGGAACTGAAAAATACATAGGCAAGTTGCAATGTATAAAACATGTTGGAAATAACACTACTTGATGCACAACTGTGTTCAACTGCAGAATTGATGCGTTGAGCAAGACATGTGAAGTATGGAATTTCTCTTTTCAGATATTCAGACAGCTTTGCTTGGCAACCTTTAAATTTACCGGACATTGAGGCTGTGTAATCATAAGATTGAAAAGCAACTGCTTCAGTGTCAAATCCCTGACTTTGAAAGGATTTAATGATTGATTTTGCTTGACCATCTCCTGTTTTGTCATCTGTTATGCGCATATCAATAAGATGTTCGTTGATTTCACCCTCAGTAGACACGTATCTCACTACAACTGATAATTGGTCCCTGTGAGATGTATCGGGTGTAGTATCGGCCATTACGGCAAAGAACTTTGCACTGCTTGCTTCTTGTCGAATTCTCTCCTTCAGCTGTACATGGAGAAGGCCAATGTATTGTTTTTGGGAGTCCCAGTAAATGTACACAGCTCGCTGAGGGCGTTTTACAGCATCATCCAGCCATCCTTTCAAAAGAGGGCAATGACGTGCAATCAAATGAAGAACTTGATGAAAATTTTCCGTTCATATCATTTTCTGCACTAGATCATCGAAATGCTAGCCCTTGACGATCAAGAAACCGTGCCGCATCGACCAATATACTTATTTCCTCCCTGTTTCTTTCCTGCCTTACGCAACCGATCTCAATGCACTCTTTTCTCTGCCCTTTATTGAACATAGAATGTCTGGAACGTCCTACTTGAAAGTAAAGTTTAATATGAAAATCCCTCAAAACTGCTTTCTTTTCTTCTAAGCTAGTTATTAGCAAAGTTATCGTAGGACCAACAGGGACCAACTTTTTGTCAAAAATTAAAAATAAGGGGGTGGGTAGACACTCCCTGCACCCCCCTAATTTGCGCCCCTGCCTTTACCAAATAGCGAGACAATACAGGCGATACATGTTCTAAAATTGGTCGAACGTACACGTTTGTTAGCTTTGAGTAAAAGACTTTGATCTATACTTGTAAAACTCTTACAAAACAGGAATGATCTTGATTTAGCTTTCACTGTATTATTGAAATCAATGCGCATTGCGTGGAGCCGATTTTAAATCTGGAGTGAACGGAACTCCTAGATCCTTGATTTGTGTAACTGAGCTATATATAAAGTATAAATGAAATTAGGCAAATTTTTTGAGTACGCAGTTGTTTACAGATACAGAAAAGACTACGACCTGGAATATATTAGTTCTACTGTATTGTATATCAATGTTTTTATTCCTGTACTTCTATTATAGATTCGAAATATTTGTTTATGAACGATCAATGACATTATTGATCATCATTATTATATTTTATGATGTCCTTCTACTTGGGGCCATCCATCAACTCAACATACATAGAATAATTAATTCAATTCCATTCAGAACATATCGATGATGCGTGGCTGCTCCAGTTGCCAAACTTCGTTTTCTGATGAAATCATTTTTGATCTGCCTTGATGATTGCGTTCCTGGTGACCTGTTTCTTCACAGCCTGTTGTTTTTGTCCCTGTTTTACATTCAATATACTTATTCATGATTTGTTTTAAGTAACCGATGGGTGCTGAGCCATGCTGAAGAAGATTATAATGGAAGTCCTTTTCATCAAACTCCATTTCAGCGTCTTCAAGAGCTTTTATTGTGTCATTTCTGATTTTCCAAATTGCTTCCTGTCCTGTTGTGTATGACACTGCTTGGCCAATGAAACTTTGATAGCGTGTGATATCGTGTAATATTTTGTTGGAAATATCCCATAGGTATTTATCAAACATTGCAATTGCTTCTGATCGCTTCATACCTTATAGAAATGAAAAGTACAAAGTATTTTTAAGCAAGAAAATTATTTCTAAAGATATTGAGTCATATATATATACGTATCCGAAAACAAAACATTCCGATTAAAGATGTGCGAATTCGACCCGAACCCGATCAGATCTGATCCAACCCGACTTCCGAAGCACACCTTTAATTCCGATCAACAATACACGATCTGATTATACTGTATATTTATGAAGGCTGGTGGACAACATAATTGTAAAACAAACTCATTTGAGTAGTCGTTTTGAGTCAGCATGACATCTTGAATTTTGTATGTATGTAGCAACATGCTTCAGATTATTCCTCAAGGATACAATTATTCAAAAAATAAAGGCTATTCAATTCAAATCATTCAACTTCGAGGAATATGTTTTCATGGATGCATGCTGGCTTATGTGTATTGTAATGTGATTTGTATTACCGTATATGCTTAGATGTCGCTTATATTATTAAATATGCAGTTATGTACCTCTGTAATGCAAACCAGTGTCAACAATAAGCCTCAATGCTCTCCACATTTGTCCTTTCAGCATACCAAACCGTTCAAGTGGTTTGTCATTGTACATATCAGTTCCACTTCCAATTAAAGGATTTTCACAATAGAGACCCCAACCTTCTACAAATGCCATTGATGAAGACCTTCGATCTATCCAGCCGATGTTATCATTATTCGTTGAAGAAAAGTGCTCTATAAAACCTTGGGCCTATACGGAGAAAAAGCAACAAAGTTCACTATGGAGTACCGGCAATATATTAAGCCTGAAAATGTACTGCTGGTATCTAGATATAGTACCTAGCTATCTATATCTTTTTAGTCGAAACCGATTAGGGTACTATTCGATGATCTTCATTCTGATTGGTTGCTCCATCGTTCACTATTTTCTCATAGTGAACGCTGGCAAGTTCCCTCACAAGTTTCAAAAAGTAAACCAGCGATTCGCAAATGTTTTTGAACAAATTCCGTCTCCGAGAAAACAAAACTGTTATGTGTTGTATTATAACGAAAGAAATTAAGGAAAGGCAATAACTCATAAAAAACGTCCGTGACATTCGAAACTCAACTCAAGACTGTTTATGTAATCGGATTAAGGAATCTGTAATATTATATCTACACAGGAAAATCCATTTGCTAGGGTAGGCTTTTATTCTTGTTTTAAGCAACACATTTTCTTAAAACAAGAAAATAAGTGGTGTGAATATTTCATAAAGAATATATTTTCTTGAATCAAGAAAATTTTTCTACCCTAGACTAAAATTGCTTGAATTATTGAAATTTGCTAGCCTAGTTTAAATTTGCTTGTTGTCATGTATTTGATTTATAAAAATATAGAGTATCAATTCTGTTAAAATTAGCCCTATAAATTCATACTGTTTTGTGCTCTTGGCTCATAAATTCAATATTCTACACTGTTTAACAGTTAGATAATGGATCTTGAAGTAGAAATTATAATATACAGCAAACTTTTATAATTGATTGAAGTTTCTATTATCTTACGTCTTAGATAACAGATTTAGTCCAAATTAATCTAGCAATCCAGAATATAAGTTCACAAAATATCATCACGAAGATTCACAATGCTTTTTGCTCATAAAATCAAAACTTTTGAAAATTATTTAACAAAACTACTCATTGTAGTTAGCCTATGTGAAGTAGATAATATAACTTATGTTAAAAAATTTAATGATCAGCTGAAGTTCTAATTATGCTGAGGGTACTGATTTTGTCAATATCAACACGATAATTCACAATGTTATTTGCTAATAAATTCAAAAATTCTCAATATTGTTTGACAAAATTACTCATGGTAGTTAGTTTAGCTTAAGTGAAATAGAAAATATGATTTGTTTTGAAAAAATTAAATAATTAGGTGAAGTTCCAATTATGCTAAGGGTACTGATTTTGTTAATATCAACGCGATAATTCACAATGTTATTTGCTAATAAATTCGAAAATTCTCAATATTGTTTGACAAAATTACTCATGGTAGTTAGTTTAGCTTAAGTGAAATAGAAAATATGATTTATTTTGAAAAAATTAAATAATTAGCTGAAATTCCAATTATGCTAAGGGTACTGATTCTGTTAATATCAACACGATAATTCACAATGCTATTTGCTAATAAATATAAAAATTCTCAACATTATTCAGCGAAATTGCTTATGGTAGTTAGTTTAGCCTAGGTGAAATAGATAATATGATTGAATTTGAAAAAATTTAATCATTAGCTGAAATTCCAATTATGTTAAGGGTATCGATTCAGTTAATATCAACAGAACAATTCAAACTGCTATTTGCTAATAAATTCAAAGCTTCTCCATATTATTTGACAAAATTACTCATGGTAGTTAGTTTAGCTTATGTGAAACACAAAATATGATTTATTTTGAAAAAATTCAATAATTAGCTGAAATTCCAATTATGCTAAGGGTACTGATTTTGTTAATATCAACATGCTAATTCACAACGGTATTTGCTCATAAATTCAAAACTACTCAACAATATTTAGCAAAATTACTCATGGTAGTTAGTTTAGCTTATGTGAAATAGAAAATGTGATTTATTTTGAAAATATGCAATAATTAGCTGAAATTCCAATTATGCTAAGGGTACTGATTTTGTAAATATCAACACGATAATTCACAATGCTATTTGCTAATAAATTCAAAAATTCTCGATATTGTTTGACAAAATTGCTCATGGTAGTTAGTTCAGCTTATGTGAAATAGAAAATCTGATTTATTTAAAAAAATTCAATAATTAGCTGAAATTCCAATTATGCTAAGGGTACTGATTTTGTTAATATCAACATGATAATTCATTTTAATTGCTAATAAATTCAAAACTTCTCAACATTATTCAGCGAAACTGCTTATGGTAGTTAGCTTAGCCTATGTGAAATAGATTATATGGTTGATGTTGAAAAAATTTAATGATTAGCTGAAATTCCAATTATGTTAAGGGTATCAATTCAGTTAATATCAACACGATAATTCACACTGCTAATTGCTAATAAATTCAAAGCTTCTCCATATTATTTGACAAAATTACTCATGGTAGCTAGTTTAGCTTATGTGAAATAGAAAATATGATTGATTTTGAAAAAATTCAATAATTAGCTGAAATTCGAATTATGCTAAGGGTACTGATTTTGTTAATATCAACATGATAATTCACAATGGTACTTGCTCATAAATTCAAAACTACTCAACAATATTTAGCAAAATTACTCATGGTAGTTAGTTTAGCTTATGTGAAATAGAAAATGTGATTTATTTTGAAAATATGCAATAATTAGCTAAAATTCCAATTATGCTAAGGGTACTGATTTTGTAAATATCAACACGATAATTCACAATGCTATTTGCTAATAAATTCAAAAATTCTCAATATTGTTTGACAAAATTACTCATGGTAGTTAGTTCAGCTTATGTGAAATAAAAAATATGATTTATTTAAAAAAATTCAATAATTAGCTGAAATTCCAATTATGCTAAGGGTACTGATTTTGTTAATATCAACATGATAATTCATAATGCTATTTGCTAATAAATTCAAAGCTTCTCAAGATTATTTGTCAAAACTACTCATGGTAGTTAGTTTAGCTTATGTGAAATAGATAATATGATTTATTTTGAAAAAATTCAATAATTAGCTGGAATTCCAATTATGGTAAGGGTACTGATTTTGTTAATATCATCACGATAATTCACAATGCTAATTGCTAATAAATTCAAAGCTTCTCAACATTATTCAGCGAAACTGCTTATGGTAGTTAGTTTAGCTTATGTGAAATAGAAAATATGATTTATTTTGAAAAAATTAAATAATTAGCTGAAATTCCAATTATGCTAAGGTACTGATTTTGTTAATATCAACACAATAATTCACAGTGCTATTTGCTAATAAATTCAAAATTTCTCAACATTATTCAGCGAAATTGCTTATGGTAGTTAGTTTAGCCTAGGTGACATAGATAATATGATTGATGTTGAAAAAATTTAATGATTACTTGAAATTCCAATTATGTTAAGGGTATCGATTTAGTTAATATCAACACGATAATTCACACTGCTAATTGCTAATAAATTCAAAGCTTCTCCATATTATTTGACAAAATTACTCATGGTAGTTAGTTTTGATTATGTGAAATAGAAAATATGATTTATTTTGAAAAAATTCAATAATTAGCTGAAATTCCAATTATGCTAAGGGTACTGATTTTGTTAATATCAACATGATACTTCACAATGGTATTTGCTCATAAATTCAAAACTACTCAACAATATTTAGCAAAATTGCTCATGGTAGTTAGTTAGTTTAGTCTATATGAAATAGATAATATGATTTATGTTGATAAAATTTAATGATTAGCTGAAATTCCAATTATGTGCTATGTGTATAAATTTTATATTAAACAATGCCTGTTTCTTATAAAGAAATCAATACGTCACAAAATAATTTATTCGAATCCATTCGGGATAATTTCTACAATGTCTCTGACATGGAAAATATTGGGAAGCTTTCTATAGACACTTTATAATATTCGTAAAGGTTAAAAATCGCTATGACGCTATTGAGCCTACACGCAGACGTAAAGGGAACACTGAATTGTATTTATGGTCTGCATGCAGGCTGCTCGATTTTCGGCACCTAATGAAGTTTCTTTACAGCCAATCCCGAGCGTTCTTGCATCCAGACCCCAATTTGAAAAAGTGTGAAAACGAAAAGCTCAGTCAGTTTACGATTTTTACTGTTTTACTATGGTTTTATAAACTGAATTCATCTACACAAGTATTTGTTTCCCCGATACATAAGGAACGTTTAGCCTACGATGAAAGTAATAAAATGATGTGCTGCGATATCACAACAACTTATCACTGGAACGAATTCTTTAACTTTACCGTTCAAAACGAAATATGGTTTGTTTTTCTACTTGCTCTGAACATGCGAGATTCGGTGTAATGTTTTGGCGGTCATGGTCAATACGTATTTTACGACATCGTACTCTCTCTCTCATCCATTTTTCTGAGAAGTGGACATGTTATAGGTAAGTTTATTTGCTGTTTTCTTTCAATTGCTTCTTTATATCAATCAACAAATGTTTATGTTGCTGCTATGACACTGCTGCAATACTATACTAGGCTATTGAACTTGGAAGATATCATTGCTAGCTAATCCACCATCTTAATTCGAAAGCATAGGATAACAGGCCTTCTAGATAAATAAACACATCGTTATTAAAGATATGCTGCGGTATTGGCAAGTAGGTTATGTCTATTTTGTAAGCTGCCCCAGCTTCGAATTTCTTTTCAAAAGATCATAAGATTCCTGATATTTTTGTCGACCAATCAGTTCAGATCAGCAGACTATCTCAGCCTGACTGTTCGAATTGGGCTAATCTAATATGCTTCTTATATTTCTATACTTTCCAAGCATTTAAAGTTTTCTTATGTTTATATCTGACAGTAAAAAAGTATTAATTATGTGCTGCAAAGGTTGTGTTTGGCTCAAGTTTGTTTCTAGCCTTGGGCAATTCCATCGTGACCCACTTACAAGGTTGAGAGTGTTTTCTTTCAGGGCTTTTAAATTCTTTTAACATTTGGCTTCATTTTTGTTGGAAGAAGAGTAACATTTAAACCTAACCCTTTTTGTATATATTATTGAACTGCATTATATAGCATATTAAGTAGTTACTAATCATAGCGATGAATCGCAATTAGCCTTAAATAAAAAAAAAAAAAACTCAAAAAAAAAAAAACTCAAAAAAAAAATCAAATAAATAAATAAATCAAAATACATAAATAAATAATAATAATACAATAATTTACTTAATAAATAGCTTAGCAATATTATAGAATTATTGAATAGAATAATAGTACTATCACCATGTTAGAAATAGATACCTAATACTACTACTATAACATTCATACATATTCATGTAATACTATATAGTCCTGTAAATTCCCTCGGACTCCGTCTCGGAGGGGGGGACATCTGTAGTGGATTAATTTATCAGCCTCTCTATCAGGCAGCTGATATTAGCTTATCCTCCTTTTGAGGTAACCTCGTATATAATCATATAAAAACCAATGTAAAGTATATTATTAATTAGATTCACTTTGACAAGCACTGGTATTAGTTTATCATTACAATTATATTCAACATATATTATCTTGTGGGAGTTCTTAATTCAATATGAATACAAGGAGTCAGATTACCATAACACCTAGAAGATCACCCATTAGAGTGATAAGATCTCCTACAAATATCCTGGTCATCGTTTTATTTAGACATGATATCTTGAAAATACAATCGAATTTATTAAATGCCTTTATTCAACTTAGAAAAAGCAAGGAAGTTACGATGTGACCCACTTACGAGCAGTTTGTGATCCACTTACAGCTACAAAGCAGATTATTATATGAGCTTCGACATTTTCTGCATTGAATTGAGGCTATACTGAATCTTTCTGTAATAGCTATTCCTAATTGGTGTTGCTGATATTTTTCAAAACATATCTGATTTATTGTAATCATTAGTTGTAATACATTCTATCTGAAGAGTTCTCAGCCTCTAAACCTATAGTCATTGTCAAAACATCACATATTCTCCTACGATTTGCATCTTGATATTCTACTGTCTGCATAGGTTTATTATCTTAACTTGTTTGTTGTGTTTTTCTATACAAACTATAGAAATTTGCTGGATGGGAATTTGAAAAACATTCATGGCTATTGTTTTGTCACCATTTGCCTGACTATGCAACCCAATTAAAAATAGGTAGGCATGGTATATATTTAACTGTACTACGTTTGTAATTCAGGATTCCTAAACTTCCAAGTAGTTATTTCAGAAATTGAAAATTGCGTTTCTCATTTTTTTTGTAAAAGGAGATTAACGCGTTCAACCTTCTTTCACTCCATTTCAGGATTCCAAAGCTTCTGAAATCGCAAAAGATTATGTACCCACTAGACCGGTCCAAAAAACATGAAAGTTTGAAATGTTATTGGGCCCATCGATTTTCTTGTTCAGAATACTTTGAAAATAAGTTGTGCACACATTTTATTGTAATTTGACATTGGGAAATGGGGTCCCAAGGCCCCTCTAAATTATTTCGTAAAGTTAATGGGGAAAACGCTGATGTTATTCAAACGCTAATACGTCATCTTTGTGAAAACATATTCTAAAATTTGCTCACATGGCCGTGGAGGTAGGGGAGAGCGGGGTGAATTGGAACAAATTTTCTTAAAAAAATTATTGCTCCAAAACGGCTCACGCAAAACTCACAATTTTGGTATCGATTTGTAGGAAATTGTCTGAAGTTTATAATGCAAAATACCTGAATATTGTCAAATCAAAGTTGAAACAATGTTTAAAGGAAGAATGACATTTTTCAAAACCGCGATTTTGCGAAAATGTGGGGTGAAACGGAATGACCACAAATTTACCATTATTTCATCGAATTTGTTCAAATAAATTGAGTATCATAGCTATTGAGCCTTTAAAAATTGATATCAACAATAATAAATTAGATAGATAAATAAACTTACTTCCAAATATACATTTATAAGATTATTATTTTCCATTCAAAAAAATGCGTCTCCGTAAAACACGATAACATTTTCCCTTACTAGTATAATTTTACAAATTTCAGTTATAATTGAGAGAATATGAGTAAGGTTAATCATTCAAATGGGTTTTAATTAGATTTAACCAATATAATATGAATAAAACAATATTTAATTTCATGCAGTCCTTCGACAAAGTCCCTTTCCTTCAGAAGGTGTCAAATTCAAAGAAACCGCCCATGCAAATGTTTTGTTTACATTATAATTCACACTGATTCACGAAGGAAATAATATGTCAAAACAAGACAATAAAAACTCATTAATTTTACGTTGAAAATAAAACAACAAAAAGATCAATGGTTCAGAGAAATAATACAAGGCTATTTACTAATGAAAAGAGGCAATTGAACCAATTTAATGGATTAATTTGAATGATTTCTTCTTGGTGTGAAATCAAAGGCGGAGCAACAACAAAGCAAAGCAGTGTGAAGCCAGACTGTGATTGAAATGTTTCCCGTCGTGTTCCATTCAACCCCATCGTGAATCTTGCAACATAAACACTATTTAATAGAAAGTTTGTTGGAAAAGACAAAAATGACAACTGTCTACGTCATAACACGGAAATTCTCTACACAATGGTATGCAATAACACCTGATGCGTGAAGAAATGAAAATAAAATCAAACGCGATGTGAAAAGCGAATGACTTGCATCGCGTGTACAAATTTTCAAAGGCTTATAATATTTTATTTACTTTATGTATCGAAATGAAACTTTACACAATGTTTAGGCTATATAAGAACAATGTTCTGCTGCAATTTTGTAATTTTTGAGTCTTTAGAAGTTGTGTATTCCGATCCACCCCCGTTCCATTTCACCCCGCTCTCCCCTAATGATCTGAATAATCTGAATTTATTAATTTAAATGTTTGAATCTTTATCATTGCCTTAAAACTATGGGGTTGAATACGATGCATAAAAAAACGTGGCTTCTGCTGTAAAAAAGGATTAATCTATAAAGTGTCTGCTGTCAATCTAAAAATATTTCCGTGAAAGGTGTCACCGTCGTTGATATCGTAGTTTGAAGAAAGTTTGTAACTCGAGAAGGTCATTCTGTTGAACGGTGGCTGTTTTATAGATTCAGATCATATTGATGTTGTTATTGAGATATTCATTATTGTTACGGTCGCTATTATTTAGATAAACAAAATATCCAATAAAGTTTATATAAAGTTTCGAATAAAACGTTGGAAATCAAACAAAGATATCGCATATATTCGTATGTCGATTCCTATTTATATTCATATTCATATTCATTAATTTATATTCGAATTTATAAAACATCTAATAAATTTTGGGCCACGGAGAACGGTGAAGCACGAGCGATCAACTGTTCCAAACGTCGAACAATGATAAAGTTCAGTAGTCCACAAAGAATTTTACGAATACATTTTCGGAAGTCACATGTGAGCAGTTAAATGTTCAAGCTTGAATTTATGAAGACATCGAATTATTTCTTTGTCACGTAGCAAGGGATATAGCTCTTTAAAAGTTTTCAAACATTTTGAGATTCAAGTAATTACCTCCGTAGATCAAGTTGAACAATGTCAAAGGCTTTGTTTCCGAAGTTTTATTTCCCAAATGGCAGCTAGTTCTGTTATAAATTTTAACTGAGTTAAACAAAATGAACAGCTTTCTGAGTAATATTTCTGCTATCTGAGTAAAGCGGCCGTAGCAAGAATGAACATTTTAATAACAAGTTAACGACATATTGTGTCTATAAAACAGCCACCGTTCAACAGAATGATCTTCTGGAGTTACAAACTTTCTTCAAACTATGATATCAACGGCGGCGACACCTTTCACAGAAATATTTTAGATTGAAAGATTGACAGCACACAGCAGACACTTATAGATTAATCCTTTTTCACAGCGGAAGCCACGTTTTTTTATGCATCGTATTCAACCCCATAGTTTTAAGGCAACGATAAAGATTCAAACATTTAAATTAATAAATTCAGATTGTTCAGATCATTACCTCCACAGCCATGTAAGCAAAATTTAGAACATGTTTTCTCAAAGATGACGTATTTGCGTTTGCCCGATACCATTTCATCGATCATAAAATCGATGGGCTCGATAACATTTCAAACTTTCATGTGTTTTGGACCAGTCTAGTACCCATAGCCTATAGAATTCTAATCAGATTCTCCTTTTTTACAAATTTTCGCTTAAATCAGATATCCTGAATTCTACGTTGAGATAGATGTTAAGCCTATTAATGTTTTATTGTTAAATGTCTCATAATAGGCCTACAGATAAAAAGACAGGGAATGATATTCCACGATGCATGGATTTTACGAAATAGGAATATAATTGATTTTCATAAATTAGTAATGGTCTGTCTTTTCGATTCACAACAATTCTCTTTTTTATTATCAGAAAACTGTACATGTGTTTGGAAATAACAACCCAGAGTCAATGCAATACATATGTTTTGCAATGATTTAGTGAAATTATGGCTTTCCTTCTTCATTTGTAACAATTGACCTAACCTTTTCAGTTACATCTCTGTATTTACGGATTTTTGCCGTGTTTGTTATGAATGAAGATGAGATATTTCCTCTTTATGAAAAGAAAATTTAATCTTCTAGATTACTTTCACAATTTGTTGATCCATAATCCACAGTTAATATCAGTGAATTGTCAATGTAACACTTGAAGCTTTTTATACAGAAATAATATTACGTCTGGAAGTAATATTACCTCCATGTCAAAAAAATAATATGAAATCATACAAACTGTTAAAAAACATCCATTCCTACTGTGTCAACTGTGTACATTTGAGGTTATCAAAATTAAGCTTGTTACGACTGCCGGTGTTTTTCTTCCTGGTCACTGTAACCATGAACTACTAAATACTAATTTGAAGCAACTTCATTTTTTAATCCCACAGAGTACAGTGGAACCCGCTGTGCTAGTCAAAATTGTCAACAATTTTCATTGCAGTTATCCAAATTTGCACATACCTGAAATTGTTTGAAAAAGACATGACTATAAAATAGTCAATAGATTTTAAAAGCCAGGTTGCATATGTGCGGGGATTTCAGTTATCGGAATTGCGCTTGCAATTCCATTGTGTTGTAGAATATTTACGGCTTAATAATAATCCGAAATTGAAAAGTTTTCTTATCAATCAAATTTTGTTCAAGAATATAATACACTGCTGTAATTTTATTTGAATGTTTTATAAACATATCCATATATCTTTTCTGCTTATTCTTGTATACCAGTGTGTATCTGCACAGTCTAGCATGGGAATTGAAAAATTTTGAAAAATTATGATATTGACAGGGATTTATTTGATTATGTTCCTATCCTTTAAAATCAAAACTACAGCCTACTTAATTGTTGTTATTAGGTTAAAATTTTTATCAAATGCGAAAATATTCAAATTTTCTCACATCACTGTTCCAGAACAGTCAGTAGGCCTAGTGTTGGGTATCATGAGTATTGCCGTTAATATTGTGCATTGCCTGTATTATTATTGGTGAAAAATAGTGTATCGCATGATTAACATAATGCATAGAATGTTGTATTGTTAATCATAAATTTACATAGATATGTATACAAGCTTTCTTTAGATTGTTTTTGCTATGATTGTTTTTTTGTTCCTAAGTAAACAGTTATGATGTAAGAGTGTAATTTAGGCGCAGCTGCTGTCAGCAGCTCATAGGACTTCATGGGCCAGAAGGTCTATGAACCGCTATCAATATTTTCTGATAAGACATACACAGCAACATACACAGCAGAGAATAATGGTTTTGGAATTTGACTGCATCTTTGCTACTGATTTAAGCTTGTCAATATATTGCTCTATATAAGGCATTGTATCATAATATAATATGTGATATTGACCGAGGGTTCGTGACAATTTTAATTTGATAAATTAGGATCTATCCTACTTCTTTTGAAACTTGGAATAAAATCTGCATGTTTTTATTTTACTTCTGTTGACACATCATCAGAACGATAGTAATTAATTTTCTATGTTTTTATGACCAAGCAACGTAATATCGTCTACATTGGCACATTGTCCACAACATACTTTTCTTAAACCTTCACCGGCGTTGCCGGCAACTGATTTCACTGTGTTTTGCTAGTTGTCACTTTCATCTTAATGTAGATTTTATCTTTTATTACTTATCTAATCAGTGTTATATGCATTTGTTTTTCAGAGTGAAAATCCTGGATCTCAAAATTGACGAGCAATACTTTAATACACTGTAGCAATCAATACACTGATATGATAAAGAAATGTTACACTCTGCTCACAAACCATCAAACATTACATGTGGTTGAATATTGATGATTTTACTTGCTGGATGTAATAACACAAAAAGCGGATGAAATTTACTTACAAGCTATACAACGACTTTTCTCTTAACATTTGGATCTTCTGCTGTTATTTTACAATTATCTATACATGCAGTTGTATTCTGGAATTATTATTGACGTTTGGGTATTATTATGATGGACTGATCTTTTTCAATGACCAGCTGATGAATCCAAACTATTACTCTGTTACGATTGAATTGTTGCACTGGCTCTCGTCAGGGTTTCAGTGTGACTTTATTATAGATCGTAATTGATTTAAATTAAATGTTTAATCTAATCTAAAATTAATATTGTGCTGTAATATGATGATTAACATTGTATAGACAATATTTTGATTAGACTATATGTGCAACATGTTGATAAGCAATCGTAAAAATATCTTAATTCAAGAAAATATGTTCTTGTTTCAAGAATCTGATGAGAATATTTGATTTGTAGTTCCAAATGCGCTAGCAAATATTATCTTAATTCAAGAAAATATATGCTTATTTTACGAAAATATATGCTTATTTCAAGAAAATGTTTGCTTATTTCAAGCATATATATGCTTATTTCAAGAATCCAATAATTCTGATTGCACACTATCTTCAGAAATGAAAGCAAAAAGGGTCTTGTTTTAAGCAAAAATTTGCTCATTTCAAGAAATTGAAGCTGGAAAAGAGAATAATATGTCAAGTGAATTTGTGCTTAAATTAAGAAAATATAACAAGCAAATTTGTTCTAGGGTAGGAATATTTGCTTCCTATGTGGACAAGTTCATTTATTCTTATTTCAAGCAAAATTTCACTTATTTCAAGAAATTTTTTTCTTGATTTAAGCACATGGATTTTCCTGTGTATGTATTAGCTAGACTGAAACGCAATGATGTCATATTATCATATATCATTACCCCTTCGTTAATTAGTTAATAGTTATGCTGCAAATGGGTATCAATCTGAAATCTCTAAATGTTATTTATTCTTGTTAATTAATTATGTTTTAACGTAATGTCAAATACTAATAGATTTCTAGTTTTAGTTTCTAGTTAATGCTTTAGTATCCAAGTCTAAGTGGAGGTCTTCCAGCATTGATACGTCGTGGGTAGCGTCTATCGTTAGCTTGCGTTGTCTGCTGATGTATGTCTTCTTCAATGGTGATATCTTCAAGTGGTAATGCTTGTCTGTGTTTAATTAGCTTTCGAGCGTTCCATGTTTGACCATCAGATAATTCGTAGCTATACTTGCCTAGAACTTTTGTAATAGTTCTTGGTTGACTGTATGGTGATTGACCTTTTAGTACTTGGGCTTTAGGCTTCTTACAACGGACCAGGTCTCCTTGAATGAAATGACTTTTGTTAGAGTCATTTATGTTCTCTCCATAGTTTGTTGCATTGAACCTTTCCTTCACTGCTTTGTCTCTTTCTTCGAGCGAGAGTGATGGTTTTGTTGTGTTGAACGCTGTAGTGAATAGTTCTTTGTTTCGTATGTCAGAGTCACTGCGTATCTTCCATCCAAACATGAGTTCTGAAGGTGAAACACCATTGTTTGGTGCGGTTGCGCGATAAGAAGCCAATAATCGAAGTATTCCAGTTTTAAATGATCCACCTTCTGCAGTAATAATTTGGGTTCCTTGTTTGAGGCTTCGATTAAAAACTTCGACGAGTCCATTTTCTGCTGGATTGTACACAGCTGTGGGTTTTTGTTTGATGTTCTTGTTTTTAAGATATTGAGTAAACTCATAACTTTTAAATTGTGGTCCATTGTCGGAGACGATTGTGTCTGGATTGCCGTATCTGGAGAACAGGTCGTTTAGCCAGGTGATCACTCTCGGGGAGGTGACATCATCTGTGAGAAACACTTCCGGGAAATTGCTAAAGTAGTCGACGATCGATACAATGAATCGTTGATGTTTGGGCACCGTGTGGAATGGGCCAGTGATGTCAATAGCGAGTTTCTTCCATGGTTTGCTTGGCTTCTCTATAGCTGCAACAGGAACTGTTTGTGGCTTTGATGATTTACCTACAGCAGCACAGCCAATGCAGGTTTGAACATACTGTGTAATTCTGTTAGTGCCACCGGGCCAATAGTACGCATCATTGTAGAGTTGTGTCATTCGTGTGATTCCTGGATGGCCAGAATGTAATAAGTCAAGTATTTGAGGTTGTATACTTCTTGGCACGACCAGGCGTTCTTGTCTGAACAGGCATGCGTCGTGAAAAGATAATTCTTCTCTTATGGTAAAGTAATATCTCATGTTTCCTGATAGTTGTCGTTTGGCTGGCCATGATGTTGAAATGTATTTTCGAACCAATTGGATATCTTTATCATCATTAGTAGATGCAATAAATTCGTCAGCAGTAACATGTGTTGGGTGTAGTAGAGATGCAATTATGATGTTGTCGTCGTCATTTTGAAGAGTTGATACTTCATCTGGTTTAAGTGATGTGCCTAATCTTGACAGCATGTCTGCAAATTCATTGTTCTTTCCTTTTACATGCTCAATGTCATAGTCAAAACAGCGCAGGCGATCATACCATCGGCTGATCCTTCTCGACGATCGCTTTGATGGGAATCGAGTTAAGAGCGTTGTGAGCGATATCTGATCAGTCTTTAGTAGGAAATGTCGGCCCATCAAGTATTTTTCAAAATGTTCGCATGCCCAAACACATGCTAATGCTTCTCTTTCAGGAGTGGAGTAATTTCTCTCAGAACTTGATAGTGTCTTTGATGCGAATGCTACAGGTCTTTCTGCCCCATTGTGTACTTGGGAAAGCATTGCCCCTACACCTACGTCTGATGCATCAGTGGTGACTTGTGTCTGGAGTCTTGGGTCGAACGGTATCAGTACTTCTGGTGATGTTATTCTAGCCTTCAGCACTGCAAACGACGTTTGGCATAAATCGGACCATTCGAATGATGCATTCTTTCTTGTCAACACTTTTAGAGGCTCTGTCAGTGATGCGTAGTCTCTAATGAAGGGGGCATAGTATTGGCAAGACCCAAGAAATTGCTGGATTTCGTTAGCGTTTTCTGGACTTCTAAGTGATTGTATTGCCAATATGTTTTTAGGATCGGGTGAAATAACTGTTCCGCTTGGTGTAGCTTTGATGTTATGCCCCAAAAGTGTAATTTCTTTTTGAGCTACTGTGATTTTACTTTTCTTCAACCTGAGGATTTTAGCTTGTAGTTGTTCAAGAGCCATGCGTAGGCGTGCGTCATGCTCTTTTCTTGTTCTTCCTCTGACTAAGATGTCATCGCTGTAGGCATGGACACCGGTGATACCTTGTACCGCTTTTTCAATCTCTCTCTGAAATGCTGAGCCTGAGTCGATGAGACCCATGGGTGCCCGTTTGAATTGGCAGAGACCATGGCTTTCTGTTATGAATGCTGTTAGTGGGCGTGACTCTTCATCTAGTTCAAGATGGTAGTAGGCGTTCGAAATATCTAACTTTGAGAAATATTTATCGTCGCCCACACTATCGAGTATGTCACTTATCAGTGGAACAGGGTGTGTTTGTGGTATGACGTCGTTGTTAAGACCGCCTTTGAAGTCAACTGTTAGTCTTGCTTCCTTCTTGTCTTTCTTCCAAACAAAATGGGCGGGGTGGACATACTCTGATCTTTCAATTTGCTCGATTATGTCTGCGTCAAGGAATTCTTGAACTGCTTTGGCTGCTGCTTCTCGAAGTGCGATTGCAGGTCGACGTAGGCCAAATCTCTTGGGTGTTGACCCCTCTCGTAGAATGATTTTGTGTTTGTAGTCAGGTACCTTTCCCAGGCTGTCTTGAAAGAGATCAGGAAATTCATGTGTTAATGATGTGAGGAGTTCATCTGGCTCTAGAACTGCTGCTGTATCTTGATCTCTGCTGTTGACGCTGTTGATGACCTTGTTAGCTGGGTCAATTTGAACACCTAGTGTTGCCAAGTCATTGATTCCAAGTACGGATACCTCTGTGCCTCGTACAATGAAGAATTTAACAATAGCTGTTTTGGTTGCCATGTACGTCATATGCAACGAAATTGTACCTAGCACGTTAGATACAACTGAAGAATCAAAGTTATGTAATGTTAAATTGTTTGGTGTTAATGCAATAGATGAAAAATGCTGATTATACAAATGTTCTGTTAATGTTGATACGTCTGCACCTGTGTCTGCCATTAAAGTAGTGTTAATTACTTTAGGGTGTGTCCCACTGAATGACTTAAGTTTGACTTGCATATTGATCTTGTTATCGGGTAAACTAATATGGCCAATTGTTAGGGTGCGCTGGCTTGCATTCGGGGTGTTTCTAGGTTTCTTGCAAACTCTAGAAAAATGGTTGGCTATGCCACAGTTGTCACACACTTTGCCTTTTGCAGGACAATTACTATTTCCGTGGAAATGACCTTCTTGGCCACATCCTAAACATTTTTTATTGTTAGTGTTCGTGTTATTATTGTTGCTGTTGTTGTTCTTACGATCACCGTTATCGTGCTTCTTGTTTTCAGCCGTTGTGTTTCGTTGTTTGTTACTATGGTGATTACCGCGTCTGTTTGACTTATATCCGGATATCGCACTCACCGCCGTTGAGTGAAGTTGAGCGCTGTCCTTTTTTGCGGTTTCATGTGCACGAATGAAATCTATGATCACTGTTAAATCAGACTTATCATGCTCTGCAAAAAGTCTCTTCTGTACCTCTTTATCATAACAATTCAATACAATATTATCAGCCAGTGCATTGTTCTCAGCGGCTGTTGTAGAAAGGTCACAGTCTTTTGCTAATATCCTTAATTCGGCTGTCCAGTGGTCTATGGTCTCGTCTTGTCGTTGCTGTCGTTCACGAAATTTTTTTAATGCAAGTCGTCTGTTCACTGTCGGTTTGAATAAATCTTCGCATTGTTTTTTAAATGTTTCATGTGTTCTGTCCCATTCTGTAGCGTTTGGTGTACCTAAGATCTGTCGCTGACCTTCTGCTCCTAGACATGCAAACAAGTCCAAGTTACGGGCCTTGTCTGTGAACAATTTTGGTGGTTGCTGGCCCCCTTCGTTGTTCGACGAAATAGCGTTGTCTATTAGCGGTGTTGTTGTGTTACTGTGTCGTTGTTTTTGTTGAAGCAAATTTAGTTCCTTTCTTTCTACATATACCTCGAATATTGTTATCCATTGAGTCCACGGGATTGTTGGTTCACCGGGACACGGCATAAACTCACATGGTAAGCCTTTGAAATCAGACATGCTAATGACAACGTGAATGACTTACCGACCAAAATACGGGATGATGATGTGGGTTCGTAACAATTAAATAAATATACCTCGTCGCCAATGTTATGTGTTGTATTATAACGAAAGAAATTAAGGAAAGGCAATAACTCATAAAAAACGTCCGTGACATTCGAAACTCAACTCAAGACTGTTTATGTAATCGGATTAAGGAATCTGTAATATTATATCTATGTATTAGCTAGACTGAAACGCAATGATGTCATATTATCATATATCAAAAACAGGTAACCAAATATGAGATGAAGTTGTTCAAAGGTTGGCTATGCATATACAATTTTATTCTTATTTAACAATCTTCTCGCAACTTCTCGCTACTTTATTGCAGATATAAATTAGTCCGCTAGTCAGCTAAAGTTTATAAACAGCAAACTTTATATTACAAACTGCAAACATTTATGTATTTTTAGATACTCAATAGTTACTTTGCTCAAGTTTGCTATTTTGTGGGGCTGTATTTTTGTAGCCAGTAATAATATCCAACTGCTTTGTTTTAAAAATTTAATCTGAATCAAGTCGAATTAAAATTCATCCTCCAAATCACAACGCTGCAGTCCTCATGGATGCCTTTGATTGACGGTTGTATTTAAAATTAATTATGCAGAAAGCGAATACATAGTTAGAATTTATTTTTGATATGTTTTGCTTGTACCACTAATTGGTTTCCACTAAAACAATTAGACAACTCGCCCTTGTTGTCTACCGCCTTGAGTAGTCACCTCGGAGGACCTCGGTGACTATTCGACGGTGGCCAACTCCGGAAAGTTGTCTAATTGTTAAATACATATACTAAATACGGAAGTCTGCTTGTTAGTGTGGTCCAGTTTTCCGTTGTTTTCTCATTCGGTGAATCTCATTAAAATCGCTTTTTTCCAGTCCTCGTTTTGATGGGCTTCAACTTTGAATTTTACCTTCTGTTTAGCGTAACGAAAGAAAATATAATTGTCGAATTCCAAGAACACTTCTGTTATCTAAATTAGCCATGCAGTGCAGATGGATCTGACTCAATTGCTATATATGCTATAGGTATAGATTAATAAATCTGTTTCGCAGTTTTTACCTGTATAAATACTATAACAAGCAAAGAAGCCATCAAATCACGAGAAACCGCTTTCAAAAACTTTTGGGAAATGATTATTGGTTACTATTTTTGCATGCTAAAATGCAAGCAAATATTGAGATATTTTTCCTGACCAGGTTTAGTTGAATTGCTTTGAAATTTAGTGTGCATTTTACCATATAGTTTTACCATATAGTCAAATGTTTCCCGTGAACTTGATTCTTCAAGCTGTTCAAGGCACTCATATATATAGCATCCCGTACTGCAATAGTTATCATACTCTATACGCCATCTAGCTATATAATTGATTCACTAGAATATGCTCTTTTGGAATATATCGGTATATCAATTTATTCGTCTTATGTACTTTATATTTACCATCAAACTAACTAAACACTGACCTGGAGATGATGTCCTGGCCATCCTTCGTGGCCTGCCATGTTCGTTTGGTCATATTTTGGACCAGGTACTGTTTGAAAAAATGGGTAGTATATTGTTGGTAGTTTCCAACAGTCACTAGTCCCTCGCATGAAATATGCCGGAGGTCCACCAGAAGGGTTGAAAGAGGCTTTCACTTGCAGTTCACATTTTGGTACCGTGATCTTATCACCCTCAAAATAAAACATGTCAGCGATGCTTTCTTTGAGTTCTTCTTGCTTAGATTTCATGTCTGCTATCCATGTTGTCATTGCTTGAAAACGTACAGGACAATTGATTTCAGCAGATTCCATATTATTACAGCGAGTATGTGCCTCAGTCGTTGATTCCCCTCTTGGTATGACTGTTTTATTGTATGCCATTTCAGGACTATTCAAAATTTTCCTGAAAGCTTTGACAGCGGCCTCCTTATTATCAAGACCTGTAACTTCCTTTGCAACTTTCACCATTTCTTTGTGAAGTGAGTCCCTCTTCTTCGTGCCCATGTCAAATATCTCTTCCGGTGTGACCTTGGTTGTTGTGTAGAAACGTAGTAGCTGCTTGTATGACTCTTTTCCATCCAATTTCTCACCAGTAGGCAGCGTTTTTGTTGTGAATTGTGACTCATCTGCTTCGTTGTTAACGTAAATGTGATCGAGTGGGAGAGAAGCCATCCCACTGCTAAAATCTGACAGAGGACAGTGTGATATATGATCTTTACTCAAATAATTCACCACATCATAAATTGCCTGTCCCATATTTTCCACCAGAGCATTGCGAATTGACTCCTTGATTGATTTTCCATGCTTTTCTTTCCATTCAGCCGATACTTCCGCACTGATTTCTTCCAAGAAAGATGGATCACGGATACCTTCAGTGAAACCTTCCTCCATTATACCTTCAAATTAAATTGACATAGAAAATGCATATGCCAATTTAATTTGCTATTATTACATATATTGTATTTAATGATTAATGTAAAAGTTTAAACCTCAATCCCTGCTTCAATGAAGATGTGTATAAATGATGCATAGATTGCTATATACACTCCTGTTCAGTGTTCACATGCTTGCTTCCAAATCTCAGAGGCCTTGTCAACCGCCCGTATTGTTTGCATGCTTGGTGTTAAACATGCTATAGCATAACCAGATCATCCTTTCTCCAATTAAGGATTCGAGGGCAATTTACACTCCTACTCAAAAGATGTTTCACAATGATGATATATAGTTTATATATATCTTCCGGATCAATCGGTTGACAAACAAGCAAAACTTTTCAATGTCCACGTTCGAAGGGCATTTGAATTATGCAGGAAAGGCCGTTCATTGGATAATTTTTTCCTCCAAACTCCTCCCAAAAATCCTAGTTTACATGCTTTTGGCTATACTTAAGTCGTACTGCCTATGCTGCATGCTACAGATATGCTATATAGGTCTTGCATTGCTTAAATTTTTATTTTCATCGTGATCAAATTCCTATAACACAATTATTACTGATAACAGTTATTGGAAATGGGTTGCATTCCCGGTTGCATTCAATATTAGCAAGATAGTATAATTAGAACTAATTGGAACTACAATACAATGTAGTTAAATAATATATTAACTATCGACGGGGTTACATGAAATAATCATCCTCAAATGGCTGGTTAAGAGAATGAGAGAGTTTGATGATGAAGACTTACCTTGTTTGCCTAATAGTTCATTGGAAATCTTTGGAAACTTTTTTGAAAATGCAATGCTTCCAAGTACGCATGCCTCATGAGGTCGTACCATGCCTGCCTTGATCCCTTTCTTCATATTAGTAATGTATAACCAAAGCATAGTTCGATGTTGAGTAATTGCCTTGATAACAAATTCCAGATCTTTTATGTCTTTAGGCTGGAACATCCCACTTTTGAAAGTATGTCTGAAATAATGCGTAAACGCGCAGAGCTCAGAGCTACATACCATATCAGGAGCTAGCATCCAATCGCCACTGTAGTAGTTCTCAGCAGAGTAATGTCCCATAGAACTGGCGATAAATTGCTCAACCTGGGACATAGCCTTCAATTGGCGAGAGTCAAGGTTACCTGGATCAATTTCCATTTCATTAAATTCCACCAACAGATTACTGGCAAGGTCTGTTCTTCTTTTTATGGCACTGGGACGGTTATTATATGGATGGTAATAATTCAAAAGCAATCTTCGTCTTCCTTTTACATCCTTCGTCGAAAAGGCTATTTGATTAGGGAAAAATGTGTAATAATACTTGACGCGGACATTCTCTAGAAAATCTGTCAACATTTTCCTTTGTGATTTTGCTTGTTCGTTTAATCCTCGATTTTGTCCATCTTCCGCCTCAGATTGATTGATGAAATGCTTTCGAGACTGTGGCCTTGGTACCAAAGGATGGCTGTAGAATCCATTGAAACAAATGAGCAAGATAGAAGATGCAATCAAAAGGGAACCCATTCTTATTTCTTGTTTTCTGCCTTCGCAAACTATAGAACAAATAATTCAAATAAATAATGATTATCTTGTACATTATATCCCAGGCATTATATGTTGTATAAGCTGTCTTCTTACTGATGGAATATATACGATTCAATGCTCTATACAGCTGAGCCTTGAATAATAATATTATAGACAGAAATTTTACAATCATGTTTGGATGTGCCATTTGGAGAATTTTGCTAGCACCCCAAAGTTCTAGGTATATACTCACTCGGAGTTTCTCAAATCTATTGTCTGCAGGGAGGTAAACAATTCATTTTATTTGAAAACATATGCATTTTATCCCCCGGTTTTCCCTTGTGAAATATCATTCCTGAAATCGAACAACAATAATTCAAGTGCCCGTTTAAATGGGATTATGGGAAGGCAAATGCCATAGTTTATCGTTTATATAGTAAAAAATGTTTCATAGTTTATCGTTTATATAGTAAAAAATGTTTCATAGTTTATCGTTTATATAGTAAAAAATGTTTCATAGTTTATCGTTTATATAGTAAAAAATGTTTCATAGTTTATCGTTTATATAGTAAAAAATGTTTCATAGTTTATCGTTTATATAGTAAAAAATGTTTCATAGTTTATCGTTTATATAGTAAAAAATGTTTCATAGTTTATCGTTTATATAGTAAAAAATGTTTCATAGTTTATCGTTTATATAGTAAAAAATGTTTCATAGTTTATCGTTTATATAGTAAAAAATGTTTCATAGTTTATCGTTTATATAGTAAAAAATGTTTCATAGTTTATCGTTTATATAGTAAAAAATGTTTCATAGTTTATCGTTTATATAGTAAAAAATGTTTCATAGTTTATCGTTTATATAGTAAAAAATGTTTCATAGTTTATCGTTTATATAGTAAAAAATGTTTCATAGTTTATCGTTTATATAGTAAAAAATGTTTCATAGTTTATCGTTTATATAGTAAAAAATGTTTCATAGTTTATCGTTTATATAGTAAAAAATGTTTCATAGTTTATCGTTTATATAGTAAAAAATGTTTCATAGTTTATCGTTTATATAGTAAAAAAATCTTTCATAGTTTATCGTTTATATAGTAAAAAATCTTTCATAGTTTATCGTTTATATAGTAAAAAATGTTTCATAGTTTATCGTTTATATAGTAAAAAATGTTTCATAGTTTATCGTTTATATAGTAAAAAATGTTTCATAGTTTATCGTTTATATAGTAAAAAATGTTTCATAGTTTATCGTTTATAAAATAAAAAATGTTTCATAGTTTATCGTTTATATAGTAAAAAATGTTTCATAGTTTATCGTTTATATAGTAAAAAATGTTTCATAGTTTATCGTTTATATAGTAAAAAATCTTTCATAGTTTATCGTTTATATAGTAAAAAATGTTTCATAGTTTATCGTTTATATAGTAAAAAATGTTTCATAGTTTATCGTTTATATAGTAAAAAATGTTTCATAGTTTATCGTTTATATAGTAAAAAATGTTTCATAGTTTATCGTTTATATAGTAAAAAATGTTTCATAGTTTATCGTTTATATAGTAAAAAATGTTTCATAGTTTATCGTTTATATAGTAAAAAATGTTTCATAGTTTATCGTTTATATAGTAAAAAATGTTTCATAGTTTATCGTTTATTTAGTAAAAAATGTTTCATAGTTTATCGTTTATATTTTAAAAATCTTTCATAGTTTATCGTTTATATAGTAAAAAATCTTTCATAGTTTATCGTTTATATAGTAAAAAATGTTTCATAGTTTATCGTTTATATAGTAAAAAATGTTTCATAGTTTATCGTTTATATAGTAAAAAATCTTTCATAGTTTATCGTTTATATAGTAAAAAATGTTTCATAGTTTATCGTTTATATAGTAAAAAATGTTTCATAGTTTATCGTTTATATAGTAAAAAATGTTTCATAGTTTATCGTTTATATAGTAAAAAATGTTTCATAGTTTATCGTTTATATAGTAAAAAATCTTTCATAGTTTATCGTTTATATAGTAAAAAATGTTTCATAGTTTATCGTTTATATAGTAAAAAATGTTTCATAGTTTATCGTTTATTTAGTAAAAAATGTTTCATAGTTTATCGTTTATATTTTAAAAATCTTTCATAGTTTATCGTTTATATAGTAAAAAATGTTTCATAGTTTATCGTTTATATAGTAAAAAATGTTTCATAGTTTATCGTTTATATAGTAAAAAATGTTTCATAGTTTATCGTTTATATAGTAAAAAATGTTTCATAGTTTATCGTTTATATTTTAAAAATCTTTCATAGTTTATCGTTTATATAGTAAAAAATGTTTCATAGTTTATCGTTTATTTAGTAAAAAATGTTTCATAGTTTATCGTTTATATTTTAAAAATCTTTCATAGTTTATCGTTTATATAGTAAAAAATCTTTCATAGTTTATCGTTTATATAGTAAAAAATGTTTCATAGTTTATCGTTTATAAAATAAAAAATGTTTCATAGTTTATCGTTTATATAGTAAAAAATGTTTCATAGTTTATCGTTTATAAAATAAAAAATGTTTCATAGTTTATCGTTTATATAGTAAAAAATCTTTCATAGTTTATCGTTTATATAGTAAAAAATGTTTCATAGTTTATCGTTTATAAAATAAAAAATGTTTCATAGTTTATCGTTTATATAGTAAAAAATCTTTCATAGTTTATCGTTTATATAGTAAAAAATGTTTCATAGTTTATCGTTTATAAAATAAAAAATGTTTCATAGTTTATCGTTTATATAGTAAAAAATGTTTCATAGTTTATCGTTTATATAGTAAAAAATGTTTCATAGTTTATCGTTTATATAGTAAAAAATGTTTCATAGTTTATCGTTTATATAGTAAAAAATGTTTCATAGTTTATCGTTTATATAGTCAAAAATGTTTCATAGTTTATCGTTTATATAGTAAAAAATGTTTCATAGTTTATCGTTTATATAGTAAAAAATCTTTCATAGTTTATTGTTTATATAGTAAAAAATGTTTCATAGTTTATCGTTTATATAGTAAAAAATCTTTCATAGTTTATTGTTTATATAGTAAAAAATGTTTCATAGTTTATCGTTTATATAGTAAAAAATGTTTCATAGTTTATCGTTTATAAAATAAAAAATGTTTCATAGTTTATCGTTTATTTAGTAAAAAATGTTTCATAGTTTATCGTTTATATAGTAAAAAATGTTTCATAGTTTATCGTTTATATAGTAAAAAATCTTTCATAGTTTATCGTTTATATAGTAAAAAATGTTTCATAGTTTATCGTTTATATAGTAAAAAATGTTTCATAGTTTATCGTTTATATAGTAAAAAATGTTTCATAGTTTATCGTTTATATAGTAAAAAATGTTTCATAGTTTATCGTTTATATAGTAAAAAATGTTTCATAGTTTATCGTTTATATAGTAAAAAATGTTTCATAGTTTATCGTTTATATAGTAAAAAATGTTTCATAGTTTATCGTTTATATAGTAAAAAATGTTTCATAGTTTATCGTTTATTTAGTAAAAAATGTTTCATAGTTTATCGTTTATATTTTAAAAATCTTTCATAGTTTATCGTTTATATAGTAAAAAATGTTTCATAGTTTATCGTTTATATAGTAAAAAATGTTTCATAGTTTATCGTTTATATAGTAAAAAATGTTTCATAGTTTATCGTTTATTTAGTAAAAAATGTTTCATAGTTTATCGTTTATATTTTAAAAATCTTTCATAGTTTATCGTTTATATAGTAAAAAATCTTTCATAGTTTATCGTTTATATAGTAAAAAATGTTTCATAGTTTATCGTTTATATAGTAAAAAATGTTTCATAGTTTATCGTTTATTTAGTAAAAAATGTTTCATAGTTTATCGTTTATATTTTAAAAATCTTTCATAGTTTATCGTTTATATAGTAAAAAATCTTTCATAGTTTATCGTTTATATAGTAAAAAATGTTTCATAGTTTATCGTTTATATAGTAAAAAATGTTTCATAGTTTATCGTTTATATTTTAAAAATCTTTCATAGTTTATCGTTTATATAGTAAAAAATGTTTCATAGTTTATCGTTTATATAGTAAAAAATGTTTCATAGTTTATCGTTTATATAGTAAAAAATGTTTCATAGTTTATCGTTTATATAGTAAAAAATGTTTCATAGTTTATCGTTTATATAGTAAAAAATGTTTCATAGTTTATCGTTTATATAGTAAAAAATGTTTCATAGTTTATCGTTTATATAGTAAAAAATCTTTCATAGTTTATCGTTTATATAGTAAAAGTGTTTCATAGTTTATCGTTTATATAGTAAAAAATGTTTCATAGTTTATCGTTTATATAGTAAAAAATGTTTCATAGTTTATCGTTTATATAGTAAAAAATCTTTCATAGTTTATCGTTTATATAGTAAAAAATGTTTCATAGTTTATCGTTTATATAGTAAAAAATGTTTCATAGTTTATCGTTTATATAGTAAAAAATGTTTCATAGTTTATCGTTTATATAGTAAAAAATGCTTCATAGTTTATCGTTTATATAGTAAAAAATGTTTCATAGTTTATCGTTTATATTTTAAAAATCTTTCATAGTTTATCGTTTATATAGTAAAAAATGTTTCATAGTTTATCGTTTATATAGTAAAAAATGTTTCATAGTTTATCGTTTATATAGTAAAAAATGTTTCATAGTTTATCGTTTATATAGTAAAAAATGTTTCATAGTTTATCGTTTATATAGTAAAAAATGTTTCATAGTTTATCGTTTATATAGTAAAAAATGTTTCATAGTTTATCGTTTATATAGTAAAAAATGTTTCATAGTTTATCGTTTATATAGTAAAAAATGTTTCATAGTTTATCGTTTATATAGTAAAAAATGTTTCATAGTTTATCGTTTATATAGTAAAAAATGTTTCATAGTTTATCGTTTATATAGTAAAAAATGTTTCATAGTTTATCGTTTATATAGTAAAAAATGTTTCATAGTTTATCGTTTATATAGTAAAAAATGTTTCATAGTTTATCGTTTATAAAATAAAAAATGTTTCATAGTTTATCGTTTATATATTTTAAAAATCTTTCATAGTTTATCGTTTATATAGTAAAAAATGTTTCATAGTTTATCGTTTATATAGTAAAAAATGTTTCATAGTTTATCGTTTATATAGTAAAAAATGTTTCATAGTTTATCGTTTATATAGTAAAAAATGTTTCATAGTTTATCGTTTATATAGTAAAAAATGTTTCATAGTTTATCGTTTATATAGTAAAAAATGTTTCATAGTTTATCGTTTATATAGTAAAAAATGTTTCATAGTTTATCGTTTATATAGTAAAAAATCTTTCATAGTTTATCGTTTATATAGTAAAAAATGTTTCATAGTTTATCGTTTATATAGTAAAAAGTGTTTCATAGTTTATCGTTTATATAGTAAAAAATCTTTCATAGTTTATCGTTTATATAGTAAAAAATGTTTCATAGTTTATCGTTTATATAGTAAAAAATCTTTCATAGTTTATCGTTTATATAGTAAAAAATGTTTCATAGTTTATCGTTTATATAGTAAAAAATGTTTCATAGTTTATCGTTTATATAGTAAAAAATGTTTCGTAGTTTATCGTTTATATAGTAAAAAATGTTTCATAGTTTATCGTTTATATAGTAAAAAATCTTTCATAGTTTATCGTTTATATAGTAAAAAATGTTTCATAGTTTATCGTTTATATAGTAAAAAATCTTTCATAGTTTATCGTTCATATAGTAAAAAATCTTTCATAGTTTATCGTTTATATAGTAAAAAATGTTTCATAGTTTATCGTTTATATAGTAAAAAATGTTTCGTAGTTTATCGTTTATAAAATAAAAAATGTTTCATAGTTTATCGTTTATATAGTAAAAAATGTTTCATAGTTTATCGTTTATATAGTAAAAATTTTTTCATAGTTTATCGTTTATATAGTAAAAAATCTTTCATAGTTTATTGTTTATATAGTAAAAAATGTTTCATAGTTTATCGTTTATATAGTAAAAAATGTTTCATAGTTTATCGTTTATATAGTAAAAAATGTTTCATAGTTTATCGTTTATATAGTAAAAAATGTTTCATAGTTTATCGTTTATATAGTAAAAAATGTTTCATAGTTTATCGTTTATATAGTAAAAAATGTTTCATAGTTTATCGTTTATATAGTAAAAAATGTTTCATAGTTTATCGTTTATATAGTAAAAAATGTTTCATAGTTTATCGTTTATATAGTAAAAAATGTTTCATAGTTTATCGTTTATATAGTAAAAAATGTTTCATAGTTTATCGTTTATATAGTAAAAAATGTTTCATAGTTTATCGTTTATATAGTAAAAAATGTTTCATAGTTTATCGTTTATATAGTAAAAAATGTTTCATAGTTTATCGTTTATATAGTAAAAAATGTTTCATAGTTTATCGTTTATATAGTAAAAAATGTTTCATAGTTTATCGTTTATATAGTAAAAAATGTTTCATAGTTTATCGTTTATATAGTAAAAAATGTTTCATAGTTTATCGTTTATATAGTAAAAAATGTTTCATAGTTTATCGTTTATATAGTAAAAAATGTTTCATAGTTTATCGTTTATATAGTAAAAAATGTTTCATAGTTTATCGTTTATATAGTAAAAAATGTTTCATAGTTTATCGTTTATATAGTAAAAAATGTTTCATAGTTTATCGTTTATATAGTAAAAAATGTTTCATAGTTTATCGTTTATATAGTAAAAAATGTTTCATAGTTTATCGTTTATATAGTAAAAAGTGTTTCATAGTTTATCGTTTATATAGTAAAAAATCTTTCATAGTTTATCGTTTATATAGTAAAAAATGTTTCATAGTTTATCGTTTATATAGTAAAAAATCTTTCATAGTTTATCGTTTATATAGTAAAAAATGTTTCATAGTTTATCGTTTATATAGTAAAAAATGTTTCATAGTTTATCGTTTATATAGTAAAAAATGTTTCGTAGTTTATCGTTTATATAGTAAAAAATGTTTCATAGTTTATCGTTTATATAGTAAAAAATCTTTCATAGTTTATCGTTTATATAGTAAAAAATGTTTCATAGTTTATCGTTTATATAGTAAAAAATCTTTCATAGTTTATCGTTTATATAGTAAAAAATCTTTCATAGTTTATCGTTTATATAGTAAAAAATGTTTCATAGTTTATCGTTTATATAGTAAAAAATGTTTCGTAGTTTATCGTTTATAAAATAAAAAATGTTTCATAGTTTATCGTTTATATAGTAAAAAATGTTTCATAGTTTATCGTTTATATAGTAAAAATTGTTTCATAGTTTATCGTTTATATAGTAAAAAATCTTTCATAGTTTATTGTTTATATAGTAAAAAATGTTTCATAGTTTATCGTTTATATAGTAAAAAATGTTTCATAGTTTATCGTTTATATAGTAAAAAATGTTTCATAGTTTATCGTTTATATAGTAAAAAATGTTTCATAGTTTATCGTTTATATAGTAAAAAATGTTTCATAGTTTATCGTTTATATAGTAAAAAATGTTTCATAGTTTATCGTTTATATAGTAAAAAATGTTTCATAGTTTATCGTTTATATAGTAAAAAATGTTTCATAGTTTATCGTTTATATAGTAAAAAATGTTTCATAGTTTATCGTTTATATAGTAAAAAATGTTTCATAGTTTATCGTTTATATAGTAAAAAATGTTTCATAGTTTATCGTTTATATAGTAAAAAATGTTTCATAGTTTATCGTTTATATAGTAAAAAATGTTTCATAGTTTATCGTTTATATAGTAAAAAATGTTTCATAGTTTATCGTTTATATAGTAAAAAATGTTTCATAGTTTATCGTTTATATAGTAAAAAATGTTTCATAGTTTATCGTTTATATAGTAAAAAATGTTTCATAGTTTATCGTTTATATAGTAAAAAATGTTTCATAGTTTATCGTTTATATAGTAAAAAATGTTTCATAGTTTATCGTTTATATAGTAAAAAATGTTTCATAGTTTATCGTTTATATAGTAAAAAATGTTTCATGGTTTATCGTTTATATAGTAAAAAATGTTTCATAGTTTATCGTTTATATAGTAAAAAATGTTTCATAGTTTATCGTTTATATAGTAAAAAATGTTTCATAGTTTATCGTTTATATAGTAAAAAATGTTTCATAGTTTATCGTTTATATAGTAAAAAATGTTTCGTAGTTTATCGTTTATAAAATAAAAAATGTTTCATAGTTTATCGTTTATATAGTAAAAAATGTTTCATAGTTTATCGTTTATATAGTAAAAATTGTTTCATAGTTTATCGTTTATATAGTAAAAAATCTTTCATAGTTTATTGTTTATATAGTAAAAAATGTTTCATAGTTTATCGTTTATATAGTAAAAAATGTTTCATAGTTTATCGTTTATATAGTAAAAAATGTTTCATAGTTTATCGTTTATATAGTAAAAAATGTTTCATAGTTTATCGTTTATATAGTAAAAAATGTTTCATAGTTTATCGTTTATATAGTAAAAAATGTTTCATAGTTTATCGTTTATATAGTAAAAAATGTTTCATAGTTTATCGTTTATATAGTAAAAAATGTTTCATAGTTTATCGTTTATATAGTAAAAAATGTTTCATAGTTTATCGTTTATATAGTAAAAAATGTTTCATAGTTTATCGTTTATATAGTAAAAAATGTTTCATAGTTTATCGTTTATATAGTAAAAAGTGTTTCATAGTTTATCGTTTATATAGTAAAAAATCTTTCATAGTTTATCGTTTATATAGTAAAAAATGTTTCATAGTTTATCGTTTATATAGTAAAAAATCTTTCATAGTTTATCGTTTATATAGTAAAAAATGTTTCATAGTTTATCGTTTATATAGTAAAAAATGTTTCATAGTTTATCGTTTATATAGTAAAAAATGTTTCGTAGTTTATCGTTTATATAGTAAAAAATGTTTCATAGTTTATCGTTTATATAGTAAAAAATCTTTCATAGTTTATCGTTTATATAGTAAAAAATGTTTCATAGTTTATCGTTTATATAGTAAAAAATCTTTCATAGTTTATCGTTCATATAGTAAAAAATCTTTCATAGTTTATCGTTTATATAGTAAAAAATGTTTCATAGTTTATCGTTTATATAGTAAAAAATGTTTCGTAGTTTATCGTTTATAAAATAAAAAATGTTTCATAGTTTATCGTTTATATAGTAAAAAATGTTTCATAGTTTATCGTTTATATAGTAAAAATTTTTTCATAGTTTATCGTTTATATAGTAAAAAATCTTTCATAGTTTATTGTTTATATAGTAAAAAATGTTTCATAGTTTATCGTTTATATAGTAAAAAATGTTTCATAGTTTATCGTTTATATAGTAAAAAATGTTTCATAGTTTATCGTTTATATAGTAAAAAATGTTTCATAGTTTATCGTTTATATAGTAAAAAATGTTTCATAGTTTATCGTTTATATAGTAAAAAATGTTTCATAGTTTATCGTTTATATAGTAAAAAATGTTTCATAGTTTATCGTTTATATAGTAAAAAATGTTTCATAGTTTATCGTTTATATAGTAAAAAATGTTTCATAGTTTATCGTTTATATAGTAAAAAATGTTTCATAGTTTATCGTTTATATAGTAAAAAATGTTTCATAGTTTATCGTTTATATAGTAAAAAATGTTTCATAGTTTATCGTTTATATAGTAAAAAATGTTTCATAGTTTATCGTTTATATAGTAAAAAATGTTTCATAGTTTATCGTTTATATAGTAAAAAATGTTTCATAGTTTATCGTTTATATAGTAAAAAATGTTTCATAGTTTATCGTTTATATAGTAAAAAATGTTTCATAGTTTATCGTTTATATAGTAAAAAATGTTTCATAGTTTATCGTTTATATAGTAAAAAATGTTTCATAGTTTATCGTTTATATAGTAAAAAATGTTTCATAGTTTATCGTTTATATAGTAAAAAATGTTTCATAGTTTATCGTTTATATAGTAAAAAATGTTTCATAGTTTATCGTTTATATAGTAAAAAATGTTTCATAGTTTATCGTTTATATAGTAAAAAATGTTTCATAGTTTATCGTTTATATAGTAAAAAGTGTTTCATAGTTTATCGTTTATATAGTAAAAAATCTTTCATAGTTTATCGTTTATATAGTAAAAAATGTTTCATAGTTTATCGTTTATATAGTAAAAAATCTTTCATAGTTTATCGTTTATATAGTAAAAAATGTTTCATAGTTTATCGTTTATATAGTAAAAAATGTTTCATAGTTTATCGTTTATATAGTAAAAAATGTTTCGTAGTTTATCGTTTATATAGTAAAAAATGTTTCATAGTTTATCGTTTATATAGTAAAAAATCTTTCATAGTTTATCGTTTATATAGTAAAAAATGTTTCATAGTTTATCGTTTATATAGTAAAAAATCTTTCATAGTTTATCGTTTATATAGTAAAAAATCTTTCATAGTTTATCGTTTATATAGTAAAAAATGTTTCATAGTTTATCGTTTATATAGTAAAAAATGTTTCGTAGTTTATCGTTTATAAAATAAAAAATGTTTCATAGTTTATCGTTTATATAGTAAAAAATGTTTCATAGTTTATCGTTTATATAGTAGTAAAAATTGTTTCATAGTTTATCGTTTATATAGTAAAAAATCTTTCATAGTTTATTGTTTATATAGTAAAAAATGTTTCATAGTTTATCGTTTATATAGTAAAAAATGTTTCATAGTTTATCGTTTATATAGTAAAAAATGTTTCATAGTTTATCGTTTATATAGTAAAAAATGTTTCATAGTTTATCGTTTATATAGTAAAAAATGTTTCATAGTTTATCGTTTATATAGTAAAAAATGTTTCATAGTTTATCGTTTATATAGTAAAAAATGTTTCATAGTTTATCGTTTATATAGTAAAAAATGTTTCATAGTTTATCGTTTATATAGTAAAAAATGTTTCATAGTTTATCGTTTATATAGTAAAAAATGTTTCATAGTTTATCGTTTATATAGTAAAAAATGTTTCATAGTTTATCGTTTATATAGTAAAAAATGTTTCATAGTTTATCGTTTATATAGTAAAAAATGTTTCATAGTTTATCGTTTATATAGTAAAAAATGTTTCATAGTTTATCGTTTATATAGTAAAAAATGTTTCATAGTTTATCGTTTATATAGTAAAAAATGTTTCATAGTTTATCGTTTATATAGTAAAAAATGTTTCATAGTTTATCGTTTATATAGTAAAAAATGTTTCATAGTTTATCGTTTATATAGTAAAAAATGTTTCATAGTTTATCGTTTATATAGTAAAAAATGTTTCATGGTTTATCGTTTATATAGTAAAAAATGTTTCATAGTTTATCGTTTATATAGTAAAAAATGTTTCATAGTTTATCGTTTATATAGTAAAAAATGTTTCATAGTTTATCGTTTATATAGTAAAAAATGTTTCATAGTTTATCGTTTATATAGTAAAAAATGTTTCGTAGTTTATCGTTTATAAAATAAAAAATGTTTCATAGTTTATCGTTTATATAGTAAAAAATGTTTCATAGTTTATCGTTTATATAGTAAAAATTGTTTCATAGTTTATCGTTTATATAGTAAAAAATCTTTCATAGTTTATTGTTTATATAGTAAAAAATGTTTCATAGTTTATCGTTTATATAGTAAAAAATGTTTCATAGTTTATCGTTTATATAGTAAAAAATGTTTCATAGTTTATCGTTTATATAGTAAAAAATGTTTCATAGTTTATCGTTTATATAGTAAAAAATGTTTCATAGTTTATCGTTTATATAGTAAAAAATGTTTCATAGTTTATCGTTTATATAGTAAAAAATGTTTCATAGTTTATCGTTTATATAGTAAAAAATGTTTCATAGTTTATCGTTTATATAGTAAAAAATGTTTCATAGTTTATCGTTTATATAGTAAAAAATGTTTCATAGTTTATCGTTTATGTAGTAAAAAATGTTTCATAGTTTATCGTTTATATAGTAAAAAATGTTTCATAGTTTATCGTTTATATAGTAAAAAATGTTTCATAGTTTATCGTTTATATAGTAAAAAATGTTTCATAGTTTATCGTTTATATAGTAAAAAATGTTTCATAGTTTATCGTTTATATAGTAAAAAATGTTTCATAGTTTATCGTTTATATAGTAAAAAATGTTTCATAGTTTATCGTTTATATAGTAAAAAATGTTTCATAGTTTATCGTTTATATAGTAAAAAATGTTTCATAGTTTATCGTTTATATAGTAAAAAATGTTTCATAGTTTATCGTTTATATAGTAAAAAATGTTTCATAGTTTATCGTTTATATAGTAAAAAATGTTTCATAGTTTATCGTTTATATAGTAAAAAATGTTTCATAGTTTATCGTTTATATAGTAAAAAATGTTTCATAGTTTATCGTTTATATAGTAAAAAATGTTTCATAGTTTATCGTTTATATAGTAAAAAATGTTTCATAGTTTATCGTTTATATAGTAAAAAATGTTTCATAGTTTATCGTTTATATAGTAAAAAATGTTTCATAGTTTATCGTTTATTTAGTAAAAAATGTCTCATAGTTTATCGTTTATATAGTAAAAAATGTTTCATAGTTTATCGTTTATATAGTAAAAAATGTTTCATAGTTTATCGTTTATATAGTAAAAAATGTTTCATAGTTTATCGTTTATATAGTAAAAAATGTTTCATAGTTTATCGTTTATAAAATAAAAAATGTTTCATAGTTTATCGTTTATATAGTAAAAAATGTTTCATAGTTTATGGTTTATAAAATAAAAAATGTTTCATAGTTTATCGTTTATATAGTAAAAAATGTTTCATAGTTTATCGTTTATATAGTAAAAAATGTTTCATAGTTTATCGTTTATATAGTAAAAAATGTTTCATAGTTTATCGTTTATATAGTAAAAAATGTTTCATAGTTTATCGTTTATTTAGTAAAAAATGTCTCATAGTTTATCGTTTATATAGTAAAAAATGTTTCATAGTTTATCGTTTATATAGTAAAAAATGTTTCATAGTTTATCGTTTATATAGTAAAAAATCTTTCATAGTTTATTGTTTATATAGTAAAAAATGTTTCATAGTTTATCGTTTATATAGTAAAAAATGTTTCATAGTTTATCGTTTATATAGTAAAAAATGTTTCATAGTTTATCGTTTATATAGTAAAAAACGTTTCATAGTTTATCGTTTATATAGTAAAAAATGTTTCATAGTTTATCGTTTATATAGTAAAAAATGTTTCATAGTTTATCGTTTATATAGTAAAAAATGTTTCATAGTTTATCGTTTATATAGTAAAAAATGTTTCATAGTTTATCGTTTATATAGTAAAAAATGTTTCATAGTTTATCGTTTATAAAATAAAAAATGTTTCATAGTTTATCGTTTATATAGTAAAAAATGTTTCATAGTTTATCGTTTATAAAATAAAAAATGTTTCATAGTTTATCGTTTATATAGTAAAAAATGTTTCATAGTTTATCGTTTATATAGTAAAAAATGTTTCATAGTTTATCGTTTATATAGTAAAAAATGTTTCATAGTTTATCGTTTATATAGTAAAAAATGTTTCATAGTTTATCGTTTATATAGTAAAAAATGTCTCATAGTTTATCGTTTATATAGTAAAAAATGTTTCATAGTTTATCGTTTATATAGTAAAAAATGTTTCATAGTTTATCGTTTATATAGTAAAAAATGTTTCATAGTTTATCGTTTATATAGTAAAAAATGTTTCATAGTTTATCGTTTATATAGTAAAAAATGTTTCATAGTTTATCGTTTATATAGTAAAAAATATTTCATAGTTTATCGTTTATATAGTAAAAAATGTTTCATAGTTTATCGTTTATATAGTAAAAAATCTTTCATAGTTTATCGTTTATATAGTAAAAAAATCTTTCATAGTTTATCGTTTATATAGTAAAAAATGTTTCATAGTTTATCGTTTATATAGTAAAAAATGTTTCATAGTTTATCGTTTATATAGTAAAAAATGTTTCATAGTTTATCGTTTATATAGTAAAAAAATCTTTCATAGTTTATCGTTTATATAGTGAAAAATCTTTCATAGTTTATCGTTTATATAGTAAAAAATGTTTCATAGTTTATCGTTTATATAGTAAAAAATGTTTCATAGTTTATCGTTTATATAGTAAAAAATGTTTCATAGTTTATCGTTTATATAGTAAAAAATGTTTCATAGTTTATCGTTTATATAGTAAAAAATGTTTCATAGTTTATCGTTTATATAGTAAAAAATGTTTCATAGTTTATCGTTTATATAGTAAAAAATGTTTCATAGTTTATCGTTTATATAGTAAAAAATGTTTCATAGTTTATCGTTTATATAGTAAAAAATGTTTCATAGTTTATCGTTTATATAGTAAAAAATGTTTCATAGTTTATCGTTTATATAGTAAAAAATGTTTCATAGTTTATCGTTTATATAGTAAAAAAATGTTTCATAGTTTATCGTTTATATAGTAAAAAATGTTTCATAGTTTATCGTTTATATAGTAAAAAATGTTTCATAGTTTATCGTTTATATAGTAAAAAATGTTTCATAGTTTATCGTTTATATAGTAAAAAATGTTTCATAGTTTATCGTTTATATAGTAAAAAATGTTTCATAGTTTATCGTTTATATAGTAAAAAATGTTTCATAGTTTATCGTTTATATAGTAAAAAATGTTTCATAGTTTATCGCTTATATAGTAAAAAAATCTTTCATAGTTTATCGTTTATATAGTAAAAAATGTTTCATAGTTTATCGTTTATATAGTAAAAAATGTTTCATAGTTTATCGTTTATATAGTAAAAAATGTTTCATAGTTTATCGTTTATATAGTAAAAAATGTTTCATAGTTTATCGTTTATATAGTAAAAAATGTTTCATAGTTTATCGTTTATATAGTAAAAAATGTTTCATAGTTTATCGTTTATATAGTAAAAAATGTTTCATAGTTTATTGTTTATATAGTAAAAAATGTTTCATAGTTTATCGTTTATATAGTAAAAAATGTTTCATAGTTTATCGTTTATATAGTAAAAAATGTTTCATAGTTTATCGTTTATATAGTAAAAAATGTTTCATAGTTTATTGTTTATATAGTAAAAAATGTTTCATAGTTTATCGTTTATATAGTAAAAAATGTTTCATAGTTTATCGTTTATATAGTAAAAAATGTTTCATAGTTTATCGTTTATATAGTAAAAAATGTTTCATAGTTTATCGTTTATATAGTAAAAAATGTTTCATAGTTTATCGTTTATATAGTAAAAAATGTTTCATAGTTTATCGTTTATATAGTAAAAAATGTTTCATAGTTTATCGTTTATATAGTAAAAAACGTTTCATAGTTTATCGTTTATATAGTAAAAAATGTTTCATAGTTTATCGTTTATATAGTAAAAAATGTTTCATAGTTTATCGTTTATATAGTAAAAAATGTTTCATAGTTTATCGTTTATATAGTAAAAAATGTTTCATAGTTTATCGTTTATATAGTAAAAAATGTTTCATAGTTTATCGTTTATATAGTAAAAAATGTTTCATAGTTTATCGTTTATAAAATAAAAAATGTTTCATAGTTTATCGTTTATATAGTAAAAAATGTTTCATAGTTTATCGTTTATAAAATAAAAAATGTTTCATAGTTTATCGTTTATATAGTAAAAAATGTTTCATAGTTTATCGTTTATATAGTAAAAAATGTTTCATAGTTTATCGTTTATATAGTAAAAAATGTTTCATAGTTTATCGTTTATATAGTAAAAAATGTTTCATAGTTTATCGTTTATATAGTAAAAAATGTCTCATAGTTTATCGTTTATATAGTAAAAAATGTTTCATAGTTTATCGTTTATATAGTAAAAAATGTTTCATAGTTTATCGTTTATATAGTAAAAAATGTTTCATAGTTTATCGTTTATATAGTAAAAAATGTTTCATAGTTTATCGTTTATATAGTAAAAAATGTTTCATAGTTTATCGTTTATATAGTAAAAAATGTTTCATAGTTTATCGTTTATATAGTAAAAAATCTTTCATAGTTTATCGTTTATATAGTAAAAAAATCTTTCATAGTTTATCGTTTATATAGTAAAAAATGTTTCATAGTTTATCGTTTATATAGTAAAAAATGTTTCATAGATTATCGTTTATATAGTAAAAAATGTTTCATAGTTTATCGTTTATATAGTAAAAAAATCTTTCATAGTTTATCGTTTATATAGTAAAAAATCTTTCATAGTTTATCGTTTATATAGTAAAAAATGTTTCATAGTTTATCGTTTATATAGTAAAAAATGTTTCATAGTTTATCGTTTATATAGTAAAAAATGTTTCATAGTTTATCGTTTATATAGTAAAAAATGTTTCATAGTTTATCGTTTATATAGTAAAAAATGTTTCATAGTTTATCGTTTATATAGTAAAAAATGTTTCATAGTTTATCGTTTATATAGTAAAAAATGTTTCATAGTTTATCGTTTATATAGTAAAAAATGTTTCATAGTTTATCGTTTATATAGTAAAAAATGTTTCATAGTTTATCGTTTATATAGTAAAAAATGTTTCATAGTTTATCGTTTATATAGTAAAAAATGTTTCATAGTTTATCGTTTATATAGTAAAAAAATCTTTCATAGTTTATCGTTTATATAGTAAAAAATGTTTCATAGTTTATCGTTTATATAGTAAAAAATGTTTCATAGTTTATCGTTTATATAGTAAAAAATGTTTCATAGTTTATCGTTTATATAGTAAAAAATGTTTCATAGTTTATCGTTTATATAGTAAAAAATGTTTCATAGTTTATCGTTTATATAGTAAAAAATGTTTCATAGTTTATCGTTTATATAGTAAAAAATGTTTCATAGTTTATCGCTTATATAGTAAAAAAATCTTTCATAGTTTATCGTTTATATAGTAAAAAATCTTTCATAGTTTATCGTTTATATAGTAAAAAATGTTTCATAGTTTATCGTTTATATAGTAAAAAATGTTTCATAGTTTATCGTTTATATAGTAAAAAATGTTTCATAGTTTATCGTTTATATAGTAAAAAATGTTTCATAGTTTATCGTTTATATAGTAAAAAATGTTTCATAGTTTATCGTTTATATAGTAAAAAATGTTTCATAGTTTATTGTTTATATAGTAAAAAATGTTTCATAGTTTATCGTTTATATAGTAAAAAATGTTTCATAGTTTATCGTTTATATAGTAAAAAATGTTTCATAGTTTATAGTTTATATAGTAAAAAATGTTTCATAGTTTATTGTTTATATAGTAAAAAATGTTTCATAGTTTATCGTTTATATAGTAAAAAATGTTTCATAGTTTATCGTTTATATAGTAAAAAATGTTTCATAGTTTATCGTTTATAAAATAAAAAATGTTTCATAGTTTATCGTTTATATAGTAAAAAATGTTTCATAGTTTATGGTTTATAAAATAAAAAATGTTTCATAGTTTATTGTTTATATAGTAAAAAATGTTTCATAGTTTATCGTTTATATAGTAAAAAATGTTTCATAGTTTATCGTTTATATAGTAAAAAATGTTTCATAGTTTATCGTTTATATAGTAAAAAATGTTTCATAGTTTATCGTTTATTTAGTAAAAAATGTCTCATAGTTTATCGTTTATATAGTAAAAAATGTTTCATAGTTTATCGTTTATATAGTAAAAAATGTTTCATAGTTTATCGTTTATATAGTAAAAAATCTTTCATAGTTTATTGTTTATATAGTAAAAAATGTTTCATAGTTTATCGTTTATATAGTAAAAAATGTTTCATAGTTTATCGTTTATATAGTAAAAAATGTTTCATAGTTTATCGTTTATATAGTAAAAAACGTTTCATAGTTTATCGTTTATATAGTAAAAAATGTTTCATAGTTTATCGTTTATATAGTAAAAAATGTTTCATAGTTTATCGTTTATATAGTAAAAAATGTTTCATAGTTTATCGTTTATATAGTAAAAAATGTTTCATAGTTTATCGTTTATATAGTAAAAAATGTTTCATAGTTTATCGTTTATAAAATAAAAAATGTTTCATAGTTTATCGTTTATATAGTAAAAAATGTTTCATACTTTATCGTTTATAAAATAAAAAATGTTTCATAGTTTATCGTTTATATAGTAAAAAATGTTTCATAGTTTATCGTTTATATAGTAAAAAATGTTTCATAGTTTATCGTTTATATAGTAAAAAATGTTTCATAGTTTATCGTTTATATAGTAAAAAATGTTTCATAGTTTATCGTTTATATAGTAAAAAATGTCTCATAGTTTATCGTTTATATAGTAAAAAATGTTTCATAGTTTATCGTTTATATAGTAAAAAATGTTTCATAGTTTATCGTTTATATAGTAAAAAATGTTTCATAGTTTATCGTTTATATAGTAAAAAATGTTTCATAGTTTATCGTTTATATAGTAAAAAATGTTTCATAGTTTATCGTTTATATAGTAAAAAATGTTTCATAGTTTATCGTTTATATAGTAAAAAATGTTTCATAGTTTATCGTTTATATAGTAAAAAATGTTTCATAGTTTATCGTTTATTTAGTAAAAAATGTCTCATAGTTTATCGTTTATATAGTAAAAAATGTTTCATAGTTTATCGTTTATATAGTAAAAAATGTTTCATAGTTTATCGTTTATATAGTAAAAAATGTTTCATAGTTTATCGTTTATATAGTAAAAAATGTTTCATAGTTTATCGTTTATAAAATAAAAAATGTTTCATAGTTTATCGTTTATATAGTAAAAAATGTTTCATAGTTTATGGTTTATAAAATAAAAAATGTTTCATAGTTTATCGTTTATATAGTAAAAAATGTTTCATAGTTTATCGTTTATATAGTAAAAAATGTTTCATAGTTTATCGTTTATATAGTAAAAAATGTTTCATAGTTTATCGTTTATATAGTAAAAAATGTTTCATAGTTTATCGTTTATTTAGTAAAAAATGTCTCATAGTTTATCGTTTATATAGTAAAAAATGTTTCATAGTTTATCGTTTATATAGTAAAAAATGTTTCATAGTTTATCGTTTATATAGTAAAAAATCTTTCATAGTTTATTGTTTATATAGTAAAAAATGTTTCATAGTTTATCGTTTATATAGTAAAAAATGTTTCATAGTTTATCGTTTATATAGTAAAAAATGTTTCATAGTTTATCGTTTATATAGTAAAAAACGTTTCATAGTTTATCGTTTATATAGTAAAAAATGTTTCATAGTTTATCGTTTATATAGTAAAAAATGTTTCATAGTTTATCGTTTATATAGTAAAAAATGTTTCATAGTTTATCGTTTATATAGTAAAAAATGTTTCATAGTTTATCGTTTATATAGTAAAAAATGTTTCATAGTTTATCGTTTATAAAATAAAAAATGTTTCATAGTTTATCGTTTATATAGTAAAAAATGTTTCATAGTTTATCGTTTATAAAATAAAAAATGTTTCATAGTTTATCGTTTATATAGTAAAAAATGTTTCATAGTTTATCGTTTATATAGTAAAAAATGTTTCATAGTTTATCGTTTATATAGTAAAAAATGTTTCATAGTTTATCGTTTATATAGTAAAAAATGTTTCATAGTTTATCGTTTATATAGTAAAAAATGTCTCATAGTTTATCGTTTATATAGTAAAAAATGTTTCATAGTTTATCGTTTATATAGTAAAAAATGTTTCATAGTTTATCGTTTATATAGTAAAAAATGTTTCATAGTTTATCGTTTATATAGTAAAAAATGTTTCATAGTTTATCGTTTATATAGTAAAAAATGTTTCATAGTTTATCGTTTATATAGTAAAAAATATTTCATAGTTTATCGTTTATATAGTAAAAAATGTTTCATAGTTTATCGTTTATATAGTAAAAAATCTTTCATAGTTTATCGTTTATATAGTAAAAAAATCTTTCATAGTTTATCGTTTATATAGTAAAAAATGTTTCATAGTTTATCGTTTATATAGTAAAAAATGTTTCATAGTTTATCGTTTATATAGTAAAAAATGTTTCATAGTTTATCGTTTATATAGTAAAAAAATCTTTCATAGTTTATCGTTTATATAGTGAAAAATCTTTCATAGTTTATCGTTTATATAGTAAAAAATGTTTCATAGTTTATCGTTTATATAGTAAAAAATGTTTCATAGTTTATCGTTTATATAGTAAAAAATGTTTCATAGTTTATCGTTTATATAGTAAAAAATGTTTCATAGTTTATCGTTTATATAGTAAAAAATGTTTCATAGTTTATCGTTTATATAGTAAAAAATGTTTCATAGTTTATCGTTTATATAGTAAAAAATGTTTCATAGTTTATCGTTTATATAGTAAAAAATGTTTCATAGTTTATCGTTTATATAGTAAAAAATGTTTCATAGTTTATCGTTTATATAGTAAAAAATGTTTCATAGTTTATCGTTTATATAGTAAAAAATGTTTCATAGTTTATCGTTTATATAGTAAAAAAATCTTTCATAGTTTATCGTTTATATAGTAAAAAATGTTTCATAGTTTATCGTTTATATAGTAAAAAATGTTTCATAGTTTATCGTTTATATAGTAAAAAATGTTTCATAGTTTATCGTTTATATAGTAAAAAATGTTTCATAGTTTATCGTTTATATAGTAAAAAATGTTTCATAGTTTATCGTTTATATAGTAAAAAATGTTTCATAGTTTATCGTTTATATAGTAAAAAATGTTTCATAGTTTATCGCTTATATAGTAAAAAAATCTTTCATAGTTTATCGTTTATATAGTAAAAAATCTTTCATAGTTTATCGTTTATATAGTAAAAAATGTTTCATAGTTTATCGTTTATATAGTAAAAAATGTTTCATAGTTTATCGTTTATATAGTAAAAAATGTTTCATAGTTTATCGTTTATATAGTAAAAAATGTTTCATAGTTTATCGTTTATATAGTAAAAAATGTTTCATAGTTTATCGTTTATATAGTAAAAAATGTTTCATAGTTTATTGTTTATATAGTAAAAAATGTTTCATAGTTTATCGTTTATATAGTAAAAAATGTTTCATAGTTTATCGTTTATATAGTAAAAAATGTTTCATAGTTTATCGTTTATATAGTAAAAAATGTTTCATAGTTTATTGTTTATATAGTAAAAAATGTTTCATAGTTTATCGTTTATATAGTAAAAAATGTTTCATAGTTTATCGTTTATATAGTAAAAAATGTTTCATAGTTTATCGTTTATATAGTAAAAAATGTTTCATAGTTTATCGTTTATATAGTAAAAAATGTTTCATAGTTTATCGTTTATATAGTAAAAAATGTTTCATAGTTTATCGTTTATATAGTAAAAAATGTTTCATAGTTTATCGTTTATATAGTAAAAAATGTTTCATAGTTTATCGTTTATATAGTAAAAAATGTTTCATAGTTTATCGTTTATATAGTAAAAAATGTTTCATAGTTTATCGTTTATATAGTAAAAAATGTTTCATAGTTTATCGTTTATATAGTAAAAAATGTTTCATAGTTTATCGTTTATATAGTAAAAAATGTTTCATAGTTTATCGTTTATATAGTAAAAAATGTTTCATAGTTTATCGTTTATAAAATAAAAAATGTTTCATAGTTTATCGTTTATATAGTAAAAAATGTTTCATAGTTTATCGTTTATAAAATAAAAAATGTTTCATAGTTTATCGTTTATATAGTAAAAAATGTTTCATAGTTTATCGTTTATATAGTAAAAAATGTTTCATAGTTTATCGTTTATATAGTAAAAAATGTTTCATAGTTTATCGTTTATATAGTAAAAAATGTTTCATAGTTTATCGTTTATATAGTAAAAAATGTCTCATAGTTTATCGTTTATATAGTAAAAAATGTTTCATAGTTTATCGTTTATATAGTAAAAAATGTTTCATAGTTTATCGTTTATATAGTAAAAAATGTTTCATAGTTTATCGTTTATATAGTAAAAAATGTTTCATAGTTTATCGTTTATATAGTAAAAAATGTTTCATAGTTTATCGTTTATATAGTAAAAAATGTTTCATAGTTTATCGTTTATATAGTAAAAAATGTTTCATAGTTTATCGTTTATATAGTAAAAAATCTTTCATAGTTTATCGTTTATATAGTAAAAAAATCTTTCATAGTTTATCGTTTATATAGTAAAAAATGTTTCATAGTTTATCGTTTATATAGTAAAAAATGTTTCATAGATTATCGTTTATATAGTAAAAAATGTTTCATAGTTTATCGTTTATATAGTAAAAAAATCTTTCATAGTTTATCGTTTATATAGTAAAAAATCTTTCATAGTTTATCGTTTATATAGTAAAAAATGTTTCATAGTTTATCGTTTATATAGTAAAAAATGTTTCATAGTTTATCGTTTATATAGTAAAAAATGTTTCATAGTTTATCGTTTATATAGTAAAAAATGTTTCATAGTTTATCGTTTATATAGTAAAAAATGTTTCATAGTTTATCGTTTATATAGTAAAAAATGTTTCATAGTTTATCGTTTATATAGTAAAAAATGTTTCATAGTTTATCGTTTATATAGTAAAAAATGTTTCATAGTTTATCGTTTATATAGTAAAAAATGTTTCATAGTTTATCGTTTATATAGTAAAAAATGTTTCATAGTTTATCGTTTATTTAGTAAAAAATGTTTCATAGTTTATCGTTTATATAGTAAAAAAATGTTTCATAGTTTATCGTTTATATAGTAAAAAATGTTTCATAGTTTATCGTTTATATAGTAAAAAATGTTTCATAGTTTATCGTTTATATAGTAAAAAATGTTTCATAGTTTATCGTTTATATAGTAAAAAATGTTTCATAGTTTATCGTTTATATAGTAAAAAATGTTTCATAGTTTATCGTTTATATAGTAAAAAATGTTTCATAGTTTATCGTTTATATAGTAAAAAATGTTTCATAGTTTATCGCTTATATAGTAAAAAAATCTTTCATAGTTTATCGTTTATATAGTAAAAAATCTTTCATAGTTTATCGTTTATATAGTAAAAAATGTTTCATAGTTTATCGTTTATATAGTAAAAAATGTTTCATAGTTTATCGTTTATATAGTAAAAAATGTTTCATAGTTTATCGTTTATATAGTAAAAAATGTTTCATAGTTTATCGTTTATATAGTAAAAAATGTTTCATAGTTTATCGTTTATATAGTAAAAAATGTTTCATAGTTTATTGTTTATATAGTAAAAAATGTTTCATAGTTTATCGTTTATATAGTAAAAAATGTTTCATAGTTTATCGTTTATATAGTAAAAAATGTTTCATAGTTTATTGTTTATATAGTAAAAAATGTTTCATAGTTTATTGTTTATATAGTAAAAAATGTTTCATAGTTTATCGTTTATATAGTAAAAAATGTTTCATAGTTTATCGTTTATATAGTAAAAAATGTTTCATAGTTTATCGTTTATATAGTAAAAAATGTTTCATAGTTTATCGTTTATATAGTAAAAAATGTTTCATAGTTTATCGTTTATATAGTAAAAAATGTTTCATAGTTTATCGTTTATATAGTAAAAAATGTTTCATAGTTTATCGTTTATATAGTAAAAAATGTTTCATAGTTTATCGTTTATATAGTAAAAAATGTTTCATAGTTTATCGTTTATATAGTAAAAAAATCTTTCATAGTTTATCGTTTATATAGTAAAAAATGTTTCATAGTTTATCGTTTATATAGTAAAAAATGTTTCATAGTTTATCGTTTATATAGTAAAAAAATCTTTCATAGTTTATCGTTTATATAGTAAAAAATGTTTCATTGTTTATCGTTTATATAGTAAAAAATGTTTCATAGTTTATCGTTTATATAGTAAAAAATGTTTTCTTTAATTAAATCATAAAGTTTTCTGCTTTTTTTTTTCACTTTGAAGAGTTAAAGATTGTCATGAGATTATCAATGTATGGTTGACGTATATATAATGTGCTAACTCTACCTTTTAAATTTTATATGATATCCACGTTGAGCTGTTAATAATATTCCAATATGATTTCGGCAGTTTGCTTTGAATATATATCTATATATATATATAATTAAATTTATTGGAATAACACAAAAAACCAAACATTCGTTTTTGCTACTTCAAGTTTCACGCCTAAGCGATCATCAAGCAATCTAATTTTAGAATCACTGTTATCATTTATAGTTTATCTAGATTAGATTGCCTGATGATCGCATATTAGCGTGAAACTTGAAGTAGCAAAAATGAATTTTTGATTTTTTGTGTTTTCCAATTAATTTGATTATATATCGCTCTGCATTTACAAATGTCATTGAGCACTATGAAAACAGTTCAGACAACATAAGTACTATTATATATACTTGATTGTTGGTCTGTAGTCGATCAAACAGTTCAACCTCTGACGGACGATTGATTTTTGAACAGTTCACGGGTGCCTTACCAGCCGGCCTTCAAACTAAATTGTTCTAAATTGTAAACTGTAACGAATATCTATAAAGCTGCCAGGAATAAATATGAGACAGAAAGAAGAATAGTAGGAAAGGGCAGCAATCTCCAAAAATCCTAAAATTGGATGGGAATTCGATTTCGTACGATTTGAAAATGGCGTTGGAAAAATTATTGAAATTTTGTTAGAAAACTGCTTTTTCTTGTCACTCAACATCCCGCAGGTTGGCATCAAAGAACCCAAACACGGCTGTCGTGCAGTAACCCCCTTAATTTCACTTTTTTCTGGATTTTGAAAAAGATATGCCTTAATATAAGGACATATCAAGGACATAAATATTTTAGAAAATGTTCAGCGCTCTTTCACAAGATATGTTTGTTTGAAAAATAATTCTTACAAACCCTATGTAGATCGTCTTGCCTACCTCAACCTTGAGTCTCTAGAATTACGCCGCCTTAAGTTTGATCTTCACATGGTCTTTAGAATTTTGAAAAACTTGATTGATTTGGCTCCAGATGAATTTTTCACTATTAAACATTCCAAATATTCCTTGCGTGGACATTCACTGACGCTGTACCCAACTAAATCATTTAACTATGACTGTTGCAAACATTACTTTGCAAATAGAATAATCAAGCCATGGAACTCTCTTCCTGAAGAAGTTATATCGTCTAGTTCTCTACAAACATTCAAATTTAAACTTAATCACGTTAATTTATCACAGTTCTGTAACTTTTCCTCTGCCTGTTAATTATTTCTGATAACATAGGTTTCTTTATATATATATACTTTTTTTTAAAGGTCACATGTAAGTGAGGATACATTTAAAAATATCCTCCTTTGTTTATTTGCCTGTTAGCCATTGTGCTACAAAATACATACATACATACAATATTTGAACGTCCCCGTATACCAAAAGTATGGAAATAAACAACGAAAGAACGGCAACAAATGGAACTGATCACGAGGAAAAACAATTTGAATATTGCAAAAGATTTTCATATGCTTTCAATGCAAAAATGAAAAATGAATTTCCACCATTGACTGGTCGAAGAAGGCGCCTTAGAGATGTTGATCAAAGCAAAGAAATGTAATTTCTACTTCTTTATCTCTACTACTATATAAAAATGACCTTCAAAACTGTGTACGCGCTAATCTCAAAAACTATGCTAAGAAATCCTGAACATCATACATCATTCGAAAGCTCTCTTTCGTGGTCTGAACATAGGCTATATTTTATTTTGAAAAATCAACTGAATTTTGTGTAAAATTGAATAATCAAGTTTTCCGTAAAAGATCTGAGCCGCCGCCATCCAGAGCAAAGCCGTGCAGGCAATGAACCGTGAATATGATCAAGTGTTTTGAAATCTCGAACAAAACCAGAAACATAAATTGGGATGACGAAAATTACTTTCTAATTTTGTAATTGTTTATGTTTAATTAACTGTCAGCTAAATTCTACTTTTCCAGACGTAGCTCTCAGCTTAAAATCATTTATGAACGTCATTACAGAGAGTGCTGTGTTAACGAAATTAAAAAAATCTTTGAATATTTGGATTCAACCGTTTGAATTGTAAAAACGTCCCCAAACATCCACCGTATCAAATTATCTGTCAAAACTATTTAGTAACAGCGACAAGGAATATCATAATGAAATGTAAACATAAATAAATCTCAAATCTCTAAAGGCGGTTCCAGGATAATTTCAACATTTATTCAAAAAAATTCAAGTCAACAACCAGACAAATGCAACGAAGGCGTGGCATGGACCATGCATGGAACGTGGTAGGATTTTAGTAAACCACAGTCCACGCAATAGTATTAGATTAGGGTCGGGTTAGTCCGACAATGTCTCTGTATAATTGTGCTTTGATATTCATCAGCCAGCTTTTAAATTACAAGCCTATTCATAAAGTCATAACCGAAATGAAACCAGACCAACCAAATGTTTTCCTTTCCACTGCTATCACGTGGGGATATAATTATGAAGATGAATGTAATATGTGTATTATTGCTTGATCTAGCTATCCAATTAAGAAATTTATTTCGATAAAACAGTATTAACGTATTTTTTTGAGAAAACGGTATTGACGTATTTTTTATATGGTTCATATTGAATTAGATATCTACAGTAAAGATTTATTAATATCAAACTGCAGTTGGAACACTTGAAAATCGTTTGGCAAATTCTTACTTTAATTAATACTTTTAAATCATGAAATATTATCAGTATATATAGTACTGGTATGGAAGGAATAGGACATTATAATTAACCCACTTTCATGGCTTTTAATAATTACGTCTCAATTTTCTTTACGACATTTTATGGATTTTTATGGTGACGAATAAATCTTTTTGAATATGACGGTGTCGATATATTTTATCTTTCACATTGTTAGAGATATCTGCAGTAAAGATTATTAATATCAAACTGCAATTGGAAGTCTTGAGGATACTTGGCAGAATTTTACTTTAATTAATAGTTGTAAATCATGAAATATTACTAGTATAAGCAGAACTGGTATGGAAGGAATATGACCCCGATTATTTATGTCATTTTAATTAACACATTTTTATCTAGCTTTAGATAATTACGTTTCAATGTTCTTATGGCATTATATTTATGACGTATTTTCTATATGGTTCATATTGAGCTAGATATCTGTAGTAGATTATTAATATCAAACTGCAACTGGAACTCTTAAGAATATTTGGCAAAATCTTACTTTAAAACTGTGAAATGCTATAGCATGATATTAACTAACTGAAATCGAATAACGCTTTTGAAATCTTATAACGCTTAAATTTGTAGAGTCAATCTTCATTATATACCGTTCATGTTACCAATATATTTTTGATTCTGAAATACATATAATGTATAGAGTGAAACCACCTCATTAGTGAAGAAAATTAAATACAGCTTCTCAACAGTAACAACATTGGGCCGAAGGCCCACATGGCCATCCGCAGGAGCTAGAAAAAAGCTGCCGGAGGCAGCCTTCTTTTCTAGTTGAGAAAAAAAAAAGAATTTCCATTATCAAATCAGATGGACGCAAGCCAGGAGAAGATGACTATCAGAAAATGAAATTAACTCTGAAATTGGAAAAACTACTTTTAACTCCAGAAGAAGATAAATGCATTTCTCCTTGTACCCAAATTGTTGACGGCTGCTCAATTGAACCTAGCCTAGCTCCACAAGGCCCACTGTTCCGCTACGTACCTGCGCTCACCTATACGCAGCAGCCGCAGGTCAAGTGAAGTACAGGGGCATGTGGCAGAGATCTAAATTGAACCATTCGAAGTCAGTCATTGAGTGTGAAACAAAATTTCCTTTAAATAAATTTTGTAATATATATTTATTATATGCATTTTTCGTTGTAAAATATGCATATGGTCCTCGAAGTTCTTATAACTGACCCCATAATTAATTAGAAATAATAGATACTTTACAATATATTCATTCATGTTTAAGCTTCATTGTTAGATGGATTGTAAAATTTCCCTACCAAAACTTACCATTAATCTATACATGCAAACCTCTGGGATTCCTCTATTACCCAGCGATGATTTAATATATCGATTAAAACCATATTCTCAACACTGTCAACAGCATTGCCTCATTGGCTATTATTTATATAAAAATCGAAGCAGTTTACTCCTTGTGAAACGGTTCCTGATAAATTGTCAAAAATAAGGAATTACAAAAAATATACTTTCTTTTGAGCGAAAGTCGAACATAGATACGAATTTATTGTTTACATTACCCCCAGCTTACTAAGAAATAATGACGTTATATTTCTAATATTAGAAAATTTTGTGACTTTTGATAAGACAACATTCAAAGTTTTCTTGAGGCTTAACATAATATATGGGATAAGCACATTAAAAGCAGTATGGATTTATATACAGTAAAAAATGTTTAAAATAAAATCACTACTGTATTATTTAAAGATTGTATTTCTTGTCAGATAAAGAAAATAATTAACTGTAAAAAGGTATGCATGATATATTGGCTTTTAATGAACTATATACTCAATGTAGCCGTTATCGTTTAAGCACTATGTCACGGGTACGGGTTCAACAAAACTAAAAAATGATCAATACTATAGACAAGGTAGAACTAACTTTGATTTTCGGAGTTTAACAATTAAAAGTACAGTAATAATTGATAATCTATATATATAGTTCAATATTCTTAATAATTTTATAAAAAAAATAACCAATATTTTAACCAGCAAAAAATGGTCTAATTATGTAACTTAATTAAAAATTCATAATTTGAATATGTATTTAAATGTGAAAACTCCGGAATTTTCTCTATTATAAATTTCCCTAAAATTCGTATAATATGAGAGTTAGAAGTAGCCGAACTCAATTCTAGTCAGCATCGTTGCTATGGTAATTCTATCTTCTCTTTTGATGTTTACTTCGATTTATCCACCAACAGTACAGTTCATCATTATGTCAGTGTTCCTAATGAAATGTATATAAAACGGATTATTTTGATGAGTATTTATATTTCAAATCTTATTACTTTTAGATGCAAGAAAATTACATTCCTAGAATATAGCACACCCTTTTAAAGTTGTGGGACCCTCTAACTTATTGGGTAATGGCTTGTTCAGACATTAATAATACATAGCCATGTATTGAGTAAATAATACATAGCCATGTATTGAGTATTGAATATGACATGTCAATATGTCCAATATGATACAGTACAAGCAGAAAGTTCACCATGGCGACGCCCTATACTACTGCATCCCTCAGGCACGGCAACATTCCAAAATTTTGCCAGACAAAATGGGTGTGGCATATGCGCAATTAGAGTCAATACTTCAATACCTTCACAAATAGCACAATTTTGCAATTCAAAATTCCCTCGTTTTCTCTGTCAACATCAATTTTTTGGGAGTGTTACATCCAAAGGATTTACGGTGGTGACTTCAGGATCCTGTAATTCCCCGACATATCCCCTGCTTGAACTAAGTATCTTTTTTTATTTCAGATATAAGTTAGTAAGTATAACATACAATGGGTAGCTCTGCTGGCTAGATAATCAGGGGGATAGATTGCTATTGGAAATTTCCATAAACAAATAATAAATCTATCATTTATATTGATTTGCTGACAGTTGATCGATTGATTGATTGAATTTGTTATGACTTCTCTCACACCGGGCCGTCAAAATTATACGTTAACTTCATTTAAATCAAAGTTGAACAAAGATTTACCTCAGTTTCTTGAGTCTTTTCTATTGATCCATCTTTCATGATTGTTACATGGACAATATGATTTGGTTGCTGATTAACTCTAATATTACCATTAAGAGATCTAAATAGAAGAAAATGCAACATGCTCTAGATTTCAATAATTGAATACAGTCAAACTCAGTCAATAGCCCCCTTTTAATATCCCACCTTGCTTAATATTCCCACATAAAACTAATTTCCATTTCTATTCTCCACACAATCTCTCTATTCTCAATTCTATTAATATCCCACATTGCCCCACTATCTTGCGCCATTTTTCATCAGCACCAAATGATGGATATTAAGCAAGTGCGACAGTATAATTTGAATAACCTCCAGCATGTGTAAGCCAGTGAATTATGATATTATCCTGGGGTGGCACTACAGGGGCAGGGGGACTACATCCCCTCATCGGGATAAACAGTTTGTTGGGGAAATTTTGATACTTTTTCCAGCATTTTTGCCAATATTTTCTATAAATTGCCCCCTGGTTAGGGGAGTTGACAATAAAAACTATTGATTATTTAATTTGTTTTATAGTACTCAATAAGAGAACTTCTTTAAAGCATTTCACCTTTTATATTGTCATTCCTAACTGAATTATCAAAGCTGTATCCTGAATTGAAGCAAATTTAAACGATTTCTCTATGTGCAGTCAAGTGGTGAAAAACACAAGTTTATTCAACTGTATACTGTTACACATCAAATTCTGCTAGCAATAAACATCTCAACATAGTCTAGATTCATCAAGTCCAGAAATCCCACATACCCTCTTTCAACACGATAAGGCAAAAAGGATACATTAATATAATTTCATTCATTCAAATCGTAACATCAAGACTTTTCTGCTTGAGTTGATTGTCTCCTAGCATGTATAAACACGTGTACCACCCAAGAAGATTTCAGTTGAGTTAACACAAAGAATGTATAATACTACAAATAGAATTTATAATAATAAATTAATAATCCTGCTTACCTAACCGTAACATTACTGACAATATTATCTTCATCCATATCACATTCAAACCTGAAATAAATAATGTTGTTATAATAGTAACAACTCATCAATTTTGAATAATGTAGCTTTAGATAAATGATAAAAATAGCACAATGCAATATATTGTATATGTGGCAAGGGAATGTTGCGAGCGGATATGAACGTATGTTAGGCTGTTATAATATTTTAGCAGCATGGGATTGATGATTATAAATACATTTCCAAATGAGAATTAGGATACCTAAGCTCATAACTTCTAAAAGTATACAGGAAATTGACACTTAATGATAACAATGACAATAAAAAGATTGTAAATAGGATTCGACAAAACCGGTAACTAGGTTACCGGGATACAGACTAAATTCCAAAAAAATTGATATGTTTTTTCTTTTTCTCCTCGAATTAGAGAAATTAAAATATTAGGCTACAAGCACCATTTCAGGTCAAATGTTTTCAGAAATTATAAGATAAGAAGAATATTAGTACCCACAGTATAGTTATCTCATTTTATATTCCCTTTATTATTATCTCACGATGCTTGATATCCAACATCCCATCTCCAGGGTCCTAGATTCAGGAAGGTTAGAGCAAGTTCAGAAGAAAATTGATATTTTTATGATTTATTGGTCAAAATTCAACAAAAAATTCAGAAGAAAATGTTGATTTGCCTCTAGGGTTCCAGAAGATTGAACCTTTTGTCTGACCCTGCCTATCTCATTCAATTCATATGTCCCACTTTTCAGATGCAACAAGGGGATGATATTAGGCAAGTTTAACTGCAATGATGTGGCATCAGATTACTTTTCTACTGAAATAAGTATGCATAGTTGAATAATGGATGTGCATATTCTAGTGCACAGCACATCTCATCAGACAGCACAAGTAAAAAGTTCAATGTAGGAAATATATTATTAAAGCTTGATGCGACTCAAAATTGTGGCCTACATGACATAGACAGGGTCCGACAAAAGTAGGGATCCTGGGATCCTATATCCCGGAAGGTGGCTATTTGAGCAAATTCAGAAGAAAATTGAAAATTGATAATGTTTTGATAATCAACAAAAATTCAAAACAAAATGTTAAAAATGTTTTAAGATTCTGGAACGCTAAACCATTTGTCGGACAATGGACAGAGGGAAACAAAGCTAAAAACCACGTTTTCATTGTGCTCAAACATTTCCGGACCCTGTTCATCACTCCATAGAAGTTAGACCTTACCTTGTTCCTTACCTTGTTTAGCTATCAGTAATTACTATGAAAAGAAGATGCATATAACTTATCAGATTCTGCATAGACAAACCTAAGGATAATGAAGCCTAGCCTAGCGTAGTTAAAATCAAACTTAACATGACCTACCTCATATCAGGAAGAGCTGTAACTTCATTGGTTACTTCTTCTTCATCACTTTCATCATCCAATGGTAAGGGTACATTGATACATATTCTTTGGCCTTGTACAAATTGTGGCATTTTGAATGTAGCTGAATTAGAATTGACTTCAATGCTTTCACTACTTGATTTACGTGATGATTCAATTAATCCTTGTGGTGTTGCTTCAACATTGTATGCAGAGTTGTTGTTATTGACACTATCATCCCTAATGTTGAATGACGGTATGAGCGTTAATACAACATAACATATACAATGCATATAATCAAACAACGTTGTACTAAAACCAAATAATTGTTAATGTCGAGTTGAGTGGTTGGGTTGTCCGAGAGAAAATTAAAAAATATTGTTTCTATAGGGAAGACATTCTGATCATAAAATGGAATGGATTTTGAGGAAATTATTCAAAATTTTACTGGATAAATTACCAATACAGTCAAACATGATACAGTCAAACTTGTTATAAGGGTCACCTCTATACAGCGGCCACCTGTCTATAGTGGTCACTTTTACAATGTCTAAAATAGTATTTTC